>CM021103.1:441971730-442244385 GCA_007115665.2 Sequoiadendron giganteum | reverse complement strand
GGAGAGAGGGAGAGTGGGAAAGTGGGAGAGAGAGTGAGGGAGAGTGGGAGAGAAAGAGAGAGAGGGAGGGAGAGAGGGAAAGACCTGAGATGGTATATAATATATAAATATATATAATATATTAATACAATATATTAATATATAATAACTATAAATATTATGAGATATTAATTCATAACACTAAAGTAAATGGATATCCATTTATTTTTTAATATTATAATGTAGACTTCCATGAATAGCGGCAGGCATGTCAAGTGGAAGACATAATGAATATCTGTTTCAAAATAGATATCCATTTTGTAAGTTATATAAAAAATAAAAATGGGACCGTTTTGAGTATTTCAACAGTCACTACATTCTCCCTATCACAAAATTCTCATGCTTTCTATCTGTATCAAACAAAATTCTTCTTTTGAAAGATTCTCTTACACTTTTTTTAAAATTACAATCATTTGTGTGTGTGTTTTTATTTGTGCAATGGGGAGCAGTAGCCATCGTAAGAGAAAAGGTAAAAGAAAACTAACACCAGATAAAATTGAAGCATATAGAGAAAAAGATAGATAAAGTCATAGGAAAAGAGGACAAGGTATGAAAAATATTCAAATTGAAGCTTCTTCTGCACCGATAAATGTTAATTCAAGTGAAGATGAAATAGAAATTGAAAATATTGAACATCATATTCAGAATGAAAATGTTGTTCAAAATATTATTGAAAATGAAATTGTTATTGAAAATGAAAATGTTATTGAAAATGAAAATGTTGTTGAAAATAAAAATATTATTGAAAATGAAAATGTGGTTGAAAATGAAATTGCTATTGACAATGAAAATGTTGTTGAAAATGAAAATGTCATTGAAAATGTTAAAAATATTGAAAATAGTGAGAATGAAAATGTTAATAACATTGAACTTGAAAATGAAAATGTTGATAACGTTGAAAATGTTGAAAATGAACCTTATGTAACACCTAATTACAAGAGAATCCTCAAATGGTTGGTTGAAATAGATGAAAACATAATTGATAATCTTGAAGGAAAAAGGTCACAATGAGTAGTTTGTTAGTGGCCTACCAAAATATTCAACGAATACTTTTCTAATAAGACATTAACCAAACAATGCCATTTTTTTGCGAAATTGGTTAAGATTTACATAATGAGACCATTATTAAAAAAGTGAAGATTTGTCTCACAAAAAAGTTGGAAAAAATAGTATTATTGTCAAAAATCTTTTTAATTCTCTAACCTCTATTTGAAAGAATAGTAAGGAAAAGGATAAAGGGTTGCTCGTAGAGTGATCACAAGCTCACTAGTAAGCCATCATTTGATAAAAGGCTCGTTTAATAAGAAAAAATTGCATTGATTTAAACTTAAATCATAAAAGATTGAATAGAGCACTGCCAAAAAGAGGAAGATGCGATAGTCCTCTTCAAAATGATACATGGGATTTTAATGGGAGGCTTCCATGTGTTGATAAGATGCTAACTGATAATGTAAAGATGCAAATTAAACAATTTTGGAACTCTCACTCTAGAGTATTACCGAATGTAAAGGATGTTTTAAAGTTACAAATTGGTAATCGAGATCATACACCACATCCTAAAAATTTCTTGGAATGTAGCCAAACAATTTTTTCAAGAACATCCAAATTTGCAAATCTCACAAAGGGATTTTGAGTCTTGCAAGCCATTTTATTGTGTACCTGTTAATGTTTGTAATAAATTTTGTTGCAACTACCATGTTGAGTTTTCAATGTATCATGAATTGTTATGCCATATTCATTCTACTATGTATACCAATGAAATGTTGCAGGAGTATCATGCAGTGCAGCTTCCCAAGTCATCTAGGGAGTTTTTAGATTCATTTTAATGCATTAGAGGTGGTGGTTGCTTATTTTATAGAAATTATTGTTTAAATAAAATTTGTTTGCAATGTGGTGGTTTATCAGAGTTTGTAACATACTTTCATGAGGGCATCGATCATGATTTTGGTAACAAGATTATTGAGAAAAAAATGTTTGAGATAGTCAAATACACATTGAAGAGTGGAGGTGAGGGTTCTAGATGCGAGTTGGTTGCAAGAGAGGTAAGTATTGCTGATTTTATTTTTGATTTTAAGAAAAATATTTTCTATAAGTATGCAAGGCATAGCCAAAGGTCGCAGTAGTTGGATTGACAATTCAAGATGTGTAAGGAATCTTTCCCCGTTGGAACTATTGTATATGTAGTTGATTTTTCTAAAAATTATACATTGCAATAGCAAAATGAAGTTCAATCACAATATTATAATTCTATTCAAATTTGTATTTTGTCCATATAACATATAGGCATTCCCCTGGTAGTACAGAAGAGGATAGTAAGATAATCAGGGAGTACCATTTTTACATGAGTGATGATAGATTTCATTCATCTAAATTAGTACAACATTGTTTTGAATTTTTTTTTGAGTTTTTGCAAGAAAAAGAAATTGCAATGGGTCAACATCTGATTTGGTCAGATAACTGCACAGGGCAATTCAAGAATTCTCACATGTTTTATTGGTTGAGAAAGATGCATATAAAGATGGATGTACCACATATTTGGAGTAGTTTCAAAGCTGGGGGTAGGTGCATGTGTGAAGAGAGATTTGGTTAAGGAACAAATGAAGATCTGAGGTGGTGCAACATTCAATGATGTGCATTCTATTGTCGATTGGTGTACTTACACACTATCACAAGGAGGGGCACTTGACTCACAAGTGTGTAGGTTCTTTTGGTTGGTTGAGAAGGGCATAGTGGGATACAAAATGGAATGTTAAACAATTAGATATTCTTCAAAGATGCATTCATTTTGAAGCTCAGATGTGGGTGCATGGACCATACAGACACGAGAGATGGCTTATTTTTCTCAGAATTGTATTCGTTGTGATTGGAATTAGTGTGAGTCAAGTGAGTGGGTAGATACATGGATTCCATAGTACCAAACCCCTTTATCTATAGCACAATCCTCATTGGAAGATGTAATGGAAATTTTAGTTGACTACGACCATCTTTCAGGTCTTGTACAACCAAGACATGTCTATGCAATTGTAGCACCATAGGGGAATGAAGAGGGATCAAACTATTGGTTGAAATGATTTGTACATGGAAATTAAAAGCTATCACGATCGATGAAAAATGATGAGGGGTTCATGTATCCTACATGTTCAATTGTTATTTTTCAAACTTGGTTGCATTACCATTTCATCATCATTTAGGTTGTTTAGAATAATATACATTTTTTATTCTAAGAATCTTTTCTAGTTTTTATTACCATTTAATCATCATTTAGGTTGTTTAGAATAATATATATTTTTTATTCTAAGTATATTTAGATGTTGATAAAAAAATTATGATCATACAAGTTCAGCTATTGTTTCTGGAACTTGGTTGTGAACATAAATGATTAGAAAGAATGAAATACCTACATTTGAAGACTGAGAAACACAAAACCATTCTCATGAATTCACACCTTGTTATAGCAACAAATGTTATGTTATTGAGACATAATGCTAGACCAAAAACAAAGGAACTATGGACAATTAGTAGTGTTGATCATGAAGCATTACTAGAAACTCTAAAGGTAAGAGATGACCCTTCAGGAACACTTGTATGGAACATGTATGATATTGTTCATCACATTTCAATATTGTTTATCTGCTAAGGTTCATTATTTAGGTTGTTTAGAATAATATATATTTCTTATTCTAAATATATTTTCTAGTTTGTATTACCAATTCATCATCATTTAGGTTATTTAGAATAATATAGATTTGTTAGTCTAAGCATATTTTCTATTGTGACCATATAGATTTGTCATTCAAAGTATATTGCAATGTTTCTGGCATAATTGATCATGGAGTTACTACAACAATAGCCAGCTATAATCCTTTGGTAGAGGTATGTGATAGATTAGAATAATATAGATTTGTTATTCTAAGCATATTTTCTAGTTTGCACTACCAATTCATCATCATTTAGGTTGTTTAGAATAATAGAGATTTTTTACTCTAAGCATCTTTTCTATTGTGACCATATAGATTTTTCATTCAAAGTATATTGTGATGTTCCTGGCATGATTGATCATGGAGATGCTACAACAATAGCCAGTTCTGATCCTTTGGAAAAGGTATGTGACAGATTAGAAAAATATAGATTTGTTATTCTAAGCATATTTTCTAGTTTTCATTACCATTTCATCATCATTTAGGCTATTTAGAATAATAGAGATTTTTTATTCTAAGAATATTTTCTGTTGTGTGTAGTTTAACTACTACCTTGATGGTTTGTATAGGTTCTTGTCACCCCACAATGTCAACGTGCTACTATTCTGGAAGATTGTGCTAACTGTGAAGGCAACACATGATCTATTTCCTTCCCCTACTAGGAAATGACTGTATTAGGGCCGTTTGTTGTATGCCTACATGAAATTTTATAAATCCTATATTTGATAGCAATTCTTGAATGATAATATCATGCGTATTATGTATAATTTACGTGTATTCAAGTGTATACTTTACAACTTATGTGTATACATTTTCACTTATGAGTATTCCAATGTATACTCTATGACCTATGTGCTTTCATGCGTATACTTTATATTCATGTGTTTAGTTCATGTCTTAAGTGTATTTGAGTAAATGATTCACTTTTACACTTACTCATGAGAAGAAAAATGAACCTTAAACCCCTTTGCACCTTTATACCGCATCCATCTAACCCTTTTTCCATCAACTGAAAACTCAAAACCATAGGAAAACACATTAGAGATATCAAAAACTGAGAGAGGTTATTGTAGAGAGGCCCTATGTGATCGTGCAGACTTAGATGGATTGTTTCTAGGTGACATGGTTTTTGAGTAATAGCTCATCAAAGATTTCTTCCTCTTAGCACTTTGGACTCTTAAGGGAAATCATTGGTCCAATGTAGCTCAGAGTGATTTGGCATGTTTGGGTGAAAAAGAAGACCATTCCTAGTGTAAATGTACCCATCTCGATTTTTGGAACAGTTCATTTGGTCATACGAGTTGCAGAACAAAAGTTACACCACTTTGCAACTTTACACTGCTTGCATTTGACATCTTTTTCCTCAATCGAAAACTCGTCACCACGAGAAAACACATCCAAGATATAAAAAATAGGGAGAGGTTATTGTAGAGGGTCTCAACATGATCCCATAGCTTCAAAAGGAGAGTCTATAAGCATCATGGTTTCTAAGTAATAGCCTATAAAATATTGTTTCCTTTTAGCACTTTGGACTCTTAAGGGAAATCGTCGATCCAATGTAGCTTAGAGTGGTTAAGCATGTTTGGGTACAAAAGAGGACCATGCCTAGTGTAAACTTGTTGATATGGATGTTTTGGAACAATCCATTTGGTTGTACGAGTCACAAAATGAAAGCTGCACCACTTTACAACTTTACACTGCTTGTATTAACAACTTTTTCTTTAATTGAAAACTCGTCACCACGAGAAAAGGCCTCCGAGATAGCAAAAATCGAGAGAGGTTATTGTAGAATGTCCCAATAGGATCCTATAGAATCAAACAAAGAGTTTTTAAGGATCATGGTTTCTGAGAAGTAGACCATTAAATATTATTTCTTTTTAGCACTTTGGGCTCTTAAGGGAAATCACTAGTCCAATGTAGTTCAAAGTGATTCAGCATGTTTGGGTGCAAAAATGGACCATACCTAGTGCAAATGTACCCATTCAAACATGTTGGAATAGTTCATTTGGTCATACAAGTTGTAGAACGAAAGTTGTACCACTTTGCAACTTTACACTACTTGCATTTAACAACTTTTTCCTCAACTGAAAACTCATCACCATGGGAAAACACCTCTGAGATATAAAAATATGAGAGAGTTTAATGTAGAGAGTCCCAACATGATCCCATATCCTCAAATAGAGATTTTATAAGTTTCACAGTTTCTGAGAAATAGCCCGTCAAAGATTGTCTTTAAGCACTTTGGACTCTTAAGGAAAATCACTAGTCCAATATAGCTCAAAGTGATTCAACATGTTTGAATACAAAATAGGACCATTCCTAGCATAAACATACCCATATGGAAATTTTGGAATAGTTCGTTTGGTTGTACGAGTTGCAGAACGAAAGTTGCACCACTTTGCAACTTTACACTACTTGCATTTGACAACTTTTTCCTCAACTGGAAACTTGTCACCACGGTAAAATGCCCTGATATAGAGAAAAATGAGAGAGTTTATTGAAGAGGGTCTTGAAAAAATTATGTATCCTTAGACATAGAGTTTGTAAGCATCATGGTTTTTGAGTAATAACCCATCAAAGATTGCTGCATTTTAGCACTTTGGACTCTCAAGGGAAATCACCAGTCCAATGTAGCTCAAAGTGATTCAGTGTGTTTGGGTGCAAAAGAGAAATATACCTAGTGTAAATGTACCCATCCTGATGTGTTCGAACAGTCTATTTGGTCGTATGAGTTGTAGAATGAAATTTGCACCACTTTGCAACTTTACACTGCTTGCATCTAATAAATTTTATCTCAACTAAAAACTCATCACCACGGGAAAACACCTCTGAGATAGAAAAAATTGAGGTTATTGAAGAGGGTCGCAACACGATCCCATAGCCTCAAACAAATATTTTTTAAGTGTCATGGTCTCTTAGTAATAGCCCGTCAAAGATTTTTGCCTCTTTGCACTTTGGACTCTTAAGGGATATTGTTGTTCCAATGTAGCTCTAACTATTTCGGCATGTTTGGGTTCAAAATAGGGCCATGCTTAGCCTAAATGTACCCATAGATACACATTGGAACTATTTTTATAGCATACTAACCTCCTTTTCATTGATGATAAAATCTTCTTATATTTTCATTCCTTTTGTAAGTGGTGAATTTTAGTCTTTAGTTATTTTGCTTCAATTTCAATGCTTAGGAAAACAAGATCCCTTTATTTGATAGAGTTTTCAATGCTTAGGAAAATAAATTCATTTTTTCAAATCCACCTTAACTATCATCTCTCACTTTCTTTTCCTGCACAAATTCTTACCAAATACAAAGCCTCGATTGTGTTAGGTTGAATGACATATATGACAAAAATTGCGATATAGAAAGTATGGTGTGGGTCAAGGTTGATTGACATTTATGACAATATCATATCAGTTTTAGTGCTTTTGTGTGAATTGTGCATTATGGCTAGTGTGCATCAAGCCCATATAGTATGCCTAGTTTTCTTATTGATGTATTATGGTTAGCAACATTCATTATTGTGCATTACGATAATAAAAATTACATGTCGAAGGTCAAATAACATGCATGCCATGGAGTTGTATTTGGTTTGTTTAATGATAGTATCAAACTCATTTGGTCTATTTAATGGTTGCATCATGGTTGAGTGATGTCTTAATTGTTGATTGTGATTATTGTATAGATTTCACATGAATAATATAATGAACATGTATCTTGTTCTGTTGTAAGGAATTTTTTTGAAGGTTGCATCAAACCCCTATGGTTGAAAGATAGTGATTCTTATTCAAGATGATTTTATACCTTTTACAGGTTGTTAAGCTTGAATGAGAATTGAGTGACATTGATTTTTATTAAGATTATTATATTTCTTTCGAACAATGAATACTATAACATGACATATATTTCATTAAGTTGTATCCATTTGTTTGAAGCTTTTAATCAATCAAAATAATCAATGCCATAAAACTATCACAAGTTTCTCTTTTCATTTTTTTTGCCTTGTCTATGAGACCACAATTCTTTGAGGCATATTTTCAAACAGTTCTCAAAAAATATTATACAGTTCTTATCATACAATTTTTCATTAATTTTAACTTCTTTTGAAATAAAAATCAGTTTTCCACTTCATTACAGGATTTCAAAAAAAAAATAATGTCAAATGTGAATTCATTCAACAGAGCTTGAAATCATGTATATTCTCAAACTGAGTATTTGATAAAAATGTATTGGTAGACATGTATGAAAAATGTGGTACAATAGAAAAGGCAATGAATTGTTTAAAAAAAATCCTTAAAGAAATGTGGTCTCATGGAATGTAATGTATGTGAACCTTAATATGAATGAACTCTATCATAGATGGATTACCAATTGTAATTCATAAGTTCTTTTAAAATGCAATTTTTTTAATCTATAACATACATTATCGATCATAACTTTAAACCATTCTAAGATAGTTATACATTCCATTTTGAAAATTCAAAGTAGAAAGACATGCACACGAGGAACAAATTAGATCGAATATCAATTCTTATATATCAAAATGTAGAATAATTATGTTTGTGCATATACAAATTTGGCATATTCCTACTTAGAACAAGTTCTACAACGAGTTTTACAAAATGTGGCATATATGCCATCTAAAGATCTATCAAACCCTAAGAACATATCAATCTATATCATATCCTAATCCTGTGTTGGACCATCAAAATCAAGCCTCCTCAAAGAAGTTAATTTCTCTGAAGCTTCTTGCACAATAACAATTCAAACAAAATATTAGATTAATTATGTGAATGGCTGACAAGATAGACTAGTAAATAGAAACTTATATACTATCATTTATAAATTATGAATTTAACATCAAAATCACTATACATGTACTGCATTATATCAATAATGCAATTTTTGTTTACCTAATTTTTTTTCTCTTTTTTCTACAAGATGGTCTTCATATGATTGTCCCTTAGGATGATCAAGAGTCCTTGTATAAAGAAATGGTCCCACACTAGTCACAGTGTTGAGTCGGACAAAGGACTATAGTAGGTAAAATAAAAATGATACAAATTAACATATAATTGTTGAAAAATAATCATATCTACTAAACATATATCTACTCCTATCTAAATGTAAATATTTGTAATATAAAATAAACACATATCTATTGTGATGTTATGACACTAGATGGGCTAATAGTGGATGAAAAAGCTAAGATGGTTTCCTATATAAAAAATGACAGGAGTGTAACACAATTTAAATGCACATACACATGTAATCATAATGTCGAGAATAAAAAATATATATAACTATTGTGCAACTTCATCCTAAGGGTCATACCCACTCAACAAGGTTGTCTAAGAACCAGGTTGCTACATAAAAAGACAAGATTACATTAGAATATCAATCTATGTAGTACACATATTTAAACATTATAGATTTCAAAAATTAACATATAAATTAACAATTTAAATAATACCGTATACTGATTGTCTAGGGAAAATGAAATGGATGTATATGTAACCTCTTGCACGTGTGACATCTACTCCTCTATCAGCACCTGTTAAATATTCCACCACATAAACATATACTAGTACAAATATCTCTCATAAAATATGAAATAATTTACATAAAACACACTATGAAATTACTTTAAGTCTTACCAATCCTCCCATATCATCCTTGGCAGTCAATGTATCTCCTGCAAATGGTCTGCTCTATGCTCTATCAACTCCTACATCTGACATATCATGAACCTCATAGTCAGATGTGTCTATGGAAGCCTCATTGGACCGTTGGAGAGGACCCAAATAAAAATTGTTGCATGTCATGTAGTAATGAGGCACACAAATATGTCCCGAAGAGGACGGTGTACCAGTGTGAGGTGATGATAGTGCACTAGTGGAAGTTGATGCAATAAGTGTACCACCATCATGATGAGATGTATCAGGTGCAACACCATTATGATGGGATGCACCATCAAATGGTTGTACAACATGATGGCTCTGTGTGACCAAATGATCACTCAATGAATGTAACGCATAAATGATCAATGTCCACACATCTAAAGAAATCTCAGGGTAAGGTAGTGGAGTCGAGGAAGCAATAGGTAGAGCAAGAGAAACTGGGCTGACTTGACATACTCTAGGTCTATCTTGTGGCATCCCTCTACCAACACCTTTTAAATATCGCATGTCAAAGTAATTGAAATGCTTCCCTAGGACAAACTCAACATATAATTTTTAGAGAAAATACTGAGGGACATCAAGATTGTTGTTGGATGGTTTATCAAAAACCATTAACAAACATCTTCAAAAATTATCTAATATGCCTCTATGGGTGCACCATTTAATTGAAATCTTTGGCTTCCACACATTAATGGGTTATCTTACTATATGATCAATGAATAACTGGGCTAATTGGGATTTTTGAATATCAAGTTCCCTCACCTCTCGCCATTGTGCAAATCTATTGTGTTGAGCTACCAAAGTTTCAACATTTGAAATGATTGTTTCCAAAGTTTTTTTCATGCCTGATAGCTTAGTGAGTGTCTCATAGATTCAACATACATTTCTCAATTGAGCTAAATTTCTATGAATAGATTCATCTATTGTTGGCACATTTTAGTTTGGAAACAACAGTCACGGTAAAGGAGGATTTCGATGTTTTTAATCTTGTGCGGGGTTAGTGTTTTCACATTGAGCCATTTTAAGCCTATTAATCGATAATTTTTTTCAAAATTAACAATGATTTTAATGCAATAAAAACCTATCAAATACCCTATTTTTGACTAAAATTAAAAAAAATGCAAAAACAATATAAATTGAATAAAACATAAAAATCCAAACATACCTTTGAAATTTGATTGATTTTGAGCAAAATGATTCACTATGAATGGATATCTAAGTTGGAAAGTAGAGAAACCCGCACATAGTGAGCTAAAAATGAGCTCTCAAATTTTTCTTTTTTATTTTATAAAGCAGGAAACAGATATTCGTTTCTTGCTTTATACTTTTTTTAATATATGGTCAAGTCTGGGACCCGACCATATATTTATTGGCAACAATTTTTTGAAATGTATAATATATATTATATTATTATATAATAATATAATATTATATTATATTATAATATAATATATTTAATATTATGATTTAATTAATGTTATATAATAATGTCTTACAAAAATACATTATTATAATGTTTTCTAATTTAATTTCCGTATGCTGTATATAAATATATTAAAAAATATTGTTATATATATACTAAATAATGATTATAATATATAAAATAAAAAAATTGGTTAGGCCTAGACTCGACGAAAGTAAAAGTTGTGATTTAAACTAAACAGATATCCAATTTGAAATGGATATCCATTTTGGTTTGGTATTAGGTTTGACACTAGTACTTTCCACCCAAGCCTGCAAAAAGTTAAAACAATTTTTTTGTGTTTTTGGGCGAATTAAAAATGCCTTTTTTTTTCACATCACCACTTTCTGGACCCCCATGATCTTGCACAGACCCAAAGGCACCATAGATAGTAATCTTTACTCCAAAATTGAAGAATACAAGATCTTGATAATAGCTATGTGTGTGGATGATAATATCTTTGGAGGCAATGAAGCTATGTGTAAGAATTTTGAAGAGGAAATGTAGAAAGAGTTTGAAATGTCAATGTTTGGGGAGATGAATTTCTTCCTGGGGCTACAAATTAATTATAGATAAAGTGAATTTCATTCCATATCCTAAGTATGTCAAATAAATTTTGAAGACATTTGGAATGGATGAAGCCAAACCGATATGCACTCATATGATGACTGGTTGAAAATTGAGCAAAGATGATGATTCACTTAAGGTCGATCATAGAAAATATAGATCTATGATTGGTGGACTACTATATCTAACTACTACTAGACTAGATATCATACATGTAGTCTATTTTGTGGCTAGAGTTCAAGAATATCCTAAAGAAACAAATGTTGCAGTTATGAAGAGGATATTTAGATATTTAAGAGGCACTCCGGATTATGGCTTGTGGTATCCTAAGGATACTAATTTCACATTAAGTTCTTATATATGCAGATTGGGCTAGTTGTGTTGATGACCGTGTGGGTGATTTTTTATGAACCAAACTTAATCTCATCCCTACCTATGAACTTTCCATGGTTCAATTATTAATAAGGATAAGGATTGGACAACACACAAGCAAGGATTTAATTATCATTACTTCTACTTTTCAAGCTCTGTGAAACCCAAGAGGGTAATCCTATTCATACTCCTAAGATATTCATTTAGTTAAGAGCACTTCCATACATAGATAAATTCCTTTTAAATGCACATAGATAAAATTCACTAAAGGCCTGTCCAACCTTCAAATAAAAACTATCTGTAGCGAGGAACCAGATGATAATTCAGATTTGAGACATTCTTCAAATAAAGGTTATTATGATTTGTTCATCATTTTAAGCCTTTGGCTAGATACATGACTAAACTCAATTTCATCCAAGATAAACTAATGAAGAGACCAGTGCTTCATTCATGGGACAATGGAGTCATTATGTAATTAACAAGTGATAAACTAACAATTTAACCCAGTACTTTGTAGGCCATTGAAATACTACCTTATAACATTCAACTCACTATATCTAAAGCATGGTTTCTTACTAAATCCTATATCATTTCCTCACAAACCCATGACCTTACTTCAGCATTTAGTCAATCCCTTGAATTGAAGTGAGAGTAAAATCATTCATTTGGTTTAAACAACATAAGACAAATGAAACTATCATTAACGATTCCATCCATAGTCTATAAAGAAATTACATAAGAGAACACATACTTTAAATTGATATTTTCTATTACTGGTGTTACTATAAAACCCTTTTAAGACAGTTATATCACAACTATATACCAGAAAACTAGCTTATGGTATATCCATTAATCTATCCATTTACATTGTGCTTCTTTTCTAAGATTAGCATTTTCACCTAGACCTTTTTAAGACTCCAAAACTTGAACTCTTCCCTTGTATTTAGCCTTGAATTCCCCTTTATAGAATAGGGGAGCGACAAGAATCCAACTGAAATACAAATAAATTTCATATTCATTTCAAAACAATTCCAATAGAATTCAAGAGATTCCCAAAACGGTTATATGCAATCATTGATAAAATAGGGGGAAGCAAAAAGAAAAAATTCCTTGTAAGTCATCAAGGGATGTTTAGCCAAATCACCATAGGGTAGCACTAATCACCACTGCAATGTCCATGTCAAGAAAAAAAATTTCCACCATATTAACTAGAAGATTCCACATCAACATGGAAGAGTTAAAGAAAAAATGAAAGAGTAAAAGACCAAAATCGTGGACACTATGGCAATGGTATCATCAAAAAGAAAAAAAAGGTTGGGATATCACTCAAATTCTTTAGAATCATAGTATTCTCTTCCACTCCTTATGTGTGAGGCAATTGGAGGAACCATCACCACCTCCTCATCAAAAGAGTCATATGGCACCAGGGAGAGCAGGTAGTGGCCATACCCTAAATCAGTGTCATTTCCACCATCTGAAAGGCCATCAAAAAGCATAGTGGGAAAATCTTGCTTCCCTAGGTAGGCCTTTGGACACTTATCTCTACCTTTCATGGCCTTCCTCACTGCCACAGCTAACTCCTTGCCTTTAACTTTGACCAATTCTTCAGAAATGGTCTTGCTTCATAATTTATAGGTACTCTAGATAATTGTCTTCTTCTTTCGACCACAGGCACTCCTTTTATTATCTAGAGTCACAGGAGTCTCTGGGATCTCCTATTAAGCCTTAGGAAAATCCTCATGACATTTAAAAACACTAAGATGACCATACCTCCTAGTAGGATGAGTTGGCACACCAGAATTTCCCATTTCTTAAAACCCAGATGAAAACTACCAAGTTTAAGATGAGAAGAAGACCTATCCAACTGAAAAACCTTAGAACTAAATTTTTCATAAAAGCACACCCACCAGCCATGACAATTACAACTAGTCCCAAAAATATGAAACTCCTAAATAAACTTAAAACATGGATTACAGAAAGCTCATATGACTACCAACTTACCCAAAACTTCACATCAACTCCTTAGCACTTGAGCATTTATGACTCACAGCTCATATTTTCTATAGACTGAAAACAGTGAGATCAAATGGAAAACAATCCTGCATTAAATAGATGATTTAGAGGATGTGGAAATTAATGATTGAAGAACTGCTCATGTGAGTGAGTTGATAACTTAGCAGCTCATCCTTTGAATTTGGGACGTCGATCATTATTGATTTAAAACATCATCAATGGTGACCTCAAGTATTGTTTTTGACCCTTGCAACTTGTTCCTAGAAAGTAGTGATGTAACCTCAAATACTGCCACGTTGTACCTTAATCTTCATTAGTCACCTATGATCTGACGTTCAACATGCATTGTCAACTAGATCCACACCATTCCATTTATATCAGTAAAGTACATAGACGTCACTTAAAGAGAATACTTGTTGGAATATCATATCACGCGTCACTAATTTTCCCCACTCCTTCAGGGCTCAATTAGCAACAAGGACATGGGCGTGATGAAAAATAGGTCGTTGGATCACCATTCTTTTTGAATATCTTCATCTCTCATCACACATCATAGATTCACTTTACTTTCAATAGGTTCTAATAGTGATGTAAGAACTTGCAAGATGAGATCTCAACCGTCAGATCAAATACCCATCCTTGACCATAGTCTATCTCCATCATGCATCGTGGATTCATGCATTGTTCTTCAGAACAAAAGTGAAGGGTGAAAAGATCAAGACACATACATTTGCATGAAAAAAATCAATGGCACAAGATACATCACTCCTTAGAGCACTTTAGATCAGCGAAGGAGAGCTTGAGATAAAGACTTTATCACTCATTTCCCTTTTGAAAAGAATAATCGGACATCTATTCGTGATGAGTGATGAAAGAACAACTAACATAAAAGGTCATCGTGTATCGCTAATTCATATTGCCAAGTATTTGAGAAATTAGGGATACCAAAATAATCGGTGATTCATGCATTGCTAATTCAACTTTGGACATCTGAAACAAATCTGTGATCCATGAAATCAAGGAAAATGTAGCTCATCACTCATCACGTATTTGAACTCACAAAATTAAAATGGATCAACGATGAGTGATATGAGACTTAATTAAAGATAATTACCATGTGCTCATAAGCTATTTTAAGATAGGGACCATCCTAGGATGATGTACAAAAATCCCTCAAGGACTTAAGACATAACATTTCCAAAGGATGTAAAGGCTAAGAAAAGGCTTATCAAACAACCTTATAAAAATAAAAGATTTTCATAACTAGGAATGAGGGGTTGGTAACCTTATAGGATTAGATGACATAAGATTTTTTTAAATGACCAATAATAGGAATTAATAGGTCAACAAAAAAATAGAGCTCTAAGGGTTTTTCTAAAGTGAGATTTTGGTAGCAAAATCCTGAGACAATAATCATGAACGAAACCTTAAGCCCAATCATATTGAGAGTGACTGAAATTGTCCAAAATAACCAAGGAATCATGAATTTTCAGGAGCTCTATCATTGGCTCCAGTTGGGGACGTCTATTCCTTAGTGAACAGAGCAAGAATCCAAAATCTAGGTGAAGCAGACCAAACACAAAGAGCCAAAAACCAAGGACAAGGCAGAAAACCAAAGCAATCAACATATGTACATTACTTACAAAAATTACAGGGCCCAACCAACCTTAGAACTAGTGCTTTCCTCTGTCAAAAACCATGTTTTCCACTGTTTGCGCCTTAATAAGGTTGAAAACACCATCACAAACTACCCAACAACTCGGAACACTGTAGGCAGTGTACTCAACTATCATAGACATGTGTCTAAATTTGCAATCATCCTTTTTATTCATGTCTCTCTATGAACTATAGCCCATCTGAAATACCTGATCAAAATCACCTCCCCTCCGACTCAATTTATCATCACATTTCACTAAATATTCATCCAACTGAAGAGGGAAAGTATAACATTCATACTCCATTTGATCACCACCATCATACAAGCTGTTATCAAATTTATTTTTCTCATTGGTCTGAAGATCCTCATACATATTCCCTTTAGGGTTTCTCCTATGACAAAACCCTCTGGAGTAATATCTTCATTTCATATCTAGAAATATAGGGTCATTAGCATCTAAATCCTGCCCCATACTAAGCACATATTAACTTTGTGTGATGAACAAAAATTTGTCATACATAGGATTTTGTTCCAATTGGTACTTATATTCATTGGAGAAATAAGTACAAGATATGCCACCATATTCTTCATTTCCTTGGGGATTTGATTCAACAGTCCCCATAGAACTTTTATTTTCATCAGGGTTATTTGTGCATGAGGAACTATCCTCACTTTTCCAAGTATTAATTTTTTTTCCTATTTCAAGAAAATCAACACATTCCATTCTCATTATTGGATGTTGTGGTTAAGCTGTTGATAGGTGGTTTTCATTGATGTCAACACTATTAGCATTGGTGTCTTGAAGGCTATATATGTCAAGGATATTGATAAAATTATAATAAATATGTTGAAGGTTGTCTGTGAAGCTGTGAAGTTCAGCATGTTGGAAAGTTTGGTATGTTGGTATTTAGAAGTTGTGGATTAAACATTTTGTTTTTCAGCCTATCTAGTTTATCTACTAGAAGTTTTAGAGGTGCGCATTGAGATTTCAGCAAGTTGTGAGTTTTTGTGTTCCTACAATTATTATGTTACTGTAGCTATTATTATGTTACTGTAGCTAGTGTTTCTAGAAGAAGAGAACGTGAATCTGGTAATTTGAGTTGTTGTGTACGCTCCTGTGATGTTCTTTGATTTTTCTAGATCATGCTCTATCATTGTTGCACATCCACGTTGATCAGTGTGCTCGTGATCAAAGATTTTTCCTTTGCATGTTCGGGTTTTCATGTTCCTGGTTGACATGATGGTTGTAGCGTGTTGTGGATCCTTGTAGATAAATTTTTGGATGTTTGGCACATTTGAGGATGTTATTTTAGGTCTTCATTATGTTATGACCAACTTCAATTGGTGCGCATTGAGATTTGTTCATGAATTGGGCCGACAGTGTGTATTCATTTATCATTTTATTTTTGGCCGACAAAGTTGTTGATGTAATTCCATGTAGCGGATATATAAGAGCAATTGTCTTCTTCATTTGAGATGTATATGTGTGTGTAATATGAAGTATACAAGTGTTATGTGTGAATAAAGATCAGATCATTCGATTACAGACCAGAGTGTGAAGAAGTGTTTCTGTGCTTAACCAAAACTGTAATCAGGCTTTTGAAGAAGCTAATTTATCAGTTCAAATCCTTTAGATGGTTTTAATATGAATGTCTCTGTAAGACAATGTGTATTCTTTGAGAAATGAGCTCTAGGCACTGTGCCTGAATGCATGTGCATTCCCTTTATCCATCTCTATACTTTTAACAGGGTATAATATTGTGGACTGACATCCATCGTGGTTTTTCCCCTAACAGGATTTCCACGTATAAAATCTTGGTGTCCTTTGTTTTTCTGATGTGGTGATTGTTTATGCTTAATGTTCTTTCATCAGATCTAAGAATAAGTTAAGTAAGTTTTAATAAGTTTGAATAATCTGTGATAACTGATTCCCCCCACTCTTAGTTGTCTATCCTTGTTTTTCCAACAATTGGTATCAAAGCAGGTTCCTCTAAAGAATTTTAATAGCTTTAGGTGATCTGAGATGGCATCATACAAAAAGGATAGTCCTAGATTAGATGGAACAAAATACTCTATGTGGAAGGATAGAATGGAATGTGATTCGAAGTCCATTGGTGAACCCTTCTGGAAGATTACAAATAATGTATATGTTATTCTTTAGAATGGTCCCTCTACTCCTGATGAGATCAAAGGAGCTGAAACAAATATCAGGGCTATAGAAGCATTTTTGAGTGCTCTGACAGATTCAAAGATGAAAAATGTGATGGATCTGAAAATAGCACATCAGATTTGGAAGAAGCTAGAAACTTTGTATGAAGGAGATGCACAAGTGAAATTTGCTAAGCTAAAGTTTTTGAAAGGCAAGTGGAAAAACTTGAAAATGGGTGAAGATAAAAGCATTATTTCTTTCATGCAACAGGTAAATGAACTAGTGATGGGTATTAGATGTGCTAGTGGAATCTTGGATGAAGAAGAGATTATAGCTAAAGTGCTTAGATCATTTCCTACTTACAAAATGAAAGGTCATGCTATTGAAGAACTCAAGACAGTAAAACATGTGACAAGAGATATGTTGATTGGTAAGCTTTTTGCCTTTGAGTTGAGTGAATTTGGTGACTCTACCCCTAAGACAAAATCTGCATTTAAAGCTAGTATATCTGAAAGAAAAAAATAGAGATATGATCTGAGAGAAAGTTCCAGAAAGACATTCAAGTATGAAGATGAGATGAAACAAATTAAAGATGAAGAAAGAGAGTTAGAAGAGCTCGAAGCACTGATTGTGAAAAGAGAAGCTAGAGGACAAGGTAAGTACAAAGGAAAGTTTCCTATTAAATGTTTCTCTTGCAATAAGATAGGTCATTTTGCATCAAGATGTCCTAAAAGAGTTCCTATGTTCAAACCAGACAAGCCTAGATTTTAAAAAAAATATTATTATGCTGAAGAAGGTGTTATTGATGAAGAATCTAATAAAGAAAATGGAAATGAGGATAGATGGGTATTCATTTCTATCAAGGAAAATGGTCTGGTGTCCACTAAATCTACTAATAATAAGAATGTTGAGAAAGCTCTTGTAGCCAAAATTGAAGAAAAATATGAATGGGTGATTGACAGTGGATGATCACATCATATGATTGGTGACAAAAGAAATTTTGTAAGCTTGGAGAAGTACGACGACGGTGTTGTAAGAATTGGAGATAAAAATGCTAGTGTGATTTGTGGCAGAGGCACTATTTCTCTTGGTGATAAACATAATACTGATGATGTCCTTTATGTAGAAGGCTTGAAGCCTAATCCATTGAGTGTTGGAAAGATGGTCAACAAATGATACAATATTTAATTCAAAGATGGTAAGTGTAGGATACTGGGAAGTTCTTGAAATGCAATTGCTTTAGGTACAAAGACAAGAGGTAATATTTTTCACTTGAATGCTGCTAGTGAAAGTTTTTTAATTGCTCATGCCGATGAAAGCTGATTATGGCATAAAAGGCCGTGTCATGTGAATTTTGATAACATTATCAAGATAAGCTCCACTCAAGCAGTAAGAGATCTTCCTAAGCTATTGAAGCCTAACACCATATGCAAGGAATGTCAGATGGGAAAGCATACTAAAGTTTATTTTTGGAGAAAACAACATCATTCAAATGGAGTATTGGAGTTGGTGCATATTAATCTATGTGGTCCGCCTAGAATCAAAAGTCTACAAGGAGAAAGGTACTTTATGTTCCTTATTGATAATTACTCTAGGATGATATGGGTTGGTTTCTTGAGAGAAAAAAATGAAGCATTAGAGAAGTTCAAAAGTTTTAAAGCTATTGCCAATAATGAGATAGGTTTGAAGATTAAAATCTTAAGGTCAGACAGAGGTGGTGAGTTCACTTCTCGGGAGTTCAATTCTTTCTGTGAAGAGCATGGAATCAAAAGACAATTATTTGCTCCCCGAACTCCCCAATAGAATAGAGTTGTGGAGACAAAGAAAAAAAAAATTCTAGATGCTGCTAGATCTATGATGTTGGAAGGTAATGTACCTCATATCTATTGGAGAGAAGTTGTAAGCACTACTGTGTATACTCTTAACTAGGTAAATGTCAATGGTAATTCTAGTTAGACTCCTTTTGAGCTGTGGTTTGGTTATAAGCCTATTGTTAAATATTTCAAAATATTTGGAAGTAGATGTTGCATCAAGAGAGATGAATACATAGGCAAGTTTGATGCTAGGAGTGATGAAATAATTTTTCTGGATTATTCTACTAAGAGAAAGGCCTACCAATGCTATAATTCAATATTGAAGAAAATGATTGAAAGTGCTAATGTTAGAGTTGATGAAGACACTACTAGATCATCCAGATAATACGGATATGATTTATATGACCAAATTGATAGTATTGATAAAAAGAAAAATTTATGAGACAAAGAATCAAGTCCAAATTGTTCTAGTGAATCAAGAGAATCAAGAAGAAGAGGCTAGTGGAAGTGCAGAAGAGAGAATAGAAGAACCCGAAGTTCAAGAGAATCCTAAAGTTCTGAAGTATGTAAAGCTAAATCATTCTGAAGATCAGATTATAGGAGATAAGAATAAAGGCGTGCAGACTAGAAGAAGAATTACGGAAGAGTATTGTATGATTTCCAAGACTGAGCCCAACAATGTCAATGAAGCATGTAAAGATGAACATTGGATGGAAGCAATGAAGGAAGGACTGATGCAGATAGAGAAAAATGATACATGGATTCTTGTTCCTAGTACTCTGGATAAAAATGGTATTAGAACAAGGTGAAGTGGTCAGGAATAAAGCAAGACTGGTATGTAAAGGTAATCATAGATGGAAGGTATTGATTTTGAAGAAACCTTTGCACCTGTTGCTAGAATTGAAGCCATGAGATTATTTTTTGATTATGTTGCTATTAAGAACTACAAAGTCTATCAAATGGATGTAAAGTCAACATTTTTGAATGGTGAGCTAGAAGAAGAAGTGTATGTTGAGCAACCATATGGATTTCAACTGACTGATAAAGGAGATATGGTTTTTTGATTGAAGAAATAATTGTATGGACTCAAGCAATCCCCTAGAGCCTAGTATGCTAGACTAGATAAATACTTGTTGAAGCTTGGATTTAATAAGTAATTTATATTTCAAGATGGATCATGATAAAGAGTTGATTATTGAAGTCTTTGTTGATGATATGATTTTTGGAGGTGGTGATGATCTGTGTATGAAGTTTGTTGATGAAATGAAATGTGAATTTGAAATGTCTATGATTGGAGAGATGAAGTTATTTTTGGGATTGCAAATCATATGTTAAATAATCGAATTGTTATATCTTATTTAAAATATGTAATAGAGCTATTGAAAAGGTTTGGCATGGAATACTCAAAGCCTATTGGTACACCCATGGTAATCAGATACAAGTTTAACACATAATGATGACTCTCCTAAGACAAATCATACACGATACATGCCAATGATCGGTGGATTGCTTTATTTGACTTAGACCAGACCTAGCGTCATGAATGTTGTATGTATGGTTGCTAGATATCAAGTTGAACCAAAGGAATCCCATGTGACTACTGTAAAAATAATTTTTAGATACTTGAAAGGGACAATTGATTTTGGCCTATGGTATCCTAAGGATGATGATCTTACTTTAAGCGCCTTTACTAATGTAGATTGGGCGGGTGATGTGGATGAAAAGAAAAGTACTAGTGGTGGTTCCTTCTTCTTGGGGAAGAAGTTGGTGTCTTGGTTAGGTAAAAAGAAAAATTCCATTTCCTTATCTACTATAGAGGCAAAATATATTACTGCTGCAAAAAATTGTACTCAAGTAATATGGATGAAGCAGATGCTGAGAGATATTCACTAAGCACATATTCACTTTGTGTGATGAACAAATTTTTTTCATACATAGGCTTCTATTCCAATTGGTACCTATATTCATTGGAGAAATAAGTATGAGATATGCCACCATATTCTCCATTTCCTTGGGGATTTGATTCAACAGTCCCCATAGAACTTTTATTCTCATCAGGGTTATTTGTGCATGAGGAACTATCCTCACATTTCCAAGTATTAATTTTTTTTCCTATTTCAAGAAAATCAACACATTCCCATTCTAATTGTTGGATGTTGTGGTTAAGTTGCTGATATGTGGTTGTCATTGATGTCAACACTATTAGCATTGGTGTCTTGAAGGATGTATATGTCAAGGATATTAATAAAATTATAATAAATATGTTGAAGGTTGTCTATGAAGCTATGAAGTTCAGTGTGTTCGAAAGTTTAGTATGTTGGTATTTAGAAGTTGTGGATTAAATGGTTTGTTGTTGAGCCTATCTAGTTTATCTACCAGAATTTTTAGAGGTGTGCATCAAGATTTGAGCAAGTTGTGAGTTTTTATGTTCCTACAGTTATTATGTTACTGTAGTTGGTGTTTCTAGAAGAAGAGACAATGACTCTGGTAATTTGAGTTATTGTGTATGCTCTTGTGATGTTTTTTGATGTTTCTAGATCATGCTCTATCGTTGTTGCATGTCCGCGTTGATTAGTGTGCTCGTGATCGAATATTTTTCCTTTGCATGTTCAGGTTTTCATGTTCTTGGCTGACATGATGGTTGTAGCGTGTTGTGGATTCTTGTAGATAAATTTTTGAATGTTTGGCACATTTGAGGATATTTTTTTAGGTCTTCATTATGTTATGACCAACTTCAATTGGTGCGCATTGAGATTTGTTCATGAATTGGGATGACATTCTGTATTCATTTATCATTTTATTTTTGGCCGACAAAGTTGTTTATGTAATTCTATGTAGTGGATATATAAGATTGATTGTCTTCTTCATTTGAGATGTATATGTGTGTGTGTAATAAGTAGTATACAAGTGCTATGTGTGAATAAAGATCAGATCATTTGATTGCAGACCAGAGTGTGAAGAAGTGTTTATGTGCTTAACCAGAACTATAATCAGGCTTTTGAAGAAGCTAATTTCTCAGTTCAAATCCTTTAGATGGTTTTAATATGAATGTCTATGCAAGACAATGTGTCTTATTTGAGCAGTGAGCTCTAGGTAGTGTGCCTAAATGCATGTGCATTCCCATTATCCATCTCTATACTTTTAACAGCGTATAATATTGTGGACTGACATCCACCATGGTTTTTCCCCTAATAGGATTTCCACGTATAAAATCTTGGTGTTCTTTGTGTTTCTGATGTGGTGATTATTTATGCTTAATGTTCTTTCATCAAATTTGAGAATAAGTTAAGTAAGGTTTAAAAAGTTTGAATAATGTGTGACAATTGATTCCTCCCCCCCTCTTAGTTGTCTATCCTTGTTTTTCCAACAATTGGTATCAGAGCAGGTTCCTCTAAAGAATTTTAATAGCTTGAGGTGATCTGAGATGGCATCATACAAAAAGGATAGTTCTAGATTTGATGGAACAAGCTACTCTTTGAGGAAGGCTAGAATGGAATTTCATTTGAAGTGCATTGGTGAACACTTCAGGAAGATTACAAAGAATAGATATGTTATTCTTCAGAATGGTCCCTCCACTCTTGATGAGATCAAAGGAGCTGAAACAAATATCAGGGCTATAAAAGCATTGTTGAGTGCTTTGAAAAATTCAAAGATGACAAATGTGATGGATCTGAAAATAGCACATCAAATTTGGAAGAAGCTAGAAACTTTTTTATGAAGGAGATAAACAAGTGAAAGTTGCTAAGCTAAAAAGTTTGAAAGGAAAGTGGAAAAACTTGAAAATGGGTGAAGATGAAAACATTATTTCTTTCATGCAACAAGTAAATGAACTAGTGATGGGTATTAAACGTGCTAGTGGAATCTTGGATGAAGAAGAGATTATAGCTAAAGAGCTTAGATCATCGCCTACCTCTTACAAAAAGAAAGGTCATGCTATTGAAGAGCTTAGGACAGTAATACATGTGACAAGAGATATGATGATTGGTAAGATCTTTTCCTTTGAGTTGAGTGAATTTGGTGACTCTACCCCTTAGAAAAAATCTGCATTTAAAGTTACTATATTTAAAAGAAACAAACAGACATATGATCTGAGAGAAAGTTCTAGAAAGACATTCAAGTACGAAGATGAGATGAAACAAATTGAAGATGAAGAAAGAGAGTTAGAAGAGTTGGAAGAACTGATTGTGAAAAGAGAAGCCAGAGGACAAGGTAAGTACAAAGGAAATTTTCCTATTAAATGTTTCTCTTGCAATATGATAGGTCATTTTACATCAAGATATCCTAAAAGAGTTCCTATGTTCAAACCAGACAAGCCTAGATTTCAAAAGAAATGTTATTATACTAAAGAAGGTGTTATTGATGAAGAATTTGATAAAGAAAATGGAAATGAGGATAGATGGGTATTCATTTCTATCAAGTAAAATGGCCTGGTGTCCACTAAATCTGTTAATAATGAGAATGTTGAGAAAGCTGTTGTAAACAAAATTGAAGAAAAAGATGAGTGGATGATTGACAGCGGATGATCACATCATATGACTAGTGAAAAAAGAAAGTTTGTAAGCTTGGAGAAGTACGACGGTGGTGTTGTATGATTTGGAGATTAAAATGATGGCGTGATTTGTGGTAGAGGCACTATTTCTCTTGGTGGTAAACATAATACTGATGATGTCCTTTATGTAGAAGGCTTGAAGCATAATCTATTGAGTGTTGGATTGATGTTCGAAAAAGGATACAATATTTAGTTCAAAGATGGTAAGTGCAGGATACTGGGAAGTTCTGGAAATGTAATTGCTTCAAGTACAAAGATAAGAGGTAATATTTTTCACTTGAATGCTGCTAGTGAAAGTTTTTTAATTGCTCATGTTGATGAAAGCTGGTTATGGCATAAAAGGTTGTGTCATGTGCATTTTGATAACATTGTCAATATAATCTCCACTCAAGCAGTAAGAGATCTTCCTAAGCTATTGAAGCCTACTAACACCATATGCAAGGAATGTCAGATGGGAAAGCAGACTAGAGTTTCTTTTTGGAGCAAAAATCATTCAAATGGAGTATTGGAGCTGGTGCATATTGATCTATGTGGTCCATCTAGAATCAGAGGTCTACAAGGAGAAAGGTACTTTATGTTGCTTATTGATGATTAATCTAGGATGATATGGGTTGCTTTATTGAGAGAAAAAAAGGTTGTAGCAGAGAAGTTCAAAAAATTTAAAGCTACGGCCAAGAATGAGATAGGTTTGAAGATTAAATGCTTAAGGTCAGATAGAGGTTTTGAGTTCACTTCTCGGGAGTTCAATTCTTTTTGTCAAGAGCATGGAATCAAAAGGCAATTATCTGATCCCCGGACTCCCCAATAGAATAGAGTTGTGGAGACAAAGAACGAAAAAACTCTAGATGCTGCTAGATCTATGATGTTGGAAGGTAATGTACCTCATATCTATTGGAGAGAAGTTGTAAGCACTATTGTGTATACTCTTAACCAGGTAAATGTCAATGGTAATTCTAGTAAGACTCCTTTTGAGTTGTGGTTTGGTTATAAGCCTACTATTAAATATTTCAAAATATTTGGAAGTAGATGTTACATCAAGAGAGATGAAGATATAGGAAAGTTTGATGCTAGGAGGGATGAAAGAATTTTTTTGGATTATTCTACTAAAAGCAAGGCCTACCGGTGCTATAATAGAATATTGAAGAAAATGGTTGAAAGTGCTAATGTCAAAGTTGATGAAGACACTAGTAGATCATCCAAATACTATGGATATGATTTAGATGACCAAATTGATAGTACTGATAAAATGAAAAATGATCAAACAAAGAATGAAGTCCAAATTGTTCTAGTGAATCAAGAGAATCAAGAAAAAAAGGCTAGTGGAAGGGTAGAAGAGAGAATAGAAGAACCCAAAGTTCAAGAGAATCCTAAAGTTCTGAAGTATGTTAAGCTAAATCATTCTAAAGATTAGATTGTAGGAGAGAAGAATAAAGGTGTGTAGACTAGAAAAAGAATTGCAGAAGAGTATTGCCTGATTTCTAAGATTGAGCCCAACAATGTCAATGAAACATGTAAATATGAACATTGGATGAAAGCAATGAAGGAAGAACTGATGCATATAGATACAAATGATACATGTATTCATGTTCCTAGTACTCTAGATAAAAATGGCATTAGAATAGGGTGAAGTGGTTAGGAATAAAGCAAGACTGGTACGTAAAGGGTACTCATAGATGGAAGGTATTGATTTTGAAGAAACCTTTGCCCATGTTGCTAGAATTGAAGCTGTGAGATTGTTTCTTGATTATGCTGCTATTAAGAACTACAAAGTCTATCAAATGGATGTAAAGTTAGCATTTTTGAATGGTGAGCTAGAAGAAGAAGTGTCTGTTGAGCAACCATATGGATTTCAACTAACTGATAAAGGAGATATGGTTTTTTGATTGAAGAAATAATTGTATGGACTCAAGCAATCTCCTAGAGCCTGGTATGCTAGACTAGATAAATACTTGTTGAAGCTTGGATTTAATAAGTAATTTATATTTCAAGATGGATCATGATAAAGAGTTGATTATTGAAGTCTTTGTTGATGATATCATTTTTGGAGGTGGTGATGATTTGTGTATGAAGTTTGCTGATGAAATGAAATGTGAATTTGAAATGTCTATGATTGGAGAGATGAAGCTATTTTTGGGATTGAAAATCACTTAGCTAGATAATGGAATTTTTATATCTTAGTCAAAATATATAACAAAGCTATTGAAAATGTTTTGCATGGAATACTCAAAGCCTATTGGTACACCCATGGTAAATGGATGCAAGTTAACACATAATGATGACTCTCCTAAGAGAAATCAAACACGATACATGCCAATGATCGGTGTATTTCTTTATTTGACTCAGACCTAACCTGAAATCATGAATGTTGTATGTATGGTTGCTAGATTTCAAGTTGAACCAAAGGAATCCCATGTGACTCTTGTAAAAATAATTTTTAGATACTTGAAAGGGATAGTTGATTTTGGCCTATGGTATCCTAAAGATGATGATCTTACTTTAAGTGCCTTTACTGATGCAGATTGGGTGGGTGATGTGGATAACAAGAAAATTACTAGTGGTGGTTCCTTCTTCTTGGGGAAGAATTTGGTGTCTTGGTTAAGTAAAAAGAAAAATCCCATTTCCTTATCTACTGCGGAGGCAAAATATATTACTGTTGCAAAAAATTATACTCAAGTAATATGGATGAAGCAGATACTGAGAGATATCAAAATTTAGTATGATGAGCATATTTCTATATTTTGTGATAATTCAAGTGCAATAAACATTTCTAAGAATCTGGTGTTGCATTCAAAGACAAAGCATATATCTATGAAATATCACTTTTTGAGAGATAAAGTGAGTGACAAAGAAGTCAGACTAGAGTATGTGCCTACTAAGGAATAGATTAAAAACATCTTTACTAAGCCTTTGACTAAAGATATTTTTGAGTATCTCAGAGAGAAGTTAGGGGTGATTAATCCTAATTAGAATTAAGATGCATAGTATTTACATCAGTCTGTGCATTCATAGTCATACCTTGATCCGGATTGATGTTGTGGTGGCTGCTACTCAGTGGGAGTAGTTAGATGATTCATATATGTGGTTCAAATCTTGTGTACCTTTTCCATTGATGTCAAAGGGGGAGAAGAGTAATGTGAAAAACTATGGAAGAGCTAAAAGTCAAGGGGAGAAGAACAGTATGAGAAGAGCAATATGTAAAGGCGATATATTTGAAAGAAGATGTAGTTGCATTGATGGTGTATTTTTCACATCATGTGTCACCATCAATGCCAAAGGGGAATATTTTTGGATGTTGTGGTTAAGTTGTTGATATGTGGTTTTCATTGATTTCAACACTATTAGCATTGGTGTCTTGAAGGTTGTATATGTCAAGGATATTGAGAAAATTATAATAAATATGTTGAAGGTTGTTTGTGAAGTTTAGCATGTTGGAAATTTTTGTATGTTGGTATTCAAAATTTATGAATTAAAGGGTTTGTTGTTGAGGCTATCTAGTTTATCTACTAGCAGTTTCAAAGGTGCACATCAAGATTTGAGCAAGTTGTGAGTTTTTGTGTTCCTACGGTTATTATGTTACTATAGCTAGTGTTTCTAGAAGAAAAGAATGTGAATCTGATAATTTGAGTTGTTGTGTATGCTCTTGTGATGTTCATTGATGTTTCTATATCATGCTCTATATTTGCTTCATATCTGTGTTGATCGGTGTGCTCGTGATCAGAGATTTTTCCTTTGCATGTTCGAGTTTTCATGTTCTTGGCCGGCATGATGGTTGTAGTGTGTTGTGGATCCTTGTAGATTAATTTTTGAATGTTTGGCATGTTTTAAGATGTTGATTTAGGTCTTCATTTTGTTGTGACCGAATTCAATTGGTGCGCATTGAGATTTGTTCATGAATTAGGCCGACATTTTGTATTCATTTATCATTTTATTTTGGCCAACAAATTTGATGTAATTCCATGTAGCGGATATATAAGAGTGATTGTATTCTTCATTTGAGATGTATATGTGTGTGTATATTGAACAGTATACAAGTTATATGTTGAATAAGGATCAGATTGTTCGATTATAGAGCAAAGTGTGAAGAAGATTGAGCGAAGTGTGAAGAAGTGTTTCTATGCTTAACTAGAACTATAATCAGGCTTTTGAAGAAGCTAATTTCTTAGTTCAAATCCTTTAGATGGTTTTAATCTAAATGTCTCTATAAGATAGTGTGTCTTCTTTGAGTAGTGAGCACTAGGCAGTGTGCTTGAATGCATGTGGATTCCCATTATCCATCTCTATACTTTTAACATGGTATAATATTATGGAATGACATCCACCATGGTTCTTCGCCTAATAGGGTTTCCACATATAAAATACTGGTGTTCTTTGTGTTTCTAATGTGGTGATTGTTTATACTTAATGTTCTTTCATCAGATCTAAGAATAAGTTAAGTAAGGTTTAATAAGTTTGAATAATCAGTGACTCCCCCCCACCCTCCCTCTTAGCTATCTATCCTTGTTTTTCCAACACTCCTTTCAGATCATTGTTCAAATTAAAATAAAATATCTCAAAAGATGATTCTAGTGACTCAGGTTTGATGTGATCAGTAGTAAGGTGTCCAAGTGCATCATCAACTATTAAGTTAGTTTGCTTACATGTGCAAAATTTCCTACAACTTAAACATTTCTCATTTTCAGCCAGAAAATTTTTCTTAACACATTCCTCATTAAATACTATGAGTCCATCTCTGTTATAAAACTTGTACAGTCCATTTCTGTTTCATACAAACATCCAGAATCAAGACCTTGCTGACTATCATCACTAATCTCACTATTTTTAACATGAAGCTCAAGACCCCAAGGATAAAGATTTTTGTCTTGAAATTCATTGTCTACCATATTTCTAGGGCATTGAAATCCAAATACAGCTATATTGCAATTCAAAACTTCATCACATGCTATCTGTTCATCTAATGGAAAATACACAACCATATGATTATTGGTACAACTGGAATCCCCAGGCACAAAAGTAGCCTTCATGTCAATATCATAAAAAAGATTCATACTCATCAAAATAATCAAGATTTTCATGTTCATTATTTTGTTCTTGCCTCCTCAAAGGTATGTCAGCAGTATTTGCAAATATAACAATATCATCATCTATACTACTAGATAGATATTCTTCTTTAGAGATTTTTTTTATCTATTTCTTGAATTAAACCTTGATTAATAATAATAAGAGCACCCCCGTCATCCTGAGACATCATTTTTTGCATAAATTCACACTTAGCCTCCTTAGTAATCTTGATCCAATCAATTATATCATCGAAATCTTGTGGTTTTAATTCCTTAGGAAAACTACTAAGCCTTGGTTCATAGATGTCATAGAATATGTCAATACAAATAGAATCCTTAGGACGTAACCCCTTAGGGATCTCCAACAAGGAATCCAAAAATATTGCTAGCAACTCATAGGGCAATTCCTCTTCATGTATTTTCATGTTATGTAGTATAAGTGACACTTGATCATTATCACTTAGGATTTTTGCAATTTACCTTGCATCTATTGATATTCAACATGCTGGGATGATGAGCTAGATAAGGCATGGGAATATCATTACTATTATTATCCTTTTCATCCCGATCTAAGCCATTAAGATAGAAAACACTTGCAACCATATAACCCCTCATCATTGAATATTTTATAATATTATCAATGTCCATAGCAATGTGATAGGCCTGATGCAATGTTTTAGAATCCTTATCTCTTAATAGATAACTCATCTCATTATCAAATGCACCTAGATATATAATTAAACACTCTACATCAGACCTTAGGTATTCAAGAATACCTCTTACTGCTTGTTTGAATCTCAAGTTAAAAGCTGGAACCATCTCATTTTCATCCTTTTGGATTTCCATAAGTCTTTTCCTTATCTCACTAGGATTAACCCTTTCACCAAATTGTTCTACAAATTCTATCATGAATTCATTCCATGAACATACATAATGTATTGGAAAATATGAAAACTAGTCTCTAGCATAACAACATCCTCATGATCTATTTCAAGGCCACCCATAAAATCTATGAATACATTTAGGTGTTTAGTAGTTGACTCATCATTTTTCCCTTTAAATTTGGGAAAAATTTTCCTAACATCATTGGGGATCTTATTAGGAAAACCATGAATACCATTGAAACTTAGTGGATTATATCTCTCCATAGAGAACTTCTTTTGATGGAATGATAAGGGTTGAATGCCTTTCATACTTCTACTTACTATTTCACAAGGGTATACAAGGAAGTGATACACTTCTCTTGTACCCTTATGCAATCTTTCAATTAACTCTTCACTACCTCATTTCTTAATTTCTATTATAATTTTAAAGCTCAAACATACCCATGTTTTAAAACCTTTTAAGAGGCATTGTTAGGAGTAAGCATACTTCTTCAAAATATTTCTAATATTACAAATCACACTTTAGAAGTATGTAAAACAACTACCATAATTTACTTTGCTAGTGCTTAATTCACTCAGTAGGGAACCCAATTTTCTTCTAAATTCTTCAAAATGACTTTCATACAAATTTATTTCTTCTCAGAAATTCAAACATAGAAAAATACCTAGATATGTTGCAACTGTTGTAAGTTCTTCCTGATTGGAAATCATCAAAGCTTTGTTAGGTTCACATGGTAGATTCTCCACCTCTCTTAGTAGAGGACTAAATTTCAAATAGCATAAAGCCTTTTGAAACTGAATAACATTCTGGGTTTCGCAACAACGAAGCTGCACAAAATTTTTTACAATCTACTATAATACAACCATGTTTGAAAAATTCCTGGAAGCTGAACCAGATGTTCAAATTCTTCTTGACTCTATGATAGGATAGTCTACAATTGGAGATTCACATTCCTCCCCAGTGGAGTCACCATTTTTGTTGGTGACTTTTTATGAGCCAAACTTAATCTCATCCCTACCTATGAACTTTCCATGGTTCAATTATTAATAAGGATAAGGATTGGCCAACACACAAGAAAGTATTTAAGTATCCTTACTTCTACTCTTCGAGCTCTATGAAACCCAAGAGGGTAATCCTAATCATACTCCTAAGATATTCATTTAGTTAAGAGAACTCCCATACATAGATAAATTCCTTTGAAATGCACATAGATAAATTCACTAAAGGCTCGGCCAACCTTCAAATATAAACTATCTATAGCTAGGAACTAGATGATACTTTAGATTTGACACATTCTTTAAATAAAGGTTATTATGATTTTTTTATCATTTTAAGCCTTTGGCTAGATGTGTGACTAAACTCAATTTGATCCAAGATAAACTAATGAAGAGACCACTGCTTCACTCATTGGACAACGAAGTCATTCTATAATTAACTAGTGATACACTAACAATTTAACCTAGTACTCAGTGGGCCATTGACATACTACCTTATAGCATTCAAATCACTATATCTAAAGCATGGTTTCTTCCCAAATCCTATATCATTTCCTCAAAAACCGATGACCTTAATTCAACATTTATTTAATCCCTTGAATTGAAGCGAGAGTAAACTCATTCATTTGGTTTAAACAATAGAAGACAAATGAAACTATCATTAACAATTCCATCCATAGTCTGCAAAGATATTACAAAGGAGAAAACATACTTTAAATTGATATTTTCTATTACTAGTGTTACTATAAAACCCTTTTAATATAGTTACATCATAATTGTATACCAAAAAATTGGATTATGGTATATCCATTAATCTACTTGTTTACATTATGCTTCTTTTTTAAGATTAGCATTTTTTCCTAGACCTTTTTAAGACTCTGAAACTTGTACTCCTCCCTTGTATTCAGCCTTGAAATCTCCTTTATAGAAGAGGGGAGCAACAAGCATCTAGCTGAAATACAAATACATTTCATATTCATTTAAAAAAAAATCAACAGAATTTGAGAGATTCCCTAGACGGTTATATGCAATCATTAATGAAACAAGGGGAGACAAAAAGAAAAAATTCCTTGTAAGTTGTTGAGGGAAGTTTAGCCAAATCACCATAGGGTAGTGCCAATCACTGCTGCAATGTCCACATCAAGGAAAAAGTTTCCCATCATATTAGCCAAAAGATTCCACATCAGCATGGAAGAGTAAAAGACCTAAACCATGGACACTATAGAAATGGTATCATCAAAAACAAAAATAAGGCTGGGACATCACTCTGATTCTTTAGAATTAGAGTATGCTCATCCACTCCTTGTGCATGAGGAAATTGGAGGAACCATCACCACTTCCTCATCAAAAACATCATATAGCACCAGGGAGAGCAGGTACTAGCCATACCCTAAATCAATGTCATTTCCACCATCTGAAAGGCCATTAGAAATAACAATGCGAAGATATGGCTTCCCTAGGAAAGAATTTGGATGCTTATCTCTATCTTTAATGGTCTTCCTCACCAGCACAACCAACTCCTTTCCTTTAACTTTGACCAATTCTTCAAAAATGGTCTCGTTTCATAATTTTTAGGTGCTCTAGACAATTGTATTCTTCTTCTTTCGAGCACATGATCTCCTTTTATTATTTCAAGTCATAGGAGTCTCTGGCATCTCTTGTTCAACCTTAGGAAAATCCTCATGACATTAAAAAACACTAAGATGACTAGACCTTATAGTAGGACGAGTTGGTACACCAGACTTTCCCATTTCTACAAATCCAAACAAAAACTAGCAAGTTTAAGATGAGAAGAAGACATAACCAACTCAGAAACCTCAGAACCAAATTTGCATAAAAGCACACCCACCAGCCTCAAAAATTATAACCAGTCCCAAAAATATGGAACTCCTATATAGACTTAAAAAATGGATTACAAAGAGATCATATGACTACTAACTTACCCAAAACTTCACATCAATTCCTCATCACTAGAGTGTTTATGACTCACACCTCAAATTTTTTACAAACTGAAAACAATGAGATCAAATGGCAAACAATTCTACATTAAATATAAGATTTGGAGCATGCATCAATTAATGATTAAATAACTCCTTGTGCAAGCGAGTTGATAACTTAGCAGCTCAACCTTTGAATCTGGGTCATCGATCATTGCAGATTTAAAACATCATCAATGTCGACCTCAAGTATTGTTTTTGGCCCTTGCAACTTGGTCCTAGAAAGCAACGATACCACCTCAAATATTGTCACATTGTTCCTTAATCTGTATTAGTCACTTATGATCTGACAATCAACATGCATTTCCAACCCGATCCACACCTTTCCATTTATATTGATGAAGTACATAGCCATCACTTGAAGATGATTCAAGAGCATCCAGAAGATGAATCAGTTGGGACAAAGAAAATTTAGTTACAGAGAGTGACCTTGGAGTTTATTCTGTTCCTTAGTATGATGAATAATTCAAAAGTTGTGGATTAAAGGGTTTTTTATCAGGTATATTTGGTTTATCCACCAGAAGTTTCAGAGGTTCGCATGAAGATTTGATTAAGTTATGAGTATTGGTGTTTCGTCACTCGTTCTCTTGCTTTAGTTGGTTTTCTTGAAAGAAGGTGATGTGATTATAGTAATCTGAGATGTTGTGGATGCTTTAGTGGTGATTCATGGATGTTTCTAGATCATGATCTATCTGTGTTATTGGTTCACATTGATTATTGTGCTCGTGATTGGTGATTTTCTTCTGGGAGTTCATGTTTTTCTTGTTCTTGGCCGATAGGGTGATTGTAGCATGTTGTGGATCTTTGAGGCCAATTTTTTAAGGTGTTTCATGTTCAAGACATGTTTTTTTGGGTCCCTACTATTCTTTGGCTGACATTGGTTGATTCACATTGATAATTGCTTATTGATTTGGACCAATAGTTTGTACACATTTCATATTTTGTTGGGACGACATGTAGTTGATGTTATCCTAGATGTGGATATATATGATTGATTGTTTTGAGGAGATTAACAATAAGGCATGAAGGCAAGGTGTGAGATGTGTTATTTTTGTGTGCAAATAATTTTCTAAAAAATCAAAGAGTAGTCGATAGAATGAAGTCAAGAAGCATGGTGATGAAAGGTTTTCATCTAGAAATATGACACATCAGAGAAATCGTGGAGTAGAAGGAAGAAGTGATGGAAGAAAATTATTGTATGAATTGTTTGTAATTCTTGGGCTGTGGCCTAGCATCTGTAAAGCTTGAGTGGCATATGTAATATGTTTTGACATCATAATATAACGAGGAGTGAACTTTGAAGGCTAGGTTTTTCCCTTTGAGGGTTTTCCCATGATAATTCTTGTGTCATTTGTTCTTGCATCTTTATGTTGATTATCTGTTAGCTTCCATTGCATATCCATTATATTTGAGTGTTATTTATTCAAGCTGTGAGGTGGGACAATCCCTCACTGAATCCTCCTACCTTGGACTACATTAGAAGATAATACTTGTTGGAATATCATACCGTGCGTCACTAATTTTCCCCACTCCTTCAAGGCTCAATTAGCGATGAGGGCATTGGCGCGATGAAAAACAAGCCATTGGATCATCGTACTATTTGAATATCTTCATCTCTCATCATGCATAATGGGTTCACTTTACTTTTAGTAGGTTCTAATAGTGATGTAAGAACTTGCATGATGAGATCTCAAACATCAGATCAAATACTTGTCCTTGACCATAGTCCATCTCCATCGTGCATCACCGATTCATGCTTTGTTCTTCAGATCACATCAACAAAGGGAAAATAAGATCAAGACACATGCACTTCTATGAAAAAAATAAATGGCACAAGATACATCAATCCTAAGAGCACTTCATATTAGCAAAGGAGAGCTTGAAATAAATACTTTATCGCTCATTGCCTTTTTGAAAAGAACAATCGAACATCTATATTTGATGAGCAATGAAATAACAACTAAAACGAAAGGTCATCATGTATCACTAATTCATATTGCTAAGTATTTAAGAAATTAGTGATACCAAAAGAACCAATGATAACATAGTTCATCATGCATCGCCAATTCAAATTTGGACATCTAAAACAAATCCACGATGCACGAAATCAAGGAAAATGCAGCTCATCGCTCATCGCGGATTTGAACTCACAAACTTAAAATAGATTAGCGATGAGCGATATGAGACTTAAGTAAAGATAATTACCATGTGCTTATAAGTTGTTTTAAGATAGGGACCATCCTAGGACAATGTACAAAAAGGCCTCAAAGACTTAAGACATAACATTTCCAAAGGATGTAAAGGCAAAAAAAGGCCAATCAAACAACCTTATAGAAATAAAATATTTTCATAACTAGGCATGAGGGTTTGGTAACCTTATGGGCTTATATGACATAAGATGTTTTAAAATGACTGGGAATAGGCAACAACAGGTCAACACCAAAATAGAGCTCTAAGGTTTTTCTAAAGTAAGATTTTGGCAAAAAAATCCTCAGATAATAATGATGAATGAAACCATAAGTCCAATCATACTGAGAGTGACTGAAATTGTCCAAAATAACCAATGAATCATGAGTTTTTAGGAGCTCCATCAAATTGGAAAAGTACAAGTGGTGGATCATTATTACTTGGATGTAGATTGGTGTCATGGTTGAGTAAGAAGAAAGATTCAATTTCCTTATCCACTACAAAAGTTGAGTATATTGCAACAACATCATGTTGTACACAATTTTTATGGATGATACAGACATTGAAGGATATTAGAGTAGTTTATGATGAGCCTATATCTATCTTTTGTGATAATATAAGTGCAATTAACATTTCAAAGAATCAATTTCTACATTCAAGGACAAAGCATATATCTATCAGGTACACTTTCTGGGAGAGAAGGTTATGGAGAATGAGGTGAAAAATGAGTATGTTCCTACAAAAGATCAGATTGTTAATATATTTACTAAGGATCTTCCTAAAGATACTTTTGAGTATCTCTAGGAGAAGTTGGGGGTTATTTCCCCTCCTTCTTTAAACTAGATGCATATGGAGGTGCATTAGTCCAGTGGATCTATGGATCTATCTCTTTTTTGGACTGATGTTGGTGGCTACCTCTCAGGGGGAGTAGATAGTGTCATGTGTTATAATTTTTGTTGATTTTATTGGGTATACTCTTAAGGGGGAACTTATTCAGAGCAGGTATCTTGGTTTAGTGTCAAAGGGGGAGAGCAATGTAAAACATTTGATCCTCTTCCAATTTTGTCAAAGGGGGGAGAATCATTTGAAAAAGTGCAAGGTATCAAGGGGAGAAAGTTGTGTGTACTGTCTAATCATTATTATCAAAGGGAGAGAGAAATCTAAAAGAGGGAGAGAGTGAAATAATATTGTGTAGGATATCTAATCTAAAAAGAAGAGGAGAGTGTGTATGTTGTCTTTGATGTTTTTTCACATCTTGTGTTTCCATCAATGACAAAGGGGGAGATTTTTGCAAGTATGATGGTGTTGTCATTGATGTAAACATGGTGTCTACTTTCTTTTGTTGTCATTTATGTCAACTATGTGTTAAGGAAGTTGTTACATGATGAAATTATCGAGGATATTGAGAAAATTATAAAAAAGAGGAAAACATGTTGCAAGTTGTGCATTGTAGTTGAGATATTGAGGAAGTGTTGTGAGTACATGGAGCTATCTTTATGTTGTAGTGTCTAGAGTTGATTTGGAATGATGTAATGAGATGAGATGATGTCTCTGGTACTTGGTTTCCAAGTGCTTTTGAGAAAATTTGATAAAAAGAATAAATAGTGTGGCAAGTGTTTAGAATGTGCTCTGGTATTGTGCCCCACATTTTTTTTATGTTTATTCTATGCCTATGCAAATCTTATATATTGTTCAAGGTTTTCAGAGGTTTCTATATTCAAAATATGGGTTTCTTGATCATTGTGTAGAGTGAGATATTTTCAGGAAGTGAACCAATTTTTCACTAATGTTTTCTGTGGCCTAGGAGAAATGTACTTTCTCTGCATCTATCCACTATTTGGCTTCAATTTGTGTGAACTTGATAAGTTTCTTGTAATATTTGTATCTTTTTATATTCAAGGTTTTACTAGATTTGGTGCAATATAGTGTGAGTTTCATTGTGCGAATAAGGTTTATCTATTTTTATGAGTTGAAGTATTTGTATGATGCGAGTTTGGATAAAGTGTTTGATGAATCTTAGGTAGTTCATGGATTATTCTAGATTGTGTTCAAGTGAATTTTTCTGTTTGAAAGTTACAAATTAATTTGAGGAAGCATGTACTTAATTTTTATGGTGAGGAAGCATGTACTTAATTTTTATGGTGTTTAGAATGGGTATTGGCCGACCATGTGTTAACACAAGATGTGAGGCTTGTAAAAGCATGTTGAGATGTGTTGGGATCTATTTGGGTCCTAATTAAGGATTTATATGGGCCACCTTCATTCTTATCCACCATGAGAATATTTAGGTGTCGACCTAATTTGAATTCATACGTATAACAAATAGTTGTTGACTTTGGAGAAGGTTTTTGAGGTTAAGGTTGATATAAATAAGTGTGGTATTTTTTAAAGATGCAAGAGAGAATCAAGATAGAGACAAGATAAATGCGAGATCTATGTGAGTGATGTGTGTGATATGAATTTGATCATAGTAGTGCAAAATTCAAAGTGTTGGATTCTTGAAGGTAGTGAGCTGATGGTTTTTGCAATTATTCATACAAGACTGTGAAACTGTGAGAGAAATTGTGGTGGATTCCTTGTTGCATTGAGAATTATTCTCTATGTAATATTTCTCTTCTATCTTCTTGTATTCTTTTTGTGGTAGTGAGCCCTAGTCATGAGCCCTTTTTGATAGTGTGTCCTATTTTGGTAGTAAGCCCTTATAGAGATTTTGCAATTACTTATATTATGACCTAATCCTCACCATGGTTTTTCCCTCATTGGGCTTTCCACGTAAATATGGTGTTCTCTTGTTTACGGTTTGGTTATTTTAGTTTGTGTTATCTGCATTTCATGATTAATCACATTAATAGAATAAGGGTTTGATGAATGCATGTGGATCTAATTATTGTTGAGGGTTTTGATGTTTTAATTTTCTACAACTGATTCACCCCCCTATGAATTGTCTTTTTTGTTCAAAACTCCATCAAACTTAGGCCCTATATCATCAATTTTAAACCCTACACCCTGCAACCTAAACCCTAATACATAAACCTTATACCCTATATGTTAAACCCCAAAACCCAAAATAAAGAATTTAACATGTTGAAATCTATATATAATTAAATTTAATCCATAAAACTTGAACTCTCAAATCTCCATCATAAACCATTAAACCTAAACCCCTAAACCATAGGCCCTACACTCTAAATAATGAATAATTTAGAGAGATTTAAGATATAGTGAAGATGTGAGATAGAGAGAAGAGAGATATACATAGGGAGGGAGGGAGAGGTAAGACATAACAATAGATATGGGGAGGAGAATAGAGAGGTGGATATGTGAGAATTAAAATTAAAATCTATACCCATTTAAACCAAAACCCTATAGAGATGGTGGAGAGAGAGAGTTTAGATAGATAGGTAGATCTGCAAGAGAGAGATAAGTGAGATAGAGAATAAAAGATAGGGGGAGATGTGATTTTTTAATCTTAACCCTAAACTACATATACCCATTTAACCGAAGAAACCCTATACCCTATACTATTAATTTCCTAAACCTTATCCTTCAACCTTAGGAACTAAAGATAAATACCCCTAATCCCATCCCATCTCTTCTTTTATGTAACCATAATTTTTATCTTTCCTTATAAAGGATTGTATGTGCACATTCATTCTCTATTTTTCTTCCATATGTCCCTACACTCAATGTATTAAGATGGTCGCTTGGTACTCATCTCCATAAAACTCATCTCATCATTGAATTTTGATCTTAAGTCTTTAGATTTATTATTCTAAGCATCTTATCATCATTACATTTTCATTTGAAGTCTTTATATTTGAACTATTTGTAGCATCTTATCATCATTTCATTTTTATCTAAAGTGTTTATATTTTTTATTCTAATCATCTTATCATCATTTCATGTTTTCATCTTAAGTGTTTAGATTTTTATTCTAAGCACCTTATCATCCTACGTGTTTAGTGCATTTCATACCGACAACATACATAAATATTATTCTTTAAATACACTCTAGATTCATTTTAAACTAGATACATATATGTACATTAGCATTCACCTATTTATGTCATAAATCACATACACCGATACAAACATCATTATTAGTACATTGATATCATAATCATCATTAAAATATAAGTCATTCTTGATCATCATATAGCCAATCTTGACCTCATTTATCTACCTAATCTCCTTGACCTCCTTGATCTAGTTGATCTATATGTCAGATGATCTATATAGCTTTACAAAACATGTACATTCTTTTAAATTAACAAAACACATATGTGTTTTGATACTATTTAGGCTTACAATGGATTTAACATACCAAAACCCTATGCACTTAACCCCAACACCTATACACTTAACCCTAAACTATATACCCATAACCCTAAGCTCTATACCGACTACCCTAGACCTTAGATACCCTATACAATCAACCCTAAACCCTATCTTTCAATCCAAAACTATAGAGAAAGAGACATTAGATAGAGAGAGGTAGTTCTAGGGAACTATTTAGTCTACACCCTACACCCTATATCGTCAGTTCCCTAAATGTTATCCATCAACCCTAGGAATTAAAGCCAATAGGTTAATCCCTTAAACATATACTCACCCCTATACCCTATACCCTATAATCTCAACCCTAAACCCTATCTCTCAACCCTAAGCCTTAAATCCTATAGGCTAAACCCTCAATCCCCAACCCTATACCATATACAGGCTCATGACCCTAAATTCTATCCCTCTTGACCTTGGACCCTAAGGCCTATATAATTTAAACCCTCAAACATATGTGTACTTGAACCTAAACCCTATATCATATACCCTTAACCCTAAACCATATCCCTTAACCCTATGTCTAAGCCTAGGGGATGAACCCTTGACCCTATACACTCAATCATAAATGATATGTCTTGAACCCTATATACTATATATCATATACTACCCTCAACTCTAAACCCTAAAATCAGCCCTAGGTTGTAAAACTTATACACTCTACCCTAAGCCTTCTACCTTCAACCCTCAAGGTTCCTATAACCTCAAACCTAAACCTTATAACTCCTCTTAGATTAAAATAAAAGCTAATTGAATGCACACTTATAATTCTTATAATAACCAATTACTATCTTGTTTGATTTAAGATTTAATATTTGTAATATATATATATATATCTATGTTAAATCAAAGTGAGAAAGTAACAATATATTTTAGATAACAATAGTGGTAATTAGATGTGAAATTGAGATTGTGTTGGTCTTCCTTTGCATACATAAATACACAATTTACCAATTTTAAATTTTAAATATATATTGTAATGTTGGTCCTATAGTAATTTCCTCTCAAATAAGATACTCGATGATTTTTTCATTTTATCCCCTCTTCAGTAATTTCATTTTCTTTATATGATTCATGAACCAACAATTTATTTATTTTCTTTATTTTTTAACGTGTAATTTTATAAAAAACATACATATTTTTTCTTGCACAAAACATATACACATTTTGTATTTAAAAAAATACTTACGCATTTTGGCCTGCACAAAAGACACACGTGTTTTGGGTATGTCCAAGAGCATGATGGGCTAAGAAGTGGTGATATGTAAGTGATATGATGGACCATGTGGTCGGCAACTTTTTTTTAATCCAAAATTGATGAAATGAAAAGGGTTTTTAAAGGAGATTCTCAACTTTCCACTAATATAAATTATGCTTTACTTTGAATTTAATAAATAATTATTATTCACTTTCTATTTGAACTATGACTAAATTCTTGATTGATAGGCTGATTGAAAAAACTCTATAGCTTTCAAACAGTATCACATTCTATGCTTTGCATACTATAGGATTAAAAAAAAATTGAATTTCATGAAGTTTTGACCAAGTTAAGCTGGTCAGAAATATGAGTTTTTATATTTTTAAAAGACAAAATTCATAATTAATTATTCATAAACATGTACACATTTTGTCTGCATAAAACACATATGATTTTTTTCTTATACTTAGGCTTGGATGATAAGCCTTAGGTTTGGATGGTTCATTTGCCTCATATTCATGTGATTTTCTCATCAATTATCATTTTTAAAACTTCTTCTTGAAAGGGGGAAAATTGTTTCTTTCTATGCTTGGGAGATAGAAACTCACAATCTTCCTCACTCCCATTCAAGGATAAACCCTAGAGATCTCAACCTCAAGTATTCAAAGGAGAAAGATATCTTGCAATAGGGATGTCCTAGGATATGATTGTAAACTAATGAGGGGTTCACCACCAAGTTAAGAATTGGAAAGACAAATGAAATACAAGATGTAATGCTTAACTCTAATATGATGTAATCTTTCACTAAATGACCTAGAAAAGCATGTAAAAAAATAAAGAAAGCTACGGGATGAAATGTGTGCACCTAGAAACCTGAAGGAGATTAGATGAGGCTATGAAATTCTAAAAATTATAACTTTAAAACTAACTAGGACTCATAAGCCAAGCTCGGAGAATCTGTAACTAAGAAAAAATTTAGGTTAGCAATACAAAGCATAAACAAACCAAACCCTAGCTAACAATGAAGCACAATGGAACATAAAGCATAAACTAATGAAAAATATCACAAAAAAACTTCATGCATTCCATGATTCATCTCCATTGCCCCTCTCCATTTTGCTATAAATAATATTTTCCCTTAGATTTTATGGAGAAACTATGACCTATGACAAGACTAAGCAAAATATTGAAGGATTCAACTAAGCAATTTCAAGTGTACTCAGAATTCACAAGCATGAAGTTGCCAAGCATGAAGTCATGACAGAATGAGGTTGACATTGTCCTTTTATAGAAGCCAATGTTTTGGATGAGTGGCCAAGATTAATAATTGAAAGATGCCCTAATCTGGAAGGATGAGATTGAATATGAAAATTAGCAATTAGGGTTAGGGCATAATTAGGTTAAGATTTGAAATGGAAAGCTATGATTTTTAAGAAAATCAAATCAAGAGAGATTGTTGGAAAATCAAATAAGAATTTAAAATTATTTGATTTGGGAGAGAAAGATGATTTTCTTGAATTAAAAATTAATTTAATTCAAAAGAGGTAATGTCATGACAGTAAATAATGATTTTTAATTATTACTTTGTGATAAAATGGAAAGTGGGATTTAAATAAATGATTTTATTTAAATTTGAAGAAAAAGACAAAAAAAGACAATTAAAAAATTAACAAAAATTATTTAATTATAGACGAAAGGGAAAGTGAATAATAATTAAATAAATACAATTTATTTATTTGAATAATCAAGATGAATAAAAGATAGGAATTAATTAAATAATTAAGAATTATTTAATTAATAGTCGAACTAGGATCATAGGACATAATTAAATATTTAATTATGTTGAGAGGGAATATGGTAAGTCAGAAAAATAAAAGCTTGTAGGCCTAGGTTATTTTTATGTGTCTACATTTTGCTCCTCTTAGTCATGATGTGGTTCATTGTATCGTGACAAAAAAAATCATTCAAAACATGCCCTAGTGTCAGTAGGGTAGACCTATGCCCCCTCGGAAGAATTTTACAAATTTTTCAAAAAAATTCAAAAAAATTGAAAATTGTTCTGACAAGTCAAATTGATAGGTAGAAAGACCATGGTGATGAAAGAATTGATTTTTAGGACCCTCAGAGTCTACAAAATGTAGTTTGAAGGCCTAGGTAAAGTGCAACCAGTACAAACCCTAGAAAAACCCTAATTTTGAGTGGGTATAAATAGGAAATTGGCAAGTCAAAGGGTCATTTTGCACTTTTGAATGTTGGAGATTAGGAGCTCATAGTGGAAATGGAGCACATTCCTCGAAGTGAGCATAGAGCCTATCAAGTGCGGACATTCAGATGACCAGAGGGCGTAGGATATCCAGTGAGTACCCTCAAACCCACTTTGTCAAATTTTCATTTCAAGCATTTCTAGGTAGGATAAAAATTTAACAGTCAATTGTATCATTCCATGATAGTCGCAAGTGCTATCATGTTCACTGAAATTGTCCATGATTCACTACAAGTGCAATGAACATGCCTAGCGTAGGGTAGGTTTCAATTTTTTGTGACGCAATTGCAATGGTTCGATGCATCCGTGGGATCCTGAACTGCATTCGCGATTGCATGACACAATCGATTGTGGTGATGTGGAATCATTAGGGTTTAGCCACAACTATTAGGGCTTGTGCACAACTGTTAGGGCTTATGCACAATTTTTGTAGGAATGATGCAAGCATTGACATAAGTCACAATTTCTTTAGGGGTTTGAAGAAATCAAGCTCCTACGATGCATTCACCATTGCGCAACACAAATGATAATTGTGTGACACAATTGCTTGGTGACAAAGTTGCCCTAGCTTAGGATTGACTTGCTCTTAATGACATGTGCCAAATAGGTTAAGGTGATCTTTTTAGCTGAAATAGTATTTTTCATGTTGGTTATAGGTTCATTTGGATCTGATTCATACTCGAGAGTCACGACCACCCAAGACTTATCGGTTATGAGATCAATTGACCAATGCTGAAAAAGTGTAGGTTATGGCACCTTAAATTATTTCACGTGACATTCATGTGTGTCATTAGGGCGAACAGGGGTATGTTGACTACTCTTGTCAAGAGATGGCACTTAGAGACATGTTCATTTTATTTTCCTATAGGAGAGGGAACTATTACTTTAGAGGATGTCTACAGGATTATTTGGCTGCCAATCTGAGAAGAGTAGGTCAGATATGACCCAGGTCAAGGATATCAGGTGTTGACTACTTATGATGTATATGGAGATGTCAAGGATCTAGGTATTGATCACTACAAGATCCGATGGGAGACATTGGTTGCACGATATGAGTGCTTTGATTGTATATTATGTACATTGATAGCCAAGGTAGTTATGCCAGACCATTAAGGGCATGGGTTTCTACTCAGATGGGGAGAGATTCTTGTCAGGATGATGGCCAATGACACTTTATATACCTAGGAGCCATGTTTGTTAGATATGGTTTATTTTCAATTACATGACATAGCCTATCGACATGGTCAGTCTATGAGCTATGGGTTCACTTTGTTGATGGTTTGGGATTGGGAGCACATTGCAATGTTCCATCCACCAGTTGGTCGCTAGTTGGGGGCCAATCTACCATATGTATATTTGTATAGAGGAGCATTCACACAGATGCATGTCAATAATATTGGCTATTGGCTAGATGGGTTGGACACTTTGGTTAGTTTCACATGGAGGCTATGGATGGATTTTTCCCAGTGGCCAGATGAGGATCAACATCTACAGGGGTTCCAATAGGAGAGGTAAATGATAGGGAGAACTATACAGACACAACCCATCATTGACATGTATCTTCCAAATTGGGTGTTGAGATAGTTCGGTGAGCACCAAGGTTTTCCACAAGGTCTAGCAGTGTTTCTTTAGTCATCCAGAGAGGTGACACCATGGGGCCTAGTGATTCTAGTGGCTACATCTAAGGATGAAATTTATGGGATTCAAACATTTCCATGGGAATGGAGAGGGGGTCCAATAGATGAGGGTACCATAATAGAGTACAATGCATTGTGGTTAGTTCACAACCAATCCTGATTAGCCAGCTCTAGTAGTGCAATGAGGATGTGGTCCTCAAGGTAGGAGAGGAAAATATAGAGGGAGGGGAGTTGGAGGGAGAGGAGGTGGTGTCTGAGGTGATGGTAGGGAAGATGGAGGAGATGGTGGTTGAGATGGGAGAGGAGGGGTGGTGGGAGGAGGCAGAAATGGAGGTTATGGAGGAGAAGGATTAGATCAATTTCTCCTATTTGGGAGGAGGGGGAGGAGGAGGAGAGAGGAGGTTAGGAAGGAGGAGGAGAGAGAGGAGGAGGCCATGTGGGATGAGGAGGCATAGTAGTTGAATGTGTTAGAAGGGGTGGCCACCATGGATGTGGAGATAGCAGGGCATAAGGAGTAGCCTGAGGATGAGGAGATGGGTGAGGAGGAGTGAATCCTACATGAGAGGATCCTACATGGAGATGAGGGATTCAAGGATGTGCTTATCAAAGGTGAGACAAGGGACAAGAATTAGGTTTTGGCTAGCCTACAAGAAAAAGTACAGGCATTAGAGGTTGAGCTATAGACCTTATGGGTGGAGAGGTATGGCTTATAGGTAGAGAGGGACACCCTATAGGTTGAGAGAGACACAAATTTTATTAGGGCTCAACAAATGGAGAAGATGAGCGTAGATTTCATTGCTACCTATAGTAGGTCCACAATAGATATGGTCAGAGAGGTTTCCAAGATAGGGCATAGAGAGAAATATTATAGGTATCTATATGAGGAGGCAGTTCCACCAGAGTGGCGAGCACCTCATGTCTTAGAGGTTATCCATAGTGGTCGGTCGCACAGCAGGCAGTGTCATAGAAGATCGAGTTGGGGTGAGAGTTGTAACATGGGCTCAGGAGATCATGTCAGCATTGGTTAGACTTATTTTGACTCATGTATTTTGACACTTATATTTCTTCCATCAAGCCTCCGAGCTCTTATTGTTGGGAGATACATTATGAAATTGTATTGTGACACTTTTTTTGAGTGATATATATATCATTTTTGGCAGCGATTATATGATATGTAGTGATTTTCATGATATGCAGTCTTTTATTATGTATGTGTTATGGATGATGATGTATGCTTTATGCTATGATTATGCAACCTATTATGATGTCTTAATTCTATTTGATGATGTATGCATTTATTTTTATGGTGTTATGGATGTCATGTCTTGATGAGATGCTAATGTTTATGAGATTGAATGTTATGTTATGTTAATGCAAATATATGTAAATGTATGCAATGTTGATATGATTTATGGATATTCCATGTGATTTATGATGGTTATGTGATTTATGTACGCATGATGGTATTTTATGATAAGGTGTTGTGATTGATCACATTGTGATAATGCTTTATACATGCACAATGTCTAAATGGATGCATAAAATGTGATGATTATGAATATGAATATAATGTTGTCTTATTATGGATGACACGATTATAGTATGGATTATGCTTTATAATATAATAATAGCTATCATGTATTTATGTGAAGTAATGATATGGAAATGCACCTATATGTTATGTTATTGCAAATGGAATTATGAAAATGATATGTAAATGGATTTATGTAAATGATATGTAAATGAAAATGATATGTAAACCTTTACATGGTCATGCATGCAACTGTGTTGTTGTGTGTCATAGGACACCATCATAATGTGAGAAAGAAGAAGTGTTAGCACATAAGAAATGGATGTTAGTATTAAAAATAAACCTTCAATATTTTCCAAAGTACAAATAGGTGTTGCATTAATCATCATTGGGTAGATTATTGCAATGGACAACAAACACCACGATATGGCATAAATTGATGGTGTCTAAGGTCATTCCATTGCTTAAAATAAATAGTCATAGACAAGGAAGATCATGACTCATATAAGGAGCCCACTTTCCATAGTCTTTTTGTCATGATCAACCATGGACAGCCATGAAAAATTGTTTCTCCTCTAAATCCTATATAGGACATCCTCGAGGTGGCTAGCATCATGACAAAAAAGAAAATGATAAATGTGACAATATTTAGAGACAATGTTTTTCCAAAGTGTTTTCCAAGAGTGTTGGGATGCCAAGATTATTAATGTCAAAATTCCAATTTTGACGATGTCTAGTTTTGTGTCAGGTAGGCTAATGTGTGATAAATGTCAAGGAGCCAAATTCAGGAAGGACACATCCTGAATAGAGTCAATGCCAGAGGCGTAGATTCCTAATGTTGATAAGATGCCCCAAAATGCTAGTTGATAGTGTTGGTGCTTAGGAAAGATATATCCTGAAGCAGAAAGAAGTGACAAGGGTCATTCCCTAGAAAGACATATCTAAAGAATGACCAAGAGTTGATAGCTTGACATTGTTATGAGATTTTGACCAAGTTTGACTAGGTGACCCAATTGAATGTGTGCAATTAAAATGTGTCAATTTGGTTGAAATGTGTGTTGACTAGTTGCCAAGATGTGCTTAAGAGTTTTTTGATTTAGCATCTTGTGAAGAGAAAAAGACCAACTTGATAAACCCAAAGAGATTGGACCTAGGGGGGCTTGGGGGCTCATTGATAGATGGCCTTGCCTATGTAGCAATGCGTAGAGACTTTGTAGTTTAATATGAAATGACTTTTTTTTTGTTACAAATGACTTAGTCATCATTTTATTTGAAAAACCTAAAAGAATCGACCTAATGCCTCGGGGGCACATCGATAGATGGCCTTGCCTACATTTAGTCATAGAGGCAATGTAGTTCAATAATAACATGGACTAACTGACATGATCGACTTGGAAAAGACCAAGTGGCATGCTTATTAGATTGAAATGACCAGCAGATAGTGAAAAATTAAAATACTGACTCGGATGGTCTCGGGGGTACATCAAGTGATGACCTTGCCTATGTAGCAAACACGTAGAGATTGTGTAGTTCGACCATTCTAACTATGACTCGAATTTGACCGATTTTGTCTCTGTTTTTGGGATTTTTGGGAGTTATTTAGATGTTTTTGTGTTTTGACATGTTTAAATTTTTTTTGGATTGTTTTTTATATTTTAATTTTTTTGGCTTTTTTTTTCAAGACATTTCATGATTTTTAGTGATTTTCTGAATATACAAGACCATGTGTGAGACCCATTGTAGGCTAGGTATTAAGGGTGTTGCCTTGAGTCAGGTCTAGGACTAACCTAGATGAATGAAATGGAATGGGACAGACATAGGAGGAAAAGGGGTTGATGTGCAAGGTATGATGTCAATCGTTGTCAGCCATTGAAAGAAATAGCAAGACCTTATGACAGATGTATTGAGGGTGTCGAAAGACTGGGTTTTTATTATGGACAAAGGTAGATGAAGTGATAGTAGATGGTGAAGAAAATATTTTATACGTATGGAGCCTGTTTGCTAGGTTTTCACCATGGTACCTATCCAAAGCGCAACCGAAGTGATTTTCACTATTGGACAAATTATTTCTCTTTACTATTTTTGATATTTTTCTAATTTTGTTTTGGTGTTACCAAGATACCTGTTTTCTAGGTTTTCATCAGGGTAATGAATTTTTTTGTATTTTTTCATTTTTTTTGTATTTTTAATGTTTTGGCTAGGCTCTTTGAAGCTATGTGTAAAACCTGTGGAGATGCAAACTATTGATGGGTTCTAAAAATTGGTCGCCTTCTAGAGTAGACAATTCATAAGAACTAGAACCAAAAGATGCAATGATGACATATGGACCCAACCAATTAGGTTTAAACTTGTTGGGTTTCTCATGTTCAACTTGATTCTTCAGGTTATGCATCAAGACCAACTCACCAATGTCAAAATTTTGGACCATAACTCTTTTATTGTAACTTTGGAAAAGGCGATTCTGATATGCTTGTAGGTGAGTCAAGGCATTTTTTCTACATTTCTTTAACAATTCCAACTCATGAAATCAGAATTATCAGTATTCCTCATCATCAATCAATCCTTTCATGAAGACCCGTAAGGAGGGGACTTCGACCTCAATGGGGAAGATAAATTCAACTTCGAAGACCAAGGCAAATGGAGTGGATCTCGTAGGCATGTGGATGTTGGTGTGGTAGGCCCATAGGACAGGGTTAAGTTGGAGGTGCCAGTCATGCCAATGGTATTGGTAGTTTTCTTGAGAGTTTTGACTATTATCTTGTTGGATGCCTCGCTTGGCCATTACCTTCGGGTAATATGGCATGGAGAAATGATGTTGAATATGGAATTTCTCACAAATCTCACAAGCATCTTGGTTTTTAAAAGGAAGGTCATTGTCTATGATGATGGATTGGGGAACACCATACCAACATATGATGTAGTTAAGGATGAATTTGTAATTTTTGTTCTCAATTATGTAGGTGAGAGAATGGCCTCGATCCATTTTGTGAAATATTCAGTTGTAGTGATAATGAATTTGTGGCCATTGGATGAGGTGGATGAAATTTACCCACAAGGTGAAGTTCCCATTGTGCAAAGGGCCAAGGAGAAGTGACTAGTCATAACTCTTGCACAAACACATGAATGAAATCATTGTGTATTTGACATTGACAACACCTTCTCATGAACTGAAGAGAATCCTTTTCCATGGTTTACCAGTAGTACCCCATTCTCATGAATTTATTAGCTAAGGTTGGGCCACTCGAGTGGGACTTGCATATACCCTCATGTACCTCACATAAGGTTGTTTGTGCTTCATCTATGTTGAGACACAAAATAAGGGTATTGTCAAATCTACATCTATATACGGTGTCATTGATGATGGTATAGTGAATGAATTTGCAAATACAAGACTTGCATTGGTTATGAGAAAGGGCTAGTAGTAGAGTCTGGGAATTTAAGTAATTGTATATGTTCTGATACGAGGGGGAATTAGGACCAACAAGCTCACAAACCATTTTGGATTCTAGAACATCATACGTGGGAATCAATAGTCGTTCCACTAAAAACTCAAATTATGGCACATTATTAGGGATATCCAAGAGAGATCCAATTGTAGCCATAGCATATGTTGCTTTGTTATGTGCTTGGGGAATCTTCTCAAAAGTTACCATGTGGAAGTATGACATAAAACTATCCACCATGCATTTTTAAGGCATCGAATTCTCATCCTTGGTATCATAATCGTCATTGACTTAGTTGATAACTAAATGAGAATCACCAAGTCCTATCAACAATGCTTCATATTTAGAGATATTATTAGTGCAAGGTAATGCAATGTGAAATGAATTAGGAATAAAATCTCCTTGAGGTGTAATGAATAATATCCCAGCTCTTGAACCCTGACCTGTATGAGACCCATCAAAATAAATTTTCCAAGCCAATCTAGGTTCTACATGGAAGATGGATTCATCTGGAAAATATGCTACCAATGGATGATCACCTATTATGGGTGTGTCAGTGAGTTGATTGGCTATGACCTATCCTTTTATTGCTTTGTTTTTTGTGTACTGTATGTCATACTTGCTCAGTAACATTACCCATTTTTCCAATCATCCTATTAATGCTGCCCAAATAAGAAGATAGTTTAATGGATCTATCTTAGCCACTAATTGTGTTTTATGGTTCAACATATAATGTCTGAATTTTTGAGCGGAAAAGACCACTATGAGGCATGCATATTCAATGGTAGTATAGTTGATTTCATACCCAACCAAAGTGTGACTAATGTAATATATTTCTCCTTCTTTTTCCTCATGGTCATTCTGTGCGAGTAATTCCCCTAATGTGGAAGTGGTTGCAAAGATATACATTATCAAAGGTTTCCCATCAATCGACGACATTAGGACTGACGGTGTCAGAAGATATTCTTTGATCTATTGAAAATTAGCTTGACACATGTTTGTCCCCACAAAGGGAATCCCCTTGCATAACAGGTATTGGAATGGGTGATATTTATTGGCCAACTATGTAATGAAATGTTTGATAGACTACAATCTACCCTGTAATGATTAGAGCTCACTAATTCCTTTTGGTGGAGGCATATCCAAGATTGCTTTTATCTTAGCTGGGTCAACTTCAATACCTAAGCGAGAAACTATGTACCCTAGGAGTTTACCTGAAGTTACGCTGAAGACGCACTTCTTAGGCTTGAGACAGACCTTATACTCTTCCAACCTTTTGAAGATCTAGTCTAGCACCTTTAGGTGGTCACCTTGTGTTAAGGATTTTTCCAAGAGATCATCAACATAATCCTTCATTAATGTGTGCATAAGATCATGAAATATTGCGATCATAGCCCTTTGATAAGTGGCACCTGCATTCTTTAGTCTAAAAGGCATGATGTTCCAGTAGTATGTACCTTAGGGACAAGTGAATGTGATTTTCTGTTGATCTTCTAGGGTGATACAAAACTGATTGTAACCTGAGAAACAATCCATAAGAGATAAAATCTCATACCCTACTGTGAGATCCACTTTGATATCTATAGTTGGGAGTGGAAAATCATCCTTTGGAAAAGATTTCTTCAAATCTCAGAAGTCTGTACAAATATAGATTTGACCATTTGGTTTGGCGATAGGTACATGATTTGATATCCAATCGGCATAATCTATAGATCTTATGAATCCAACATCTTACAATTTCTTTAGCTTAGCTTTTACAAGCAAGGCGATCTATGGGAGCATCTTCTAGAGTTTTTGTTTGACTAGTTTTGCATCCAGAAGTAAGGGAAAATGATGTAAGACTAATGCTGGATCTAGTCCTAGCATATTTGTATATGACCAAGCAAAGTTGACCTGATGTGCTATGAAAAATCTTGAAACTTGAGCCTTTCCTTTTTTTAAATGATGTTGCAAGGAGAATCATCTTGGGATTTTTAAGTGTGCTTGTATTGAATCCTATGGTATCCTCAATTAGCATGGCTAGTTTCTCTTGAGTGATGGGGAGAAATTCCAACCCTCCATGCTTAGGTGCCTCAAAGAGGTTTTCACCCTTGGATATGTCCTTTCTTTTTAATTTTGTGTCGTCAAAAGGTGCCTTATGGTTTTAACCTAAAGAAGTGTCTTTTTATTAATTTTGTGATTAGAGGGTTGAACAATCTCTGAAATATGCCACAAAATCAAGATATATAGTAAATCCAGCTCTATGGTTCCCACTTGGTATTCCTTTGCATAGTCCCATGAATTCTGCAATGGCTTCATTGTTCTCAAAAGTGTCCATGGTATGCAAGTCTTGTTGATCCTAATCAATTAGCTAGGGATATATAAGGGAGATACCATCATCAGTGCTAATAAAAGGCGGAGATGACACTCAAATCATGGAAGTGGAGGCTAAAAGGGTAAAGACAAAGGTTTCCTCAAGAGGAATCCATCCAATCTTCATCTTCAGTGATCTCAGGTAAAGTAACCTCACGGGGGAGGTCGAGATTATAATTTTCATTGGAAGGGGCCTATGGTGAGCCAATTTTAAACATTTTTCCAAATCTTTCCTCGAAGGAAGGCTCACCTAGTTCTCAAAATGTTTCTTCAAGCTCATAGTCACAAAGGGATTTATCAGAAACAAATTCATAAATATGGGAGTTGTAACTGAGGCTAAATTTCAATCTTAGTCTTAAATCAAAAATATAAATAAAACCCTAGTTTAACTATGAAGAAAAATGGAGGAAATAACACAAAACAAAGAACAATGTTACCAAAGCCCTTCAAAACCTCCATGAATCACCTCCATAGCCCTTCTCCATTTTCTAAAAATATGTTGTTTTCCCTTAGATTTTTGTGAGCAAGTATGCCTATGACTATGACCTAGCAAATATTGAAGGATTTCTATGAGAATGCAAGTGAAACTAAATTCTTCATACAATAGAGAAACCTGCAAAATGACAATGTTAGCCCAAAAATGCAAAGTCTAAATATGTGAAAATAAAGTGTGTCTATAGCTAGATGTCGAAATGAGACTAAAATTGTCTTTTTATAGAAAAGCTAATTTTAGATGAATGGTCAAGATTGAAAGATGAAAGATGCCCTAAGATCAATGGTTGTAAATACATGTGACAACCCCTAATTAGGGTTAGGGCAACAATGCAAAATGAATGGCTAAGATTTTATTTTGAGAAAATCAAATCAAAGGTTTGAATTGCATGTGACAAGAGGATATTGAACACAAATTTTGAGGTTGCTAGAGGGAATTAAAAATTGTTTGATTTATGATAGGGAGAGTTGACTTTTGAATTAAAAATTAATTTAATTCAAAAGTGGTGGGGCCATGTGATAGTAGATAATAAATTAAAATTATTTACTTGGAAAGAGGGAAATTTAAATAAATGATTTTATTTAAATTTAGAGGAAAAGTCAATAAGACAATTAAATAATTGATTCTAATTATTTAATTGTGGAGGAAATGGATAAAGTGACCCATAATTAAATAAATTATGGGGAATATATTTAATTATGAAAAGACATTAGAATTAGAGACATATTTAAATAAATAAATAGGGTTTATTTATTTAAATAATTAGGAGAAAAATAATGTACTAATTAAATAAATTTAATAATTTATTTAAATAGTCAAGAGGAATAAAAAAAGTGAAATAATTAAATAATTAAGAATTATTTAATTAATAGATGAATTTGGACAAAATGACATAATTAAATATTTTAATTATGTTAAAAAGAAATATGGAGAAAATTGATTTCACAAGCCTAGGTCAATTTTATGTGTCTACATTTTGCACCTCTTTGTCATAATGCAGTTTATCACATTATGACAAAGAAAACTAGTCAAAAGCATTCCCCAACAAAGGTATGAAGTATCTATGCCCCCTTGGGAAAATTTGTGAATTTTGGAAAGTGTCACGATAAGTCAATTTGAGGACTAGAAAATCAATGGTGCAATCAGTTTTGGATTTGGACACATTAAAGGTAGTCTAAAGATAGGTCAAAGTTGGTTAAAAGAGCCTCCAATAATAAACCCTAGAGTGAAACCCTGATTTCACCCTATAAATAGGTTGAATTTGGGTGAAAAGTTAATTCATTTTCAGATTTACCTTTTGAGATTTAGAGAGTTTAGAGCTAGGAGACCTCATGCGAAAGTGGTGATTCCAGTGATAGAGCATCATAGATGCTAGGTGTGGACCTTTCGATGGCCAGAGGGCGCAGAGGCATCGATATGTACCCTTGTCCCACTTTGTGATTTCCTTGACTTACATGCATTTTTAGGGGTTAAAGTTAGGGAATCAGATGTGTTATGATGCATATGCACTCACGTAAGATGCATTCGCATTTACATACCATGCACTTGATGTACCGTGACGCAAATGTGAGGGATAGGATAACTTAGGGTTCACAATGATGCAAATGAAAGGGCATGAGACACAAACACTAAATTGCAATGCAAACGATAGGTCATGCGACACAATAATCAGATTGAAGCATAAACATGGGGTTATGTGATGCAAATGATTTAAAATGATGCAAACGACTTGTAAAATGATACAAGTTCTCTAGAGTGATGCATATGTCAGATCAAGTGACACAATCACCATGACACGATGCATGTGTAGGATGAAACGATGCATGTGACCTAGCGTGACACAATTGAAGTCAAAACGATGCATTTGGATTTTATTAGGGTTGACATAGTATAGGCTCAGGTGCTTAAACAATTTTTATTAGATAAATGATAATGATGATGTTCAAAGATGTGCTAACTCCCATTTTTGCATGTGCATAAATGATTACCGCCTATCTATATGCAAGAGTTTAGGCTAATTACATATGCCTTTAGAAATTAGTTGTGAGATAGGGAGCAGAGGCGACTAATACAATTGGGATTGTACTATGTGACCTATATGCCCATCATCCAGGAAAATAGGGATCTAATAACAACATTGGCCAAGAGGTGGCACTCAGAGACTTGTTTATTTCACATGCTGATGAGAGAGGCCATCGTCACCCTAGAGGACATTTATAGGATACTGTGGATTTCAATCCAAGGGGAGCAAGTGGTCTACAATCTACACCGAGGACTCCAGGCTATGACTAAGTATTAAAATCCTATGGATGATACAAGGCTAGGAATTGATGGTTATGAGATTAGGTGGAAGTTTGTTGTCGAGCACTACACTCGATGGGATGCCATGCTATGCACTTTGATTGTCGGTGTTTTGATTCATGATCGTCGAGGTCACAGATTTTTGATTGGCTAGGGTGATGTATTGGTTAGGATGAGATGGAATATGATTGTATTTTCCTAGGGACCATGTTTTCTTGGGATGATTTATCATTAGTTACACAAGGTGGCCTATAGAGAGGCGAGCAAGATCAGTTGTGGTACTACACTGTTGATGATATAGGCCTAGGAGCATATTCCCATCTTTTGACCACCAATTTAGATACAACAACTAGGCAAGGGGATACCATATTTTTTGTTATACACAAGTTTGGTGACATAGACCTGGGTCAGAAATACAGGGTATTAGCGTCACTACATTGAAACTTTGATGGGATTTTTTTGGAGACCTTATAGGGATTGTGCTTAGTGGGTTGAAAAGGATGAGCATCTTACTTTTTGCCAATAGTTCAAATACCTGATTGGACGGATAGTCTAGTCACAACATATTATTGAGATGTACCTACCCCAATCAGTATTATGTCAATTCAGAGAGCAATAGGGTGTTCCTATAGGGATTGCAGAGTATGCTCAGTCATCCCAAGAGATAGTATGGGGGCCACCTATATTAGTTCCCTTAGAAGAGTAGCAAGTGGATGGACTAGTTGTGCAACAATGGGCTTGGAGTGGGGGTCCAATAGATCCTGGTACCATTGCAAAGTTTAATACCTGGTGGCAGACACATAGGCCACTACCTTTGATAGATCTAGATGGGCAAGTGCTAATTGATTGGCGATCAGTTATTCCGTGGGTTCATTGAGGAGGGCGAGGAGATAGATATGGCGATAGGGGGAGAGGTAGAGATGGAGGCCGGGGAGATGGGGGGAGGGATGGAGGAGATGGTGGGAGATGACAACCGAGGAGAGTATAGCAATGGGTAGGGCAAGCATCACTATCACCCATCTGAGAGGAGGAGGTCAGGCAGGAGGCCGAGCGGCTAAAGGGAGAGGTGCCGACAAAGGAGGATGTATTCATAAGTGAGTAGGCACTAAAGATCAGTGGAGAGGAGGTAGTCAGTGAAGGAGAGGAGGATAGAGATGATGACGAGAAGGTTAATATTGGCAAAGAGGATGATATGGATGAGGAGGAGAGATAACTAAGGGAGTAGATGGTGGATGGGAGGAGGATACAATTAGTAGGCCACCTTTGCCATGGGATGTCATAGTTGACCAAATATTGGAAGACATGCAGAGTAGATTGGATGAGGCCACGACATAGATTAGGGATTTGTGGGTGGAGCTAGAGGTTACGAAGGTGGATCAAGATTAGGTTGTGATTAGATAGCAGGAGGCTGAGAGGTTTTGTACCGAGTTCATGCAACTATGTACAGGGCTAGTGGGGGATATTTCCAGGGATTTGTCTAGGGTCAGTGAGAGTTGGGGATGGTACAGGGCACTTTATGGGAGGGTAGTGTTGGTTGAGCAGAGGAATCTTGGTTTGTCTCAATCAGAAAGTAAGATAGGGAGTGGTAGTAGCAGGAGCCACAATAGTCACAACAAGAGAAATGTAGGTGGGTCCACTTCATTTGGGTAGTCCTTAGTCAATAGGTCTCATCATAGTCATAGGAACTCCTCAAGCCACAGATCTGGTCACAGTAATGGATCGGTATCATCAGGACATAGGTCTCAGCACATTCAGCCACCATTCATTGATTCGTCATCATTGTATAGCCATCCTGTAGTGTTTGTGCATGTTACAACTGAGCTTATGAGTGAACATCAGTCACCTCATTCCTCACCTCGAGGGGATGGGGAGAGAACATATTAGGGAATGTTGTTTATCTTTGAAATTATTTTGAGACATTTTATATATTGATCATCGAGCCTACAAGCTCTATTTTTGGGATTCCATGAGACTCTATCCTGTGACATGATTTTGAGATATATATACATATATATGATGTGATTTTTATGCTGCCTATATGCATTGTTTTTTTTATGAGTTTATTATGTCTATGTGATTTATGTGATGATATGATGCATTTATGATGGTTATTAATGATTATATGGCTTGATGATCGTATGTTTATATGATGATGATGATGATATTCTATATGACTGCATAATTTTGTCTATGTGATACCATGTTTATGATGATGGATGCAATAATGTATGACTATTTATGATGAGGCGTATGTACTAACGATGCAACTTTATGCATGACGATAAAATTTACTAATGGATGCCATGCTTATGATTATGAATGCATTTATGGATGTTTATGTATGTATGGGTTATGTCATGTATGATGCGTTTATGTTATGATCCTATATGTATGAATTGATGAAATGGATGGTTATTGTGTTTATATGCTATGTTAATGCAAATGATGCTTTGATGTATGCAATATGGATGAATGTAAATTATTGACTTATATGTCATGTGAATGCAATATGAATGTAAATGCTATTATGTGAATGAATTCATGCAAATTTGTAATGTGCTAATGCAATTTCCATATGAGTATGCAATTATGTTTTTTGTATATCATAGGATATCATCAGTGGACAAGAGAAGAGAGATGACCAAACGGAGGTGGATGTTACCATGGAGATAGAGATGCATGTTAGTATGGAGAAAGAATCCTTCAATATTTTCCAAAGTGCTAATAGGTGTTGCTCTAATCATCATTGGGTGGATTGTCATAATGGCCAAAAAACACCATGATATGGCATAGATCAATAGTGTGTAAGGTCATACCATCACATAGGACAAGCAATCACAGACAAGGATGATCATGTCTCATATGAGGACCTCAATTTCCCCTAGTCCTTTTGTCACAACAAACCATAAACAAATAAGACTAGCAATGAAAAGTCATTGCTCCTCTAATTCCTCATATCACGACATCCTCGGGGAACTAGCCAGATGTCAGCCATAAAAGACAAGATGATAATCAAACTACATTATTGCTCCTCTAAATCCTGATGTTAGGACATCCTTGAGGAACTAGTAGCATGGCAAGTAGAAAAGAAAAGGACAATCATGATGATACATCATGGCTCCTTTGAATCAAGGAACTAGTAGCATGATGAAAATTAAATGATAGATAATGTTTGCCAGGTTTTTGCCAAGTGTTTTTAGATGTTTGCTAATGTTCAAATGTCAAGTGTTTTAATGTCGAGATGCCAAGTTTGATGAGTTCTAGGTTGTCAAATTTCAGGTGATGTTGGATTTAGAAAATACACATCTTGAATGATGTCGATGTTAAGAGGGTGGATTCTTGAATGTTAGGAGAATTCCTAAAATTGCCAAGTGACGGTACCAATACTTAGGAAGGACACATCCTATAGCATAAATAGATGATGGGGGTTAATTCTTTAGAAGGACACATCTGAAGTATAACCAAGAGTTGTCAGGTTGACTTGTTTTGACAAAGTTTGACTTAGATGATTTATTTGACCACCTGCCAGCGTTGACATGCCAATTTTGTTCAACAATTGCTAGTGCAATGGTTATTGAAGTTTGTTTAAGAGCTGCTTGCATTAGGACGAAAAAGATTGTTGTCCGATTTGGAAATATTTGATGAAAAAAGAACCATTGACTTTGATTGAAGAGATCTAACGTGCATGAGAGTGAATATGATAAACCCTAAAGGACTAACCTAATGTAGCCTCGGGGGATCATCGATTGATGGAATTTCCTATGTCATACACTTAGAGACCTCGTCGTTCGAGACGACCAAGGACTTTTTTTGAATGATCAAATATTGAGTCATGATTTTATTTTTCCAACCTAAAGGGATAGACCTAATGTCTCGGGGGTTCAAAGATGAACCTTGCCTATGTAGAAAATGCACAGAGACAACGTAGTTCTACTATGACATGGAATGACTCACATGACTGACTTTGACTCTGCTTTGGATGCTTTTGTACTTTGACATGTTTTGATTTTTTTGGATTTTGAAGTTTTTTTATGTTTTTGGATTTTTTCAGGACTTTTTCAGATTTTTAGGTCTTTTTCCAAAACATTTTATGATTTTTAGGGCTTTTTTTAGGACATTTTACAATTTTTATGGCTTTTTTCAGGAAATATTTTTATGATTGTCAAGACCATGTGTGATACCCACTGTAGTTAGGTGATAATGGGTGTTGCCCCCAGTAAGGTCTAGGAATAGCCAAGATGAATGTGATGGAAAAGGGTGCGCCCGAGCTGAAAAGGTGGAGGACATGATGTCACCATTTGTCAACCGAGGCAAGAAATCTAATGAAAATTGTGAGTGTATTGAGTGACAAAGTATTTATTATGAAAAGAAGAAAAGGAAGATGGAATGATAGTAGATGGTGACGAAAGATCGGCACCTGTTTTCCAAGTTTTGACCATGGTACTTATCCAAAGAACCTATTTACCAGGTTTTCACTATTGGATGGATTTATTTTTCTTTACTATTTTTGATATTTTCTAAATTTTTTGGTGTCACCAAGATGCATGTTTTCCAGGTTTTCATCAGGATGACGATTTTTTGTATTTTTCAATTTTTTTTTGTATTTTTAAGGTCTTCAGCCAAGCTCTCTGATGCTATGTATAGAACTTGCATAATGTAAATTGTTGATAGTCTCTGTCAATTGTTCCTTGTCCGGAATAGATAATTGATAAGTACCAGAACTGAATGTGGTAGTGATGATGTAAGGACCCAACCAATTGGGCACTAGCTTTCTAGGTTTCTCTCAATCGACTTGATTCCTTGGATTCTACATTAAGACCAAATCACCAATTTCAAATTTTCTGGATTCCATCTTATGTAGTCAAGATTATTTGTATTCTTCCTCATCAATAAATCCCTTCAAGGAGGCCCATAAGGAGGGGATTTTGACCTGAATGGGCAATATAGCTTTAGATCCATAGACCAAGGCAAATGGAGTGGCTCCAATGGGTGTGCGGATGCTAGTGTGGTAGGCCCATAAGGTGGGGTTGAGTTGGAGATGCCATTCATGTCTAGCATCATTGATGGTCTTCTTAAGAATTTAGAGGATTGTTTTATTGGAAGCCTTAGCTTGACCATTTCCTTGTAGATAATAGGGAGTGGAAAAATGGTGTTGAATGTGGAAGCATTCACAAAGCTCATGAACATCCTTATTTTTGAATGGACTACCATTGTCTGTGATGATGGATTGTGGGACACCATACCAGCATATGATGTAATTGAGGATAAATTTGGAAATCTACTTATCGGTGATGTAGGTGAGAGGGACGACTTCAATCCACTTATTTAAATACTTAGTGGTGGTGATAATGAATTTATGGCCGTTGGATGAGGTGAGATGGATTTCACCCATGAGGTTAAGTCCCCATTATGCAAAGGGCCAAGGAGAAGAGATTGGTCTAAGCTCCTATGTGGGCATGAGAATTAGATCATTGTGCACCTGAAATTTTTGACATGTTCTTACAAACTGAAGAACATCCTTTTCCATTGTTGGCTAGTAATACCCAAGTCTCATAACCTTCCTAGCTAAGGTTGGGCCACTCAAATGAGATCTGCATATACCCTCATGTACCTCGTGTAAGGTTGTTCGAGCTTCATCAGTGTCAAGACAACTAAGAAGGGTGTTGTCAAAGTTGTAGTGGTATAAGGTGTCATTGATGATGGTATAATGGGTGGCTTTGCAGATGAAGTATTTTCATTGGTTGTTGGATAGGTTTGGTGGGAGAGTCTTGAACTTGAGGTAGTTATATATGTATTGATACCAAGGTGAATTGGGGCCAACAAGCTCACAAACCATTTTTGACTCTAGAATATCATATGTCAGAACCAAAAGTTGTTCCACTAAGAACTCAAATTGTTGCATGTTGCTAGGAATGTCCAAGAGATATCCTATTGATGCCATTGTGTCCACTGCCTTGTTGTGTGCCCTAGGAATTTGTTCAACAGTGAGTAGGTAGAAGTATGATTGAAAGATATCAACCATGCATTTGTAGGGCATCAAATTTTGTCCTTTGTGTCATACTCAGCATTAACCTAGCTGATGAACAACTAGGAGTTAATGAAGACTAGAAGTGTTTTGATTTTCCATTTGATAACCATTCAAAGTCCTATGATAAATGCCTCATATTTTGTAATGTTATTTGTGCAAGGGAAGGCGATTCAGAATGACTTAGGAATAGATTCCCCTTATGGTGTGATAAAAAAAATACCTACCCATGAGCTATGACCTATATGAAACCCATCAAAGTAGAGCTTCCAAGGTGATTTCAATTTTGTATAAAAGATGGACTCATTAGGGAAGTCTTCTACCTAAGGATGATTGCCTTGTACGAGAGCATCGACGAGTCGGTCTGCTATGACTTGTCCTTTTATATCCTTTTGTTCCACGTACTATATGTCATACTCACTCAAGATCATTACCCACTTTGCCAAATGTCTTTTCAATGCTACCCTACTAAGGAGGTACTTTAATGGATCTATCTTTGCCACTAGGTGCGTTTGATGATTCAACATGTAGTTTCACAACTTCTGAACAACAAAGACAACTGCAAGACATGCACATTCAATGGATGTGTATTTGAGTTCATATCTGACCAATGCACGACTAATGTAGTATATAGCTCATTCTTTCTCTTCATAGTCATTTTGTGCAAGCAATGCCCCCAGTGCATTAGTGGTTGCTGAAATATGAAAGAGATAAGGTTTCCCCTCAATGGGTGGCATTAGTATAGGTGGTGTCAAAAGATAATTCTTGATTTGATGAAAAAGTTGTTTGTCACTTGTTAGTCCACGCGAAGGGGATGCCCTTGCATAGTAGATACTGGAAAGGTTGGCATTTATTAGCTAATTATTCAATGAATTGATAGATGGCTTGCAGTTTTCCCTATAATGTTCTTAGCTCACTGATTCCTTTTGGTAGAGGCATGTCTAATATTGCTCTATGTTTTGTAGGATCAACTTCAATGCCTCATCGAGAAACTATGTAGCCAAAAAGTTATCTTAAAGTTACCCTGAAAACACATTTCTTTGGGATCAGATAGACCTTGTACTCTTCTAGCCTCTTAAATATTTTCTCCAAGACTTTGAGGTGATCTTTGCATGTCAAGGACATTTCCAGGAGGTCATAGACATAATCTTCCATTAGTGTGTGCATAAGATCATGGAATATTGTGGTCATGGCCCATTGATATGTGGGACCCACATTCTTCAACCCAAAAGGTATGATGTTCCAACAGTATGTTCCCCAAGGACAAGTCAATTTTGTTTTGTGCTAGTCTTCAAGGGTGATGCGAATTTGATTATATCCAGAGAAACCATCCATGAGGGATAACATCTCATACCCCATTGTTAGGTCTACTATGATGTCTATGTTTGGTAATGGAAAGTCATCTTTTGGACATGCCTTGTTTAAATCTCAAAAATCTATGCAAATGTGGATTTGTCCATTTGTCTTAGTGATGGGAACGAGGTTGGAAATCTATTCAACATAGTCTATTGATCTGATAAATCTGACATCCAGTAACTTTTTAATTTTGGCGTTGACAAGTAATGCAATCTGTGGATGCATATTTCATAGTTTTTGTTTCACTGGATTGGGGTTTGGAAGCAAAGGTAGATGGTGCAAAAAGAGTTTTGGATCCAATATTGGCATGTCGGCATATCACCATGTGAATTTAATCTTGTGCTCTTGAAAGAAGGCCTGAAACTTAGGTTTTTCCTCATCTGTCAAGGATGCTATGACAAGAACCATTTTTGGATTTTGTGGTGTGTTTGTGTTGATTTCCATTGTATCTGTTTAGGTGTGGAGCCTGATCAGTCTCCAAGTGGGAGATTGTTGGTATGTGGCGACTGATCATTCTATACTGTACACTCTTCATGTATCCTCGCCAGGGTCCGGGGTTGGGCCAGGCCCCGGGCGAGGGTTCGAGGGTGGTAGCCCCCTAGAAAAATTTTTGTCCTGCTTTTTCGCGAAATTATCGAAAAAGGGAAAAATCATAAAAAGGGAAAAAACCCCGATTTTGTATAACCCTAATTTATAAAGGGTTTGGGATAGAGTTACAGTATCATAAGAAACAGGCGATTATTCGCGATATTGTAATAGGGTTTTGCATTGGTTAATAATATCATTGGATGGCTGCGGTTTGGTGGATGTAGCCCACATTGGGTGAACCACGTTAAATTCTCTGTGTTAGTTTTATGTGTGTTTTATTTCTTGTTTATTTGATAAAATCTGCATTTAGCTTTTAGATATCCGCCTTTGAAAACCTAATAGTATCCTCAATTAAAATTTTTTATCTCTCTTGCTGATGGGAACAAATTCCAATCCTCCATCCTTGGGCACCTCAGAGAGGTTTTCACCCTCGAATACATCCTTTATTTTTACTCTTTTTTCATCAAAGGGTGCCTTGCAGTTTTCACCCAAAGATGTATTCTTTTTTGTGTTGTTTTTATTATTTTTGCGACTAGAGAATTGCATAGTTTCCCCAAAATATGTTGCACAATCAAGGTCTATCATGAACCCAACTTTATGATCCCTTCTTGGTATCCCTTCATGAAGTCCCATGAATTATGTGATAGCTTCATCTTTCTGAAAGATGTCCATAGTGGGTGGGCCTCGTTGATCCCAGTCAATAAGTTGCAAGTAGACAAGGGAGATGCCATCTTAAGTTTTGGAAAAGGGCGGGGATGACACAAAAAGAATGCAAACGGAGGCTGAAAGTGTAAAGACAAAATTGTTGTCCTCAAATTTCCAATCAGATTCTATCCAAGGACCATCTTCGGATTCAAACAATTTATAGTCATGGTCAAAGTAAGGGACAAATGGATTAGAATCATGATCAATAGGTTCATATGGTAATTCAAGAGCATGGGTAGTAGACTTAAGCATTTCAGGCTCATGGAGAGGTTCAGGAATGTGGTCGGGTAAGTCAGATGTTGTTGCTGATAGTTTAGGTTTATTATCATTTGGGGCCCAAAAAATTCTTCCCCATTATTTTCGTTTAGAATGGTCATCCAGAGGATCAATATTATACATGTGTCTGAATATTTCCTCGAGAGAGAGTTCGTCGAGTTCTCAAAATAGTTCATCAATGTCATAGTTGCTGAGGGTTTTATCAGAACCCCATTCCCATTCATGTGAATCAGTTTTGGTGTAGGAATTTTTGCTTGTCTTGACACTTTCAGGATCCATTACATCCTCACTAAAAATTACATTGGTATGTTGATCGTCAAATCCGACTTTCTCGAACCCTAACCACATATTTCTTGGTCTTCGAGAAGGTATGATAGGCTCTCTCCTTCCCATTTTTTTATCCCAAGGCTACTAGTTCTGTCAAAGCCTTGTACTTTCAATGTGTCATAGCCTTTTCCATATATGTGCACTAGTAGTGGGGGTAGTTCTTCTAGGTCTTTGTAGATCCAAGTGGATATGTCTACAATGTCTTCATCATTCATGTCCCTCCATAGTGTGAAGGTAATTATTGGAGGGACCTTAAAATTCTTTTCTGGGCTCCACTGTGAAACAAGGCCGACCATAAACTTTTGGTGGCTTGGGTATGGTTGTGATACAATAGGTCGTGTTCATTTTGTATTCTCTACAACCAACATCCTAGATCTTGATATTAGGGTTTTCACTTAGTATGGTGGCAGGGGATGGTGTGGTGGAGGTCAAAGGAGTGGATGTGGATGGCTTGGTGAGTGTGGATGGATCAATGTATTTGGATGAGGTGGATATTGAAACCTCACAGTTGATGGACACTTGGTGTTCAGAAGTATCTCTCAAATTTGTACAGTAATGGAAAGGGTCAGGATCTCTTGGTATGGTGATTTCAGTGCCATCAAAGGGGAACTTCAAAAATTTATGGTAAGTGGAGGGTACGACCTTAAGCCATTGATCCAAGGTTGACCAAGCAAGAGATTGTAAGGTAATTCATGATCCAAGACTTGACATGTTGTATCTATGATGACCGGCCCCACACGAATTGGAAGTGTGATAGTGCCCTTAGAGGAGCGTTCCTCATCATCATACACCTTTATCACAATGATTTTTGTAGTGTCCACACAAGAATTAGAGAAGATGAGATATTTAACTAGTTTTAGAGAGAAGATATTCAATCCTGCTCCGCCATCTACTAAGATTTGTCTAACCTTATGTTTATGGAAAAATAATTTGATATGTAGTGCATCATTGCAAGATGGCTTTGGTGAGGAATAATCGAGGTCCAAAAAGGTGATGTGATGGGAATAAGTCAAGTATCTGACCATGGTTTTGAAGTGGTTTAAATCAATGTTGGTTGGTACAAAAGACTCCTACAAGACTTTGTCCAATATGGCCTTGTGTTCGGGTGAAATGTGGAGTAGCTCAAGGATGGAGATTTTGGTGGGCATTTTGTTTAGTTGTTCAATAAGATTAAATTATCCATTGGGTTGTAATGGTTTGGAAAAGGGACCAGGTATTGTGATCTTGGGATGTCTAGAAGAAGGACCTAGTATTGTGACCTTGCTTCTATGAGTAGTGACATTACATTCTGGAGTTTTCTTGATGGTGATGTTATTGACGTATTATGATTGGTCCACTATAATAGTTAAAGGAAGCCCGGGCCTAATTGGATTGATTGTCATTATTCTTTGTACCAGATGTCGAGGGTTACCTGAACCATGATCCTACAATGTATTTTTATGAATTGTATGGTTTGAATTAGAAGCAAATTTTTTACCATCAAATTTGATGGTACGATTTTCGATAAGATCTTGTATAAGATTTCATAATTGTCTATAGGAGGAAGTTTTATTCCCTTTTATGTGATGATAATCATATAAGGAATTATCATCCCACCATGATGGCTTGAACTGGCCAGGGTCATATGGTTTAGGGTCCTACAATATGATGACATTGTTTTGGATAAGCTTCTTGAGGACAACTTCAATTGGTTCACCCAAGGGGGTGTATGTGCATTTTTGAGGAAATTGTCTTGTTTGTTGTGGTTTCCTTTGAGCTGGTTGGATGGGATTATTTTGGATGGAATTAGTAGTAGGTGTTGGTGTGGTCACTAGTTCATTTTGGGATTGAAATTCTTTAAGGGTTATTGTAGGACCCATCACAATTACTATTTTTGCGTCAACAATTTCATCATTAGTGATATGTTTATTTTTGACCTAGTATTTATTTTTTTCAATGGGAGTATTTGGGTTTGTGTTTGTGTTGGTGTTTTTGCTAGCATATTTGAGTTTTCCTTTGGCAATTAGGTATTTTTTGAGTTGAAATCCTTTTTCAACAAGGTTGGTGAAAGTGTTGCAGCAATGGACCTGTAGACCATATCTCAGTGGTCCAAGGAGATTTTGCACAAACATGGCAACCTTTTCTTTTTTTGGTATTTCCATAGGACATCGACTTGCTAAAGTTCTCCATCTTTGGAAAAATGGAATAAATGTCTCGCTTGTTTCTTCTTGAGTAAGTCTACATAATGAGGCAATGCCAATGTTTATATCAGTGTTATAGGAATAATTGTTGACAAAATTGTTGGCTGATTCATCCCATGATTTTATTCCTTTAGGTAACTACGAGAACCATTTAAGTACGTGACCTGCAAGACTCCTAGGAAAGAGTCTCATTAGATAAGTATGTTCATAGGCAACATCCACATAGTTGGTTATGAATTATCTGATGTGTTCGATGGGATTAGTTTTTCCTTTGTATTTAGAAAAGTTTGGCACCACATATGCTAGTGGGAATGGTGGCATGTACAAGTTTGTGTCAAAAGGATACAGACATAAGTCATATGATGTGTGGGAATTTTTGTTGGACATTTGTAGGTTTTCTACTTATTTCTGCAAAGCTGCAAGTTGAGTTGTGGTTGCATCCATGATGGGGTTATTTGTAGCATCACACATGTTGGTAATCGATATGCCATGATTTCCCACTTGCTATGATGAGATGTTTTGATTTGGGATGCAGTGTTGTGAAGTGTGTGATATATTTGGATTTTTTTGATATTGAGTGTTCTGGATGGGAATGTGTTGTTGTGATTGTGTATGGATATGAGACATGTATGTGGGAATGTGCATTCTAGCAGTGTTCATTGGTATTTGTGGAATTTTATGACCTAAAATATTTTGATGTCCAAATGAACTCATGTGTTGTGTTATTTGATTGCCTTGTTCGAATTGGTAGATGTGACCATATGGAATTTTTGTATTTTTCCTTTGGGGTATGTTGGTGTTGGTGTTTACTTGTGATGAAGTATTAGCATTTGGTTGGGATCCTTGAATGGTCAATTGTCTCTTGTTCCTTCTAAAGGGGTTTAATGAGTTTGTTCCCATGGCATTAGTTGAAGATCTAATCAAAGGATTTGATGATGCTGTTCTCATGGAACTATATGAAGCTCCAGGGAGGTTTGTTGTATTGGTTCCCATTGTGTTATTTGAAGCCCCAAATGTTGCTCCAATAGTTTGTGATGGAATTGTGGATATTTATTGTGGAATTGAATGTGATGCGGCATTTGTGAGGGTTGATGTTCCCCCAATAGACGTTGCATTGACCACATTGGATGTGTTTGTTTTGGTTTGGGTGGTGGTAGCACAAATGGAGGTAGCATTAATGGTATATGTGGAACTTTGTGTTGTGGCTCTCATGGAGGTATTGTTTGCATCATGTTGACTTGTTTGAGTGGTATGGTTAGGGGATGCTGCTCTTAGGGTGTTAATGTCAAATCCTCTTGGAAACCTAGCCCCTTGATCTAGAATCATGACTAGATATATGTCTAAATATTGTAGGATTAATTCTTCCACAAAGGAGGCCACTTCAAGATTTTGTGTAGTAGCTTCTAGGTCTTCCACAAATACTTGTCCATTTTCATCTCTATGTATAAATGGTTCGAGAGGGTTGTGTGAGGAAGATGGAATTTTCATGTCATTGAATGGATTTATGAAAGAGTTCCTCATGTTCATATTTCCATTCATTTCATTAGGAAAATTATAAAGGTTATTTCCTTTTTCGAAGGGATCCATTTGTCTCCCTTTTCTTTGTAGTCTTGTTTCAACCATATAAGTCTTGCTGAAATGGGGGAGGATGGAGGATGATCAAAACTATATATGCAAATGATATGATACTATGTTTTTGTATTATTTCTTAAATAAGGAATGGTATAATGAAATTTTTTTCTAAAGGGAAATGCCAAATGCAATGAGTCTAATGAGGCCTAAAATGAGGGAGACTAAAGGTGTTCTAATGTAAGTGCAAGGAGTTCTATGATGCACTCAGTACTGATAGACTTAAGGAAAGGTATACTCAACCATTCAAAGTTTGGTCAATGTCTCAATTTTGGAGTGTCAAGGGACTTGTTTGAAGGACTAAATGGCAAGGTGACAAAGTGAGGTTTCCACACTAGACTGATGAGTTGGAAATATCTCACAAAGGGACAAATACTAAAATAGATTATTTTGATTAAGTCCAATGAAAATCTACTTTTGAAGGAAAATATTTGGCAAAGTATGGCAAGGGTTCCTATTGTAAAGTCTAAAAAATGAGGACTTATGAGTTTATGTATGCTAAAAATGATAGTGAAACCTAAGGTCCAACTAAAAAAGTGCAATGGTAAACCTATGGAAAACTAAATGCAAACTAAAAATGCAAGGATGGAGGATTTGAGCAATTCTTTTTCTGGTTTTGGATAGAGACTCCAAAAAAAAGCTATCTAAAACTAGTTTGGAAATTTTTGTTCTTGGGTTTTTAACAGTGACAGTGGTTTTCTAGATGATAGCCAACTATGTCATTTTAGGTGTCAAATGCATTGCAGAGGATCAAATGCGTTTCAATTCTAGCAAATTCGGTGTTTCAAGTCATAGATGCAACTTAGGAAATCAATTGTGTTGCACAGGAAAGAAAATATGTTTCAGAATAGGAGAATACGTTGTTTAACTTAGAAAATATGGCTTAACAGAGAAATGGCATCTCACAGAGTCTCAAATGTGGTGCAGAATGCAACAAATGCACTATGGGGTGAAAAAAGTCAAGTTTTTTTTATAATTTTGGTAGTTTTTGAGGATTGTTTCAGTTTGGGAGTGTTTTTCCAGATTTGCAAAAGGTGTTTAGTTGTTCATTGGTTCAAAAAAAACACTTGGAAAACACATTGTCTTTGAATGTTTTGAAAACAGGCACAATCCTAGGGTTGGCAAGGACTATATTCTCTGGATTCCACGCGGGTTCCCCAACAGTAGTTATTCTGACCAGGTGATTTAAAAGCTTGGATACACAGGCTCCCCCTTACATTGCAATCACTTCTTAGGTCAACCAAGCTTAAATCCCCCATAAATCTCCCATGGAAGGCTTTTCACCTCTACTAAGAACTGTGAGAATGTGGATTCCTTGGCAATGACCGTTGTTGCACCAGTGAATAGATGGTGTTTTTGGCTTCTAAATAATTTTTTTTAGTTCAAACACCCATTCGAGTGGCCACACATGAGGCAAGATTAGCTCCGATAAGGAGGAATTCCAGCTTGAAGAGGTTACACTCAATAGGGTTTTGGGGAATTCACTTATCTATGTAACACATCTACACTCATAATGCTAAATTTTCCATTAGGATACACATTTGTATATTGATTGGGAGTAGCTCAGCTAAAGAGCTTCGTTGTCAGTTTGAGTCGCCTTGGTGTGAGCAATTTTTCCCACCAAGGAAGGCCCAATCCCTAGAGTCAATAATATTTTCTCTTGCACCCAGCATCGCACAAGTGCGCAAGGGGAGAGGATACTTCTATTATTGAATCAAGGGTCACACAAAGTGAAGACACTTGTTTATTTTAATTATCAAAATTGTAATGTGAGGCAAACACCTCAAACACTTTTTTATTTGTAAAATTTAACTCAATGTGAGACCAACAATGTTTATTTTAAGCCCATGTCATGAAAATGCATGTTCATTTTAAGTCTTATGAGTTGTAATGTAAAATTGTGTTCATTTTAAGCCCATGAGTGAATATGCATGTTCATTTTATCCTCATGAAATGTAGATGCAAGTTGTAGTTTGTGATTATTGGTTTGTTTGATTTAAGATTGTGAAAAGAATTAAACAAAAACAAAAAAAGTTTAGAATCCTTGCCACATGCTACAAACAAAATATTAGTAACCCCAAAATCCTCTAATCTACTTAACAAAAAAGAGAAAATATGGAAATTTTGTAAAAAACCAAAAATAAAGTTTTACCAGACAAATGCGTTGTTCTGCACAGCAAATGCATCTCAGAGCCAAAAGCTGGAATGCACAGGCAGATGCATCATTTTATCTTGAGAATGCATCTCAATAGAGAAAGTGTGTCATTTGGCTTAGCAAATGCGGCTTGAAATGATAGTTGTGTTGTTCTACTGATCAAATGCATCGTGACGTAGCGATTGCAGCTCAAAAAGTTGCAAATGTTTTTCTCCATACCTGTACCTACAAAAAAGCCAAAAACTCCATACAAATATTGCAAAAATGATTGTTGGGTTCACCAATGTAACTGAGGGTAGATTTCTAGGTTAGTCTTAAATCAAAAATAGAAATAAAACCCTAGTTTAACTATGAAGAAAAATGGAAAATATAATGCAAAACAAAGAACAATGTTACCAAAGCCCTTGAAAACCTCCATGAATCACCTCCATATCCCTTCTCCATTTTCTACAAATATGTTGCTTTCCCTCATATTTTTGAGAGAAAATATGCCTAAGACTATGACCTGGCAAGTATTGAAGGATTTCTATGAGAATGCAATTGAAACTAAATTCTACATGCAATAGAGAAACCTGCAAAATGACAATGTTAGCCCAAAAATGCGAAGTTTGAAGCATAAGAGATGTGAAAATGAAGTGTCTATAGCTAGATATCAAAATGAGACTAAAATTATCCTTTTATATAAAATCCAATTTTAGATGAATGGTCAAGATTGAAAGGTGAAAGATGCCCTAAGATCAATGGTTGTAAATGCATGTGACAACCCCTAATTAGGGTTAGGGAAACAATGCAAAATGAATGGTTGAGATTTGACTTTGAGAAAATACAATCAAGTGTCAGAATTGCATGTGACAAGAGGATTTTGGACACGGATTTTGAGGTTGCTGGAGGGAATTAAAAATTATTTGATTTATGAGAGGGAAAGTTGACTTTTGAATTAAAAATTAATTTAATTCAGAAGTGGTGGGGTCATGTGACAATAAATAATAAATTAAAATTATTTACTTGGAAAGAGGGAAATTGCTAAGTGGAAATTTAAATAAACGATTTTATTTAAATTTAGAGGAAAAGTCAATAGGACAATTAAATAATTAATTCTAATTATTTAATTGTGGAGGAAATGGATAAAGTGACCAGTAATTAAATAAATTATGGGGAATTTATTTTATTATGAGAAGATATTAGAATTAGAGACGTATTTAAATAAATAAATAGAGTCTATTTATTTAAATAATCAGGAGGAAAGTAATGTACTAATTAAATAAATTTAATAATTTATTTAATTAAAGAGGACATAAGGAATTAGTGGCGCATTTAAATAAAATAAATGTAATTTATTTATTTAAATAGTCAGGAGAAATAAAAGATGTGAATTAATTAAATAGTTAAGAATTATTTAATTAATAGATGAATTTGCAAAAAATGACATAATTAAATATTTTAACTATGTTAAGAAGAAATATGACAAAAATCAAGTTCGCAGGCCCAAGTCAATTTTATGTGTCTACAAGAGTTAGTATTGGTATAGGATTCATCAAATATCTCAACATTTTAGAAGCACTTACGCCCTCACTTAAAATAACAAGGGTACATGGATCTCCAATCTCGACTGGCTTAAACCCTAACCCTTGATTCTTTGGTCTTTTAAATGGCATTAAGGGTTCTCTGATTGCATTTTTGTTCCTACCAAGACCACTGATTTCATCATATCCTTTTTCCTTCATTATCTCAAATCTGTTTCCATATTATTGTACTGGTAATGGAGAAAGTTCTTCCTCATCTATGTATATACACGCTGAGATATCATAAATATCTTCTTTGTTTACCTCTCCCCATCTTGTGAAAGTGGTATAGGGAGGGAAGTTAAAGACAACCTTAGGTTCTATCTTGAAGAAAGGCTTACCATAAGACTAAAAATACTTAGGTAGCTTGGTGATGTAATAGGCAGTAGTCAGTTTGTATTCTCTACAAACTTTGTCTTGGATCTTGATATTTGGATCGACAGGTGGCAGAGTGGAAGCAAATGTTGTGGTGGAGGGTGAAGTAGTGAAAGTGGATGACTTTGTAAGTGTAGATGGATTGATGTATCAGGATGAAGTGGATGTTGAAGCTTCATGATTAATAGGCACTTGATGTTTGGAAATGCCCCTTAAGTTGGTGCAATAATGAAAGGGATTACTATCACCCTTTATGGTAATCTCAACATCATTGTAGGGGAACTTTAGACATTGGTGATATGTGGAGGGTATGGCCTTCAATGTGTGAATCCAAGGTTGACCAAGGAGGACATTATAGGGAAATTCAATATCCAGGACCTGATATTTTTTTCTGTGATTGCTGACCCAATACAAATAGAGAGCGTGATAATTCTGTTAGAAGAAAGCTCCTCATCATCATTAGATTTTATCACAGTACTTTTAGTGGTATCTACACATGCCTTAGAGAATCCTAATGCCTTGACCAATTTTAAATAGCATATGTTCAATCCTACTCTACCATATACTAGGACTTGTCTGACCTTATGTTTGTGAATGAAACATTCAATGTGTAATGTGTCATTGTGGTATGGCTTATGCATGGAATTTTCTTGATCTGAGAAAGTGAACTGATGGGAATTGGCCAAATATTCGACCATAGCTTCAAAGTGGTCGACATCAATGTCGGTAGGGATTGAAGTTTCTTTTAAAGCCTTGTCAAGAATAGTTTTATGTGTGGGAGAAATGTGCAACAACTCAAGTATGGAAATTTGTGTAGGGGTTTTACCTAATTGATCGACAAGGTTAAATTGTCCTTCAGGCTATAGTGGCTTAGCAAAAGGGTTAGGTATCGTTCTTTTGGTTCAACAAGTGGTGACATTGCATAAAGGAGTCTTTTTGATGGTGATGGTATTGACATGTTCATCAACATCTCATACGTGATTAATTATAGGCCCACCTAAGTAACCAAAGGTAGGACGAGTGTAATTAGCCTGGTTATCAATATTTTGACCTGATGAGGAGTTTCCTAAACCATGATATTGCAGTGGATTCTTATGAATGGTATGGTTAGTATTAGAAGATTATTGTTGACCATTAATTTTGTTGGGAAATTATGCCTCAATGTTCTAGCTTGTTCCCTTTAGACTTGGAATTTTTTATTCATGTTCTGGCCCTTTACCGCTTTAGCGCGATGTTCTAGCTTGGTCTTTGTTAGAACCCAAAATTTTCATAAGAATTCGTAGGGTTTTCCTATTATTTTCCATAAAATTCCATCAAAATCCTAAGGTATTTTATTTATTCATGCCTTACATTTTCACTATCTTTCCCATAAAAGTCATTAACCACCTTCTATACTTTATCCCCCATTTATTTTCCTTATATTTCATTACCTTCTCATGAAAAAATTAACTTTACCGCCATTCAAAAGGGCCAAAATTGACTTATCTTTCACTACGATCATATTCATCTCCTTTAAATGGTCTTACCGCTTTATCGCGGCCTCCCACAAAGGGGCCTACAGTATGGTGATAATGGCTATGGAGCAGGCATGAAATGTTTACCATGCTACCGCACGCAATCAAATCATAGACCACAGTAGCATGGTGGGTGGTAAGTCTTCAACGATGCAGTAGTCAGGACATCCCACCGCGGTACCACAGGGGGTCATCTCATAGACCGTGGTGACAGTGGTGGATGGAGGAAGTGGTTAACAGAGACAATGAGGAGATGACAAATGGGTAGCTGTTACTGCAATACCATAGCCGCTAAAACAATGACCGTGGTGATAGCGGTAAATGGCTAGCGGTCAAACCACAGACCATGGTAATCATGGTAATAGGGAAGATAACAAGAAATTTCAACTGCTATACCTCGCGCAGTTAACATAGTGACTAAGGTGACAGGAAGGTGATGAGGAGGTAATAGTCAGAGATAATCATTGTGGAACCGCAAGGTGCAAATAACGAGCCCGCGGTAGAGCGGTAAAATGGAGTAGTCAAACTCAAGGGACCGCGATACCGTGGATAGCTAAAGTGTGGAACGCAGTAAGGCGGTAACTGGTGGAGATAACCATGGCGGTAAACATAAAGGAAGCAATAGTGACTATCACCACTATACCACAGTCGGTCAACATGTTGACCGCGATAGAGCAGTAAGAATAAAGAGAAGATTTGCAGCAGCATGTAAATGAAATATTAAAGACAAGAGAAAGTATTAAGGAAAAAATTAAATGCTCAACTATTATAAAATATTTAATTTGCTGAAAGGCAACATAATTAAATATTTTAAGTCTCTATTTATAGAATTTCAAATGATTTTACCAGAATAGTGAAGGGTCGTGACTCTTCAGATATGATATATAAATGATTTGAAAATCAATTGCAAAGGGGGGAGACAAAAGGGGCAGTAGTTAGAGTAGGAGTTAGATTTTACCCAATAAGGGACTGGAATGTAAATAATGACAAAGCCTTTTTGAAGCTGATCAATGGACAAATCATTTTGAATTGGTGAAACTTTTTTTGTTTTCAGTTGTTGTGATATAATAATTTATATTTCTTATCTGGATTGTCTCCAACTTGAAGTCTTAAATCATTTAAATCAATGTATCAAGCATATGTTTGATTTATCATAGTGCAAATTTCACTCTGTGTGATTTGGTTGATTGGTGTCTGCAAGTCAGAGTTAAATTCTTTTAAACAAGTCACAGTGATTTAGTATTTATTTTGGATTGTTGAAGTAGAACCCGATAAGAAAATATTCCAGCACTATTTATGCAAGCCATAAATTAATGAAGTCATGTGCCAGCCATTAGGTTTTATTTTTCAAAGTGTCTAACAACTAGAATTATGACAGAGGGAAAAACATACAATTCTTGATAATTTGACTCCATTGCCCATGTGGATAGAAGGCACTAATCTGCCTCAAACCAGAGATAAGATTTCATACAAATAATATTTTCAAATCCTTTCATTTGTGCAGTAGGAGTAGGAGTAGTTTTAGTGATTTTGTCTATCCACTTCCATTTTCCATTGTGGGTAGATTGTTGCATTAGGAAATACATTTAAATCTACATCATTAATTAGTTTCACCCACCTAGGTTTAAGAAGGTTCAATTGCATCAATTGGCCTTATACGTTGGCTAAAAACATTGTGAGAGCTTGGCAACCTATTGTGGTTCAAACCTGCATTTTTCAGACCCAACAGTTTGGCGACTCTACTAGGGATTATTCAGGAAGATTTTCAGCCTTTCCATTTATAGAGTCAACAAAGTTTCACATTTTTATTTTTTTTGGAGATTTTGTTGGGGCAAACCAAAACAATCCATTTCATTTTCCTACTTTTGGAAAAGTAGGTGGTGACTATTTTAATTTGATAAATAATGCATGGATGTTGTGAAGTAGTAATATTTTATCAAGATGGAAAAAGAAGAAAGAAGACAACAATCAATAAGAGAGTTCAAGGAATTGACACAACAGAGGCTATAGGTTGAACAACAACTGTTACAAGTGAACCGACAATTGTGGCAATTGGGAGTCAATGGTGCTCAAATACATCACCAAACATGCCTTCATACAGTGAGAATGAAGACACAATTGCTAGGAGATCTTGGACACCACAAATACAACATGATGCAATTGAGAACTCTAGTAAGAAAGGTAATATACTCTAAAAAAAGACTTTAGATGAGTATTTTCAAATTCAAGAGAGAGATAAGAATCTTGTGGATGCCTTTTTTAACATAAGGAGATATAAGGGAGAATATGTGACTTCTTTGTACAACAGGAGGGTAGACATTTGTATGCAATTACCTCCTCATCATAGCCCTACAAGACCCACATTTGTTACACAATTGTCAAAAGCAGCTGATCCTGAATCAATTTATTGGTCAGGGTCAGTAAAACAACAAGCCCTTAAAGTAGTGAATGAATTTATTGATTCCATGCTTGAGACAGGGTATATGGACACTGTCAACAATGAATCTAATAGTGATATCATGAATGATCAAATAATGCAGCCAGTGGAGGATAAATGTGCAATTGAGATTTCCAATGACAATTCTTCAGATTTGGAAGATGGTGATGATATGGGTGGTCAATCATACATATTGGATGAGAACTACAATGATGAAGATGTTCTTGAAGGTACACTTCATAAGGAATATATTGGTGACACAACAAGCAAAAATGAATAAATTGAGCCCTCATTCTCAGACCAACACCATGATGGCACAATTGATGATAAGGAAAAATTCATGGGAGAAAGCTAGCATGAGGAGGATGAAGATATAGAAGATATCTCCTGCATAGTAGATTGTGACAGTGTGTATTATGAGGGATCCATTGAATACTCAAATTATAAAGATGAAATGATGGATGTTGATCTTCAACATGATGATTTTTGCAGTTACTATGAAGAACAAGAAGAGGTTGGAGACATGGTTGAAGATATGGAAGCAAAGACTTGTTCACTCAACAGTGAGCAAGTTTTAGATTTGTTAACTCTTGAATACCAAAGATGTGCAGTTAAAGATGAGTCCAAAGTTTTGGTTCCAGCCTACATTTGTTTTGACAGTGAAAGTAATAATTCATGTGACCCCATGTGCATCCATCACAGTGATGAGGAATTCTTTGAAGCTGATCAAAGATCCATGTCTATCCAAGAAGAGGTATGTGACTCAAATAATTTTTCCCTACAAAAGGAAGATATTGGTTTGCATGTAATTGAGGATGAGTATCCAACTTTTTTTGATCCAAGTATGTATAAAAAATACTATATGAATCAAAAGTGTGTGTCAATGCCAACTAGTGATAGGAAAGAAGTGGAAAGTAATTTGATTGTTTTAGAAAATACTGATGAGACATAATTTTTTGATTTCCAAGACAAGCATTCAGATTTTCAAGTCCCAGTGTAGTTGTTGGATCATTTAGAAACATATGATAATGATCATGCCTATGAATGTTTTGTTGAATGTGGATACATTTTGTATAATGAAGATGGTAAATATGTTTTATATGACAATGAGAATGATGAAATGCAGAATGATAAAATGAATATGAGTTAGGTTGAATGCAATGATTTCCTAAAGGTTTTCAATGGCAGTACATGTTGCAGGGTAGGTGGAATGGATAGTTTCAAGAAAAACCTGATAAGCTCTATGTAGAATAAGGTCTATGACAGAGGAAAGTGTAGGTTTTTCCTTTTTGGTGGCCTATGGCCATCCTTTGTGGTTTAGTTTTTGAACCATAGCAGGTACAAAGGTGTAAGGATTGCCAGTGCATGGAAAATTCTTAGCAATGCCTCTTTAAATATTATTTTCCATGCACAGTAGTTTTAGGAATCTTTGAAGGGCCTGAATTTTCCAATACATGGAAATTCTCAAGAGTTCCCTTTTTGAAAGCATTGCTTTCCTTTCCATGTACAATAGCTTAGGATCATTTTCCATTCTCCATTTTCTCTTTCTATCATATCATTTATCTGTTCTTTCCCTCCATCTGCCATGGCTTTCATTTTTCCTATCCTTTACTCGATCTGCTCTCCCAAAGATACTCTGGATTCTTGCAATGATTGAACAATCACTCATCCCCAACAGGAGCCACTTTTATAACCCAAAATTTCCATAAGAATTCCTAGGGTTTTCCTATTATTTTCCATAAAATTCCATCAAAACCTAAGGTATTTTATTTATTCATGCCTTACATTTTCACTATCTTTCCAATAAAATTCATTAACCACCTTCTATACTTTATCCCCCATTTATTTTCCTTATATTTCATTACCTTCTCATGAAAAAATTAACTTTACCGCCATTCAAAAGGGCCAAAATTGACTTTTCTTTCACTATGGTCATATTCATTTCCTTTAAATGGTCTTACTACTTTACCATGACCTCTCACAAAGGGGCCTGTGGTATGGTGGTAGTGGCTATGGAGTGGGAATGAAATGTTTACCGTGCTACCACACGGAGTCAAACCACAAACCATGGTAGCACGGTGGGCGATAAGTCTTCAACGATGCAGCAGTTAGGACATCCCACCACAGTACCATAGGGGGTCATCTCATAGACCAAGGTGATAGTAGTGGATAGAGGAAGCGGTTAATAGAGACAACGAGGAGACGACGAATGGGTAGCTATTACTGCAATATTGTAGCCGCTAAAACAATGACCACGATGATAGTGGTAAATGGCTAGCTGTCAAACCACAGACTAGGGTAACCATAATAACAGGGAAGATAACAAGAAATTCCAACCGGTATACCATGCACGGTTAATATAGTGATCATGGTGGCATGGTGAAAGGAAGGCGATGAGGAGGTAACAGTTTGAGATAATCACCATGGAACCGCAGGGTGTAAAAAACGAGCCCGCGATAGAGCGGTAAAATAGAGTAGTCAAACTCAAGGGACCGCAATACCGTGGACAGGTAAAGTGCAGACCATGGTAAGGTGGTAAGTGGTTGAGATAACCATGGCAGAAAACATAAAGGAAACAATAGTGACTATCACTGCTATATCGCGGTCGGTCAACATGTTGACCACGGTAGAGCGGTAAGAATAAAGAGAAGATTCACAACAACTTGTAAATGAAATATTAAAGACAGGAGAAAGTATTAAGGAAAAAATTAAATGCTCGACTATTATAAAATATTTAATTTTCTGAAAGGCAACATAAATAAATATTTTAAGTCTCTATTTGTAGAATTTCAAACGATTTTACAAGAACAGTGAAGGGTCATGACTCTTCAGATATTACATATAAATGATTCAAAAATCAATTGCAAAAGGGGGAGAAATAGGGGGCAGTAGTTAGAGTAAGAGTTATATTTTTCCCGAGAAGGGACTAGAATGTAAATAATGATAGAGCCTTTTTGAAGTGGATCATTGGACAGATCATTTTGAATTGGTGTAACTTTTTCTATTTTCAATTGTTGTGATATAATAATTTATATTTCTTATGTGGATTGTCTCCAACTTGAAGTGTTAAATCATTTAAATCAATGTATAAAGCATATGTTTGATTTATCATAGTGCAAATTTCACTCTGTGTGATTTGGTTGATTGGTGTCTACAAGTCAAAGTTAAATTATTTTAAACAAGTCAAAGTGATTTAGTATTTCTTTTGGATTGTTGAAGTAGAACCCGATAAGAAAATATTCCAGCACTATTTATGCAAGCCATAAATTAATGAAGTCATGTTCCAGTCATTAGGTTTCATTTTTCAAAGTGTCTAACAACTAGAATTATGATAGAGAGGGAAAAACATACAGTTCTTGATAATTTGACTCCATTGCCCATGTGGATAGAAGGCACTGATCTACTTCAACCCAGAGATAAGATTTCACACAAATAATATTTTCAAATCCTTTCATTTGTGCAGTAGGAGTAGGAGTAGTTTTAGTGATTTTTTCCATCCACTTCCATTTACCATTGTGGGTAGATAGTTGCATCAGGAAATATATTTAAATCTACATCATTCATTAGGTTCACCTACCTAGGTCTAACAAAACCTAAAGAGAAGAAGGTTCAATTGCATCAATTGGCCTAGTACATTGGCCAAAAATGTTGTGAGAGCTTGGAAACCTCTCGTGGTTCAAACCTGCATTTTTTAGACCCAATAGTTTGGCAACTCTACTGGGGATTACTCGGGAAAATTTTTAGCCTTTCCATTTATAGATTCAACAAAGTTTCACATTTCTTTTTTTTGGAGATTCCGCTGGGGCAAACCAAAACAGTCCATTTCATTTTCCTAATTTTGGAAAAGTAGTTGGTGACTCTATTTTAATTTGATAAATAATGCATGGATGTTGTGAAGTAGTAATATTTTTTCAAGATGGCAGAAGAAGAAAGAAGACAACAGTCAATAAGAGAGTTGAAGGAATTGAGACAATAGAGGCTATAGGTTGAACAACAGGTGCTACAAGTGAACCAACAATTGTGGCAATTGGGAGTCAATGGTGCTCAAAATACGTCACCAAATAGGCCTTCATACAGTGAGAATGAAGACACAAATTCTAGGAGATCTTGGGCACCACAAATACCACATGATGCAATTGAGAACTTTGGTAATAAAGGTAATATACTCTATCAAAGGACTTTTGATGAGAATTTTCAAATTCAAGAGAGAGATAAGAATCTTGTGGATGCCCTTTTTAATATAAGGAGATATAAGGGAGAATCTATGACTTATTTGTACAATAGGATGGTAGACATTTGTATTCAATTACCTCCTCATCATAGGCCTACAAGACCCACTTTTGTTACATAATTGTCAAAAGCAGCTGAGCCTGAATCAATTTATTGGTCAGGGTCAGTAAAACAACAAGCCCTTAAAGTAGTGAATGAATTTATTGATTCCATGCTTGAGATAGGGTATATGGCCACTGTCAACAATGAATCTAATAGTGATATCATGAATGATCAAATAATGCAGCCAGTGGAGGATAAATGTGCAATTGAGATTTCCAATGACAATTCTTCAGATTTGGAAGATGGCGATGATATGGGTGGTCAATCATACATATTGGATGAGGACTGCAATGATGAAGATTTTCTTGAAGGTACACTTCATAAGGAATATATTGGTGATAAAGCAAGCAAAAATGAACAAATTGAGCCCTCATTCTCAGACCAACACCATGATGGCACAATTGATGATAAGGAAAAATTCATGGGAGAAAGCTAGCATGAGGAGGATGAAGATATAGAAGATATGTTTTGTATAATAGATTGTGATAGCGTGTGTTATGAGGGATCCATTGAATACTCAAATTGTGAAGATGAAATGATGGATGTTGATCTTGAATAGGATTATTGTTGCAGTTACTATGAAGATCAAGAAGAGTTTGGAGACATGGTTGAAGATATGGATGCAGAGACCTATTCACTCAGCAGTGAGCAAGTTTTATATTTGTTAACGCTTGAATACCAGAGATGTGCATTTAAAGATGAGTCCAAAGTTTTGGCTCTAGTCTACATTTGTTTTAACAGTGAAAGTAATAATTCATGTGACCCCATGTGCATCCATCATAGTGATGAGGAATTCTTTGAAGCTGATGAAAGATCCATGTCTGTCCAAGAAGAGGTATGTGACTCGAATAATTTTTCCCTGCAAAAGGAAGATATTGGTTTGCATTTAATTGAGGATGAGTATCCAACATTTGTTGATCCAAGTATGTATAAAGAAGATTGTATGAATCAAAAGTGTGTGTCAGTGACAACTGGTGATAGGAAAGAAGTGGAAAGTAATTTGATTGTTTCAGAAAATACTGATGAGACAAAAAAAATTGATTTCCAAGACAAGCATTCATATTTTCAGGTCCCAGTGTAGTTGTTTGATCATGCAGAAATATATGATAATGATCATGCCTTTGAATGTTTTGTTTAATGTGGATACGTTTTGTTTGCTGAAGATGGTAAATATTTTTTATATGACAATGAGAATGTTGCAATGCATAATGGTAAAATGAATATGAATCAAGTTGAACGCAATGATTTCCTGAAGGTTTTCAATGGCAGTACATGTTGCAGGATAGGTGGAATGGACAATTTCAAGAAAAACCTGATAAGCTCTATGCAGAATAAGGTCTATGATAGAGGAAAGTGTAGGTTTTTCCTTTTTGGTGGCTTGGGGCCATCCTTTGTGGTTTGATTTTTGAACCATAATAGGTACAGAGGATTAAGGATTGCTAGTGCATGGACAATTCTTACCAATGCCTCTTTAAATATTATTTTCCATGCATAGCAGTTTTAGGAATCTTTTAAGGGCCTGAGTTTTTCGATACATGGACATTCTCAGGAGTTCCCTTTCTGAAAGAATTACTTTCCTTTCCATGTACAGTAGCTTAGGAGCATTTTCCATTCTCCATTTGCTCCATCTGTCATATCATTTATCTATTTTTTCCCTCCATCTACCATGGCTTTCATTTTTCTTGTCCTTTACTCGGTCTACTCTCCCAAAGATAATATGGATTCTTGCAGTGATTGAAAAATCACTCATCCCCAATAGGAGCCACTGTTAGAACGCAAAAGTTCCATAAGAATTCCTAGGGTTTTCCTATTATTTTCCATAAAATTCCATCAAAACCCTAAGTTATTTTATTTATTCATGCCTTAAATTTTCACTATCTTTCCCATAAAAGTCATTAACCGCCTTCTATACTTTATCCCGCATTTATTTTCCTTATATTTCATTAGCTTCTCATAAAAAAATTAACTTTACCACCATTCAAAAGGGCCAAAATTGACTGATCTTTCACTATGGTCATATTCATTTCCTTTAAATGGTCTTATCACTTTACCATGGCCTCCCACAAAGGGGCCTATGGTATGGCAGTAGTGGCTATGGAGCGGGCATGAATTTTTTATCGTGCTATCGCACGTAATCAAACCCCAGACCACAGTAGAACTGTGGGTGGTAAGTCTTCAATGATGTAGTAGTCGATACATCCCACCATGGTACCATAGGGGGTCATCTCATAGACCACAGTGACAGCAATGGATGGAGGAAGTGGTTAATAGAGACAGCGAGGAGATGGCGAACGAGTAGCGGTTATTGCAATACCGTAGTCGCTAAAACAATGATCATGGTGATAGCGGTAAATGGCTAGTGGTCAAACCACAGACCACGATAACTATGGTAATAGGGAAGATAACAAGAAATGCCAATTGCTATACTGTGCATGATTAACATAGTGACCATGGTGGCATGGTGACAAGAAGGCAATGAGGAGGTAACAGTCAGAGATAATCACCGCGGAACCGTAGGGTGCAAACAACAAGCCCACAATAGAGCAGTAAAATGGAGTAGTCAAAGTCAAGGGACTCTGATACCGTGGATAGGTAAAGTGCAGACCGTGATAAGATGGTAAGTGGTGGAGATAACCGTGGCAGCAAATATAAAGGAAGCAAAAGTGACTGTCACCGCTATACCCCAGTCGGTCAACATGTTGACCGTGGTAGAGCAGTAAGAATAAAGAGAAGATTCACAACAGCGTGTAAATGAAATATTAATGACAAGAGAAAGTATTATGGAAAAAATTAAATGCTCAACTATTATAAAATATTTAATTTTCTAGAAGGCAACATAATTAAATATTTTAAGTCTCTATTTGTAGAATTTCAAACAATTTTACCAAAATAGTGAAGGGTCATGACTCTTCAGATATGATGTATAAATGATTTTGAAAATTAGTTGCAAAGGGGGGAGAGACAAGGGGAAGTAGTTAGAGTAGGAGTTAGATTTTTCTTGAGAAGGGACTGGAATGTAAATGATGATATAGCTATTTTGAAGTGGATCAATGGACAAATCATTTTGAATAGGTGAAACTTTTTCTATTTTAAGTTATTGTGATATAATAATTTATATTTCTTATGTGGATTGTCTCCAACTTGAAGTCTTAAATCATTTAAATCAATGTATCAAGCATATGTTTGATTTATCATAGTGAAAATTTCACTCTATGTGATTTGGTTGATTGGTGTCTGCAAGTCAGAGTCAAATTCTTTTAAACAAGTCACAGTGATTTAGTATTTCTTTTGGATTGTTGAAGTAGAACCCGATAAGAAAATATTCCAGCACTATTTATGCAAGCCATAAATTAAAGAAGTCATGTTTCAATCATTAGGTTTCATTTTTCAAAGTGCCTAACAACTAGAATTATGACAAAGAGGGAAAAACATATATTTCTTGATAATTTGACTCCATTGCCCATGTGGATAGAAGGCACTGATCTGCCTCAACCTAGAGATAAGATTTCATACAAATAATATTTTCAAATCCTTTCATTTTTGCAATAGGAGTAGGGGTAGTTTTAGTGATTTTGTCTATCCACTTCCATTTTCCATTGTGGGTAGATTGTTGCATCAGGAAATACATTTAAATCTGCATCATTCATTAGGTTCACCCGCTTAGGTCTAGCAGAACCTAAAGAGAAGAAGGTTCAATTGCATCAATTGGCCTTGTACGTTGGCCAAAAACATTGTGAGAGCTTCGCAACCTCTCATAGTTCAAACCTGCGTTTTTGAGACCCAACAGTTTGGCGACTCTACTAGGGATTACTCAAGAATATTTTCAGCATTTCTATTTATAGAGTCAACAAAGTTTCACATTTCTTTTTTTTGGAGATTTTGCTGGGGCAAACCAAAACAATCCATTTCATTTTCCTACTTTTGGAAAAGTAGGTGGTGACTCTATTTTAATTTGATAAATAATGCATGGATGTTGTGAAGCAGTAATATTTTTTCAAGATGGAAAAAGAAGAAAGAAGACAACAGTCAATTAGAGAGTTTAAGGAATTGAGACAACGGAGGCTACAGGTTGAACAACAGGTGCTACAAGTGAACCAACAATTGTGGCGATTGGGAGTCAATGGTGCTCAAAATACATCACCAAACAAGCCTTCATACAATGAGAATGAAGACACAAATGCTAGGAGATCTTGGACACCATAAATACCACATGATGCAATTGAGAACTTTGGTAATAAAGGTAATATACTCTATCGAAAGACTTTCGATGAGAATTTTCAAATTCAAGAGAGAGATAAGAATCTTTTGGATTCCTTTTTTAACATAAGGAGAGATAAGGGAGAATCTATGACTTCTTTGTACAACAGGATGGTAGACATTTGTATGCAATTACCTCCTCATCATAGGCCTACAAGACCCACATTTGTTACACAATTGTCAAAAGCAGCTGAGCCTGAATCAATTTATTGGTCAGGGTTAGTAAAACAACAAGCCCTTAAAGTAGTGAATGAATTTATTGATTCCATCCTTGAGACAAGGTATATGGACACTATCAACAATGAATCTAATAGTGATATCATGAATGATCAAATAATGCGGCCAGTGGAGGATAAATGTGCAATTGATATTTCCAATGACAATTCTTCAGATTTGGAAGATGGTGATGATATGGGTGGTCAATCATACATATTGGATGAGGACTATAATGATGAAGACGTTCTTGAAGGTGCAATTCATAAGGAATATATTGGTGACAAAGAATGAAAAAATGAACAAATTGAGCCCTCATTCTCAGACCAACATCATGATGGCACAATTGATGATAAGGAAAAATTCATGGGAGAAAGCTAGCATGAGGAGGATGAAGATATAGAAGATATGTCCCACATAACAAATTATTGATCTCAGGAAGACCATTGAGAAGTATGAGAGTACTCTTGAACTAAATGACATGCTCAGTAAACAAAAATTAAATAAGGAAAAAATAGGTATTGGATTTATGAAGGGTGAATGTTCAAAATATCAAAATAACAAAATATCATATAATTCTAGCCCTTTATTTTATGGGTACTGTTATATTTGCAACAAATTTGGCCACAAAGTGAGCTCTTGTAGGTTTATAAATCCTAGAACACATAGATTTGGTTATAGGAAAAATCTTGCCTTTGCTAGACAGAATAGATGCTTCACATGCAATTCCATGGGTCATTCTGCTAAGCAATGTAAAGTTGATCAGCAGAAAACTAAAAAGGTTTGGAAACTTAAAACTGTCAACAACTTAGATCAAACTATGCTAGTTCAAACTGCTTTCCACTCCAAGAAAAAGTACTTATGGATCCTGGACAGTGGTTGTTCAAACCACATGACTGGTGACAAAGAAAAATTCATTAATCTTGAAGATTATGTAGGTGGATATGTGAAGTTTGGAGATAATTTAGGTATACAAATTAAAGGTAGAGGTTCACTTCTTCTGAATGAAGACACTCCTATTTACAATGTGTATTACATAGAAGGTTTAAAACACAATCTTCTAAGCGTCAGTCAAATTTGTGACAGTGGCTATCAGGTCTTGTTCACTTCACAAGGATGTGAGATTAAAAATAAGCTTGGAAAAGCTATTGATGCTGGAAGAAGGACTAAGGGAAATTTCTACAATATTCTTGACACATCTGGAAAGAAAATAATCAAGGTATGTGCTTAATGATTCATGTTGAAGAAATTTGGTTGTGGCACAAGAGACTAGGTCACATTAATTTTGACAATATGGTTAGGATCAGTAAGAACTAGAATGTAAGAGGTATGCCTGTCTTAAGAAAACCTAAAAATGTAGTTTGTAAATAATGTCTCAAAGGAAAGCAAACAAAGGTAAGCTTTAAATCTAAAGAACATTCTTCTACTAGGCCTCCATAACTTGTTCATACAGACTTATGTGGTCCTACAAGGAATAGATCTATCAATGGTGAGAAATATTTCATGCTATTTGTTGATGACTACTCTTGTATGGTATGAGTTACTTTTCTCAAGCACAAATCTGAAGCTTTTGAACATTTTAAAGTTCTTAGAAAAATGGTAGAAAGGGAGTCAGCTTTAAAATTGAAATGTCTAAGATCTGACAAAGGTGGTAAATCCACCTCTCAAGAATTCATTAACTACTGTGAAAGACATGGCATAAAAAGACAATATGCTGCTGCTAGAACACCTCAACAAAATGGGGTTGTTGAGAGAAAGAACAAAACTGTAAAAGTGATGGCAAGGACTATGTTGGATGAAGAAAAACTGCCAAAAATGTATTGGAAAGAAGTTTTTCATACAGCTATCTATATCTTGAATAGAGTACAAATCAGAGTGAAATCCAATTTCACTCCATATGAACTGTGGTATGGTAAATCTACCTCAATTAAATATTTCAGAATATTTGGCTACAAATGATTTATCAAGAGAGATGATGATAAATTAGGAAGCTTTCAATCTAAGTTTGATGAAGGTATCTTTTTAGGATACTCTACTCATAGCAAAGCCTATAAATTCTTTAATAATAGGTTGAATACGATTATTGAATCTGTCAATGTCAAATTTGATGAAAATATGCTTTTAGATACTGAATCTATGTAGGATGATGAGGAAGAAGAACTTGAACTTGAAATAAATTCAGAAACCTTTGAAATAACAAAGCTTGAAGTAGAATCAACAAGTCCTAAACTAGTTGAAGCAAATTCTAAAGATGTTGAAACTAGTCCTGAAAAATGTGTAACAAAAACTCCTTCAAAATGAGCAGGAGTTCAAACAAGGAGAAGACTTGTTAACTTTGATGAAAAATCTCACATAGCTGAGCTTATTGCTTTCTGTTTAATTACATAGTTTGAGCCAAAAATTTTTGATGAAGCTCTAACTGATGAATGTTGGCTTAATGCAATGCAAGAAGAAATTGATCAAATTGAGAAAAATCAAACTTGGGAGTTAGTCCTAAGACCAGATGACAAAAATATTATAGGAGGAAAATGGATATTTAGAAGAAAACATGATGAAAATGGCCATGTTGTTCACAAAAAGGCTAGATATGTCTACAAAGGATATTCTCAGCAAGAAGGTATTAACTTTTGTGAAACCTTTGCACCTGTAGCTAGACTTGAATCCATTAGAATATTCTTGGCCTATTATGTTTTCAAAAACTTTATTGTATATCAAATGGATGTAAAAATTGCCTTTCTAAATGGTTATTTGAATGAAGATGTTTATATAGAACAATTTGAAGGGTTTACTTTTAAAAACAAGCCTAATCATGTTTACAGGCTAAAAAAGGCTTTATATGGCCTAAAACAAGCTCCTAGAGCTTGGTACTCCAGACTGGACAGTCATTTAATTTCAAAAGATTTTATTAGAGGAGATGTAGACAACAATCTTTATGTTAAGATTGAAGGTTCTGATATTCTAGTTGTTGAAATATATGTTGATGATACTATCTTTGGCTCCAACAATATTGCTTTGAGTCGAAAATTCTCTTAGATTATGGAATCTGAGTTTGAAATTTTAATGTTGGGAGAACTATCCTTCTTATTAGGTCTTCAAATCTCTCAACATGAAACTGGTATTTTTCTCTCTCAAACAAAATATGCAAGAGAGATGCTAAAGAAATTTCAAATGGATGAATGCCATCTAGTTAGCACTCCAATGGTTACCGGCTACAAACTCAGCAAGGTTGATGATTCTCCTGCTATAAATCAAGTGAAATATAGGTCAATGATAGGCAGCCTATTAGATCTAATAGCCTCAAGACCTGACATAATGCAAGTTGTTTGCATGGTTGCCAGATTTTAGTCATATGCTAAGGAATCTCATATTAATGTTGTTAGAAGGATTCTTAAATATGTTCAGAGCACTCTTGATTATGGAATCTGGTATCCTAGAAGCAATGATTTATCATTAATTTCATATACTGATTCTGACTAGGCTAGTTGTCTGGATGATAGGAAAAGAACCAATGGTGTTGCTTTCTTTCTTGGTGATTGATTAGTGTCATGGCACAACAAAAAACAAGAATTTGTTTCACTCTCCATTGCTGAAGAAGAATATATTGCTTCCACCTCTTGTTGTACTTAAGTAATCTAGATATCACAAACCCTATCTGACATGGGTATTGAAATTCCTAAACCTATTTCTATTTTGTGTGATAATACTAGTGCGAATAATATCTCAAAAAATCCTATTATGCACTCTCGCACTAAACAAATTGCTATTAAATTTCACTTTCTTCATGAAAAGGTGATGGCTAATGAGGTTTTTGTGCAATATGTTCCTACACAAGCACATGTTGCTAACATATTTACTAAGCTTTTGGCTAAAGAAGTATTTGAAAGACTTTGGTTTGGATTGGGAGTTGTCTCTCAATCTTTGCTATCCTAATACTCTATCTTGGTGATAGGGGGAGTTGGTTAGCTCTCCTTGTAGCCCATACTTTTTTGCTCCATTGCTATATCTGCAGCTTCATGGTATTTCACTATTGTCTTCCCTTTATCCTTGTGAAAAAAAGAGGGGGAATTATGAGCTCTTGGTTCTAGTTCATTATTTCGGCTTGGTGGCTCAATTTTTGCCATCAAGGACAAAGGGGGAGTTTTTTGAGCTTATCTTTTTCTATTTATCCTTGATGACAATATTGTGTTTCAATTTTCCATCTTTGTGGTTGATTATTTAGTTGCACTGCTTCTATTTTGTCATTGTCATACTTCTTTGGCATTATGATGTTATTTTTGATGGCATTGATCTCTTGACTCCATGTGTAGATCATAAGGAACCTTGTCTATAGGTTTATATGGTATTAGCATGTTCAAATTTCTAACATCATGGCTTTGATAATTTTTTTGAACTACATCATTCAACCTCATTCAAGTAATGCTTTCAGTTTTTGGTTCTTGGAATTATAAAATGCAGTTGGTTTTTCAATTTTAAGAAAACCCTATCAGGTTTCCTTAAACAATTGATAATGGCTTTGGCATATGGTATATTGACTTTGGCATGGATATATGGCACATTGAAATTGGCATGAAATTAGCCTTTATAACATTTCATAAGGCATTGGATATATAGGGCATTATATCATGGCAATTGGCTTTGAATAAAGGTGAACAAATTGATCATTACATTTGCATATGATATCGGGTCTTGTGGTTCATAAATCACTAGGCCTTAAGGCCAATAGCAGGTATGAGGTTATGTTTATTTAAAAGTCACTATGAAAGTGACATGGCTTTGATTTCTTGGAAGCAAGGATGACTAAGGTAATTGGCATTTTGTTTTTAAAGTGGTCATGACAAATTATGTAAGGCATTATTGTGTCGGCATTTCACTTGATTAATAATTGAACTTTGATAATGATGATCTATGATTTGTATGCATTCGAAGGTAATGAGATGGTTAGAATGCATTACTTTGGTCTGTCCATGGAGTTCTAAATGCATTATGGATTTCTAATTATTACTTCAGTCCTTTTGGACTTCAAACTTTATCAATATTTGTAAAATTCATCGGTTGATTTGCTTTGCAAAGTTTAGGGCAATCATTTTTTGTTTCACATGCTCAAGGGATTGGAACCCTAACTCGGCCACCACCATAGAAATATTCTCAGTCATTTCACTATGTTTGTTGGCCTTCTGAAACACTTGGACAACAAATGGGGGTATCTGAAATATCCTTACCCTGGTCGATGGTTGTGTCAGCTTCTTGTCTTTGGGTGAAGGCTCAAAATTGGAAGAAGTCTTGGTCGTTTTTCTCTCTGACCAGTTTGGTAAATATATTCATGACAGTCTCTCCATCATTCTTCTTAGGTATTCATCTTTTCAACTGTTTTGAAGAACTGTTACTTCTATTGGCTCTTATAATAGAAGACATGTGTTTACTTCTATCTCAAAAATGGTAAAATGGTTTTATTCTATTTGTGGTAAAAAATAATGCATGTCGATTTCACATAATCTGAAATGCATAAAAAAATATTTTACCATATTGATTCTTCTCTTGCTTTAAGCGATGATTTTTTTTATTTATGGGTAATCATGAGTTCTACAAATCCTTTCAATCTCTCACCTAGATTCGGTGATAATTGTTTTTGGTTGCATTATTATGAGGTTTCGGTTACACTACCTTGAGGTTTTAGTTACATTGTTGTTGCAGCTATTTTTGAGGCTATTGGTCATAGAATATTTATATGTTTAATGTTTTTTTGGTTAGCATTGCTTGTGTAGGCTCCTTGTGTGGACAGGGTTCAGTCGCCTTTCTAAAAATGCATATTCCTTGACTATTTCTGTCTGAAGAAAACCTCCATGACTGATCATTTTCTCAAACTCACAGCAATACCTGGCAATGTTGTTCGATAGAAAGTGGGTACTTTGAATTTGACCTTTGTTGTTTTGAAAAATGGAAAAAGCAGTTATTGTATTGTATTTTACTTTAGATGTAATGATGAAATTCAAGTAAGTAGAAAAACAGAGAGATTAGGGTTTTTGAGATCACTTGTAAACTTGAGAGAAAGTGTTAACTATTTTTTGAGAGAACAAAATATGATAGTGAAGAACAGTGAGAAAACACAACTATTGTATTGAAAAAAATGTTGAGCTTTGAGATTGAAAATAAGAAATATCAATTAATTATCAAGTTGTCTTAAGGCTTGACAATGGCTGAAATTCTGAAGGTTCATTTTGGAACTTTGATGATTTTAGATATTGTCTGTCAAGATGCACTTGATAGATAAGAGAGAAACAAAGAGATCCTCTGTATCATTTTTGTCTTACTGAAAATAGAAAAGGGGTTGGTGCTCCTTGAAATCAGTGTTTCTAAAAGAGGGGTTGGTGCTCCTTGAGTTGGTGCTCAGAAATCAGCCTATGAGGCATTGTCAAAAGTGATTATTAAAATAAAACCCTAGAAAGGCAGTAGTTTAGGAGTAGTTTTTCTACCCCGGGAGGGTTTTCCACTTGACATATCTTGTGTCATTTTTCTTATCTGTGATTCATTTGATTCATTGCATGAATTTTTTAATATGCTATGTTTCACTATTATATTTCTCATTTCAGTTATATGTGATTGCATTCAATACATGAATGAGTCTATCATTGATAAATGAGAACATAAATCAGTTTTATTTCAGTTTGCTTAAAATTTGTCAAAATAGTTAATGACACTGATTCACCCCCCCCCCCCGCTCTCAGTTTCTTTTTCACTCCAACATTTATTCCTACCAACTGCATTTGTTTGATTACATTTTCATTTGATAATGCCCTTTCATTGTTTACTTGTGCTGAAAATGGTTCCCTCTATGTGAATTCATCCAACAAATGTGTGTATCTTGAAGCACTTTTGTCATTTTGCAAAGCATTGATCATTCATAGAGGCATTTTGTTGTCTGAGGGCAGAATTGTTTGTGTAAAACCATCTTTTCCAGGCAAATTTTTATCATTTTAATAAATGCAATTTCATCCTCTATCATTCGAATCAACTGAGGGGGTTTATCATTCTCTGTTTAAAACCAATTCTTGGCATTTTACAAAATCTATTTTTTATATTTTGGGCAGACGAAATTTTATTGTTTCGTCACCAAAGGTGACATACCTATGGTGAAAAGATTGCAATGATAGTGGGTGTTAATTAATTTAGATTTTAAATTAAAGTTTTTAATTTTAGACTCTAATTAAGTTTCAAATTTAGTTTTAAATTATATTCAGTTTTAAAATTTAGATATAAATTTAGTTTCTAATTTTAGATTTTTAAATTTAGATTCTTATTTAGATTCTAATTTAGTTTTAGTTTTAAATTTGATTTTAATTTAGCTTTAAATTTCAAATTTCAAATTTAGATGTTAATTTAGATTTAGATTATCTAAATTTAGTTTTTAAATTTAGTTTCTAATTTTAGATTTTTAAATTTAGATTCTTATTTAGATTCTAATTTAGTTTTAGTTTTAAATTTGATTTTAATTTAGCTTTAAATTTCAAATTTTAAATTTAGATGTTAATTTAGATTTAGATTTTAATGTAGTTTTAATGTTAGATTTAATCTAATTTAGATTTTAAATTTAGTTTTTAAATTTAAATTTTCATTTAGCTTTTAAAGTAGTTCAGATTTTCATATTTAGTTTTAATATAGTTCAGATTTTGATTTAATTTAGATTTTAGACTAGTTTTTAATCTAGATTAGTTGTATTTTAGATTAATTTAACTTTAGTGTAGATTGATTTTTGTTAGTTTTTTATTTTAGATTAATTACTAACTTTAGATTAGTTTTTAATTTTAGATTAGTTCCTAATTTTAAATTAATGTCTTTTTATTTTATAGTTTAATTGTTGATTTTGTGGCTAATCGTTGATTTTCTCTTTGCAAGTTTGCATGTCAGAGATTGAAAGGTGAAAAACATAAACATACGTTTGATGAAGTTTTGAAATCAAAACTACTATGATGTTGATGTAGGACATTTCTCGAAGACTTGATTTTTTGAAACCGATTGTCTTTTGAGATTAGATAACATTTCATTTGGTGCTTAAAATGAACCTTTTTTTTCATGTTTGGTGCACTTTCACATTCTATGTTACTCGAAATAGTGTGTACATATCCTCTTCCCTTGCAAACTTGTGTGATCTTGGGTGACGAGAAATACACATTGGTCTCCATTTTTTTTAGGAGAGGCTTCCCTAGGGATTTCATCACCTCAGGGTTTGACCTAGAGCATATTTTTTGGAAAGCTATATCAAAGGGGGGAGAATGAAAGTTGTACCCCAAGGAGTGGCTAGCATCATTTGAAGCTGAGCTGCAAGACCCTTCATCCGCTAACTTACTAGTGATGAGAGTGGGAGTGGGCCTCCTAGTTCTTAGACTATTGTATATGGTCTCTCTATTCATGGATCCCTTACTAGACACCTCTTGTTTTAGAAACCAAAATCCTTCTATTTTTTGGCACAGTAGGTCAAAACTCTGAAGCCATCCCACACTTTCATGGTTCATTGTAGAGATGAAAAATTTCTTGAGATCCTTGTGGTCTTAGGGAATTCAAAACTTGGTATGCCCGAGAAGTGAGCATTGTGGAGGGGAGCCAATTCTACCAAGTTCCTAGGTCATCCACTCTGAATAGGTGTGGCTAGATAAATCCAAGTGGGAACCTAGTAAATATTGTCCTTACCAACCCTAAGATTGTGCATGATTTTTTTCATCTTAAAATACAACTTTTTCAAAAACAAATTGAAAAAAAATCTATTTTCTTGTGTCTTGCATTTATGTTTAAAACAAATATCAAGCAAAAAGAACAGTTAATCATCCTACAACACCCTCAAAACATTCCCAAAACTATCAACCAAACATGTCTAACCATTATCCTCCATATTCATCCTCGATGTATGAACGAAACCAAAGGATTGAATAGTTTGGCCATCATTTCAAAGAGCTTGAAAAACAACTAGAATCCTAACATTTGAATGAAGTGATGCAATCATCCCATGAGAATCCTTTATCATCACCAAAAACTACATCATCCAAGTTCAATTTTTTTGAATTTTTGCAAAGGTTAAATGAGAAACCTAAATATAAGCCCTCAAACACAAATAATATTGAGCAATCCTACCATTTCATGAATCTGTCTTCATCCACCATAAATCAAAATAAACCTTATGAATCTTTCACCCAACTTAACGAATCTATCTAACCATCTACATCCAGTGATTCATGGAAATCTCCTAGTCCAAAGCATTCTAGCATAGATACCCCTTCACATCAAGATCAAAGTATTCTTTCCACTCAATCCAATGATACAAAAATTCTCCAATCCCCTCCAATCTTTGACCAAGATCTCATCTCTCAAGAATCTCATGATGATCCCATTATCTCTTTTAGTTTCATCCAAGATGATCCCCTTCCATCTCAAGAGCAAAGTATCCTTCCAATTCCTCCTTCCACCTCATCTAATGAATCCATACTATCTCATGATTCCATTGCATCCCAGGAGCATGATAGTTCTTCCATCCTATCCAATAATGTCTTACAATCTAATTATCAAGATATGCTTTCCATAAAATCTCAGGATTCCCTTCCTCATCAAAATCAAGATATACCTTCGTTTAAGGATACCCTTTCATTCCATGATGATGTCCATCCTTCTAATGATCAATATATGTCTTTCATACCATTTCATGATGATTCCATGCCTAATAAAGATCAATATACTCCATATCTTACACCTTGTGATTCTTTTCTTAGTCAAGATCAAAGCACCCCATCATCCCCATGTCAATATACTATCACCCATCCTAGTTCCCCTCATGATCACAATACTCTGCAAGAGTCTATCACCCCTATTCAAGCTATCCATGAGCCCCTTACCTATCAAATGGGCTCCCTCAATTTTATCCAAGGTGGTTTACTCCAAGATCTTGTGATTCCTTCCATATAACATCCACCTCATGATGGACTTATGTCTTGTTTCATAAATAATACATATCTCATTAGAAAATGAATGTGTCAAAGTATAAACTAAAAAGGAAAAGGATTAGACCTTCATGAACAAGGTATCCTAGAACCCCTTTATATCTAAGAAAATTTATATTATCATGGCCTTGGTTATACATCTCATGCTCAAGACATTGGTACCCATCGTAAGTCCAAATTCCATCAAAATAAACATAAGTATCCTAGTCCATCAAACCTTCCATCTATCCTAGGTCCTTATCCTAGTCCATCAAACCTTCCATCTATCCTAGGTTCTTATCCTAGTCGATAAAACCTTCCATCTATCCTTGGTACTTATCATCCAAACCCTATTTCATCAACCCTTTCATCCATATTGGTGCCCTACATCCCTCCATCTCTTGTTCATCAAGAACAACAAAGAAACACATCCTTGATTCCCTCTCAAAATTCTACCTACATTAACCCATCCATAATACCTCTGTATCATTCATCTCCATTCACCTATCCCATTGCTCTTGGAAGCAATTTGAGTGCCAAATTTCAAAATATTCCATATCAAAATCCACATATATCAAAGGATCAACATGTCTCCTTGAAGAGACATGCAAAAATAAAAGAAAATTTGATCCAAAGTCAAAAGAAAAAAATTCAAAGGCCACAAAGGCCCATAAATCAAAAAGGAAAAATTCAAAGGCCACAAAGACCCATAAATCAATAAAAAAAATTCAAAGGCCACAAAGGCCCACAAAGGAAAATGAAAATTTTCAAAGGCCACAAAAGTCCATAAAGAAAAAGAATAATCTCAAAGGGCACAAAGGCCCAAAAAGAAAAAATCAAAGTCAAAAGCTATGTGGATTCATAAAATCCTCCTAGAAGCAATAAAATCTAAATTGGTATCCACATTTGCTAATCCAAAAGCTTCCTCCAATTTTCCATCTAAAAACCTATCACATTCAAACTCCATTTCTCCTCCATCACTCCACCACCCTTCAAGGTGTGTGCCAATCTTGATCTTTTCATCCTTTCCATCTATCCATCAAAAATCCTTCCAACCTCCTATCCATTATCCAACATCCCTACCCCATTATCCTCCTTTAATCCAAACCTTTTCATAAGTCTTTAGCTTCTTCCATCAAGCCATTATTCTATCAAAATTTATGAGTCTAATTGCCATTCCCGTAGTTTATTATAACACATACTCAAGGGATATTAGCCATGAAACTTGATTCTTGAGTATTTCATCCATCTCCCTATCATTTCCATATTCATTTATCCCTATCCATATCTTATCTTCCATATTCCTCTTGCACTTTACAATTGGGGGAAATTTTCATCCATCTTATCATTCATATCCATTATCCTCTTTATGTTCATCCTTCACCTTTCAACCTTTGATCTTGACAAGGTTAAGGATCTTATTTAACATCATACATCTTATCCTATACACTTTATCCATATCTTCCATACCATATCCTTCACCTTATCCATGTTCCACCATTCTATCTAAATGCATCCTTTCTTCCCTTCCTTGGTCTTGATGAGGCATAGGGGAAAAATACTTAGGCATTGTAAACATATCTTATCTATTTGATCTTGATCATATTATTCATTATTCTTATCCTTACATTATTCAATTATATATCTCTTAGCTTATCCAAATCCATGTCCCATTTCCTTCCTTTGTTCTTGATGAGGTTAGGGAAAAAATTATAAATGCATGCTTTGGATTTCCTTTCATATCCTATGCATTACCATCCCATCATAGTTCACATCCTTATCATTTATCCATGATTACACTACCCCAAGGTGGGTCATCATGTCCCTTTGCAACCTGGAATCTTATCATGCAAATCATATTTGAGCCTAGCTATAAAACATTATCCAATCCTCATATCTTTGGTCAATCAATCATCAACATTCATCAATCTTATCGTACTTAGATGAATCATTGATCCTAATTACTTACCATCATCATGCCTTATGGAATCGATCATTCCTAGAATCTCAATCAATCAACCATTATCATCTTTTCACAAGAGATATGTTGGTTGTGTGACATGTTTTTAGTGAATCTTTCCTTTTGATCTATCATTTATCCATGGTTGCATTACCTCTATTGTGGAAGATCTTATTCCTTCAATTAGTCATATCATCTCATTCCATCTTAAATGTCCTGAAAAAAGCCATAAAAATCATAAAATGTCCTTTAAAAAGCCATAAAATCATAAAATGTCTTGAAATAAAGCCATAAAAATCATAAAATATCCTGAAAAAATTTAAAAAAATTATAAAATGTCTTGAAAAAAGTCATAAAAATCATAAAATGTCCTAAAAAAAATCTAAAAAAATCATAAAATGTCCTGAAAAAAGCCATAAAAATCATAAAATGTCCTGAAAAAATTTAAAAAATCCAAAAATATCAAATAACTTCAAAAATACCAAAATAGTGACACTTTCAGATTACCACACAGCTTTGAACTTTAGCAAAATTGAAATGCACCATGATTGAAAATCAAGCAAAGATTACAACATACCTATCAATCCCTCTTTCAAATCCAACTAAATGCATAAATTGCGACAAGAATAAAATTAACATTGAAGCATGATGCCGATTTGTTTGTCAATCTTTGGTTTTTTTATGATTTTATCTTTGGTGGCATGTCTTTTAGCTTCTCGAGGATGTCTTGGACTAGAGAGATGAGGATGGGGCATGTTCACTTGTTTGATGTCTGTGGATTGTTTCTTATTCCCAAGATGAATCATCTTAAGACATGGTTATCTAAAGTCATTGAGGACATATGAGTCTAGTGTGGATGAGAACATTCCTTGTTTGATAGTGTATTACATGCAATAAGTATTGAGGTCATATAGGGTCCTTATACCTAGATGCTTATACTTTACTGCTAGATAAAAATGCAAATAGTATTCGGGTCATCTAGATGTTCATGTTATCTAGACACTTATACTAATTTGTAACATAATAAGCTCTATGATGATAAATGCACTTTGTAAAGCACAAGAGGCTTCATCACCTTCATTTTCTTTATATCTCTTTTTCATTTATCATTTTTTCCATCATCCACTTCATCATTTCATTTTCTTCATGCTCCTTATTTCAAATATTAATTAATCACTTTATCCAGCTGATACCTATTTTTTAATCCAAATATAAAATCAATCAATTTTCTCCTTGATCACTCAATCTGTTAATCAATCATTATTTTTCACTAGCATCAATTTCAATCAGCTTAATCATCACAATCAACTTAATCAACTCATCAACCTAGCTATACTAATCATTTCCATCGATTGTTCAATTAAGTCTATCAGTTGTGCATTTTCATCAAATGTAGATCTTCGCTTATCAATTGTGAATTTTCATCAAATGTACATCTCTACTTAATCAGTAGTGCAATATCAATTATCAATTCTTCTCCTTGTGATCTATTGATAGATTAATGTTATCATAGCTTGTTCGATCAATCTCTCGAGGGGGCATATCATTTGTATCATCATCCTTACCAAGATATCTCTAGGGAATGTATTAGTAAAATCAATCTTTTTTCTTTGAAATAACGTGACAAGATGCATTTTCTCAAAGAGGGGAAAATGTAGATGCATAAAATTTTCCTCTTAATCATTTTTATCCATTGCATATTTTAATTGATCATCTGCATAATCATATCTCCATAAAAAACATTAAAATATTATAAGCATTTATAAGAATTTATTCATAACCATATTCCATTTACATAATCATTTAGTCATTTATCCATTATTTATCCATTTGCATATTTCATTATCCCATTTCATAAATATTTATCATTTCATTAATCATTTAACCATTTCATAAATCATTAATTCATCCATTTGCATAAATCATTTCACTTTGACCATTTGCATGATTATTCATTTTCATTAATCATTAAAATGCTTTCATATATTTCATTAAATAATATAAAATTCATAAATCAACTTCCATGAAATTAACTCAAAATTGCACATTAAACTCATAAATCATTTCCATGGATTAGCTCAATATTTCACATTTTGAGTTTCCAAACATGAATCAGGGCATAAATCATTCCACTCATTTCTCATTTCTCATTTTCACACTATGCATTCATCTATAAAAACCTCCTTATCTCTTTTTGGGGGACACTTTTCGGTTTCAAAAACTCAATTTTATGTTCTCAAATCCATTCTATATAGCCTCTTGTGCTCTTGCTGCAAAAATATGAGAGCAAGGACAAGACATTGTAGATAGGATGACAATAGAGCTGATTTTCTCTTTGAAGGCATTTGTTTTTGTTTTTAGCATAGTTTAGATTGCATTTTGTGAATGTTTTCAATTTGGGAAAGGCTTTATTCATGTAGTGAAGGAAATTTTTTAAATTTGGTTATGGTTTTAATAAGTTTTTATTTTCATCTTGCACAGATGTAGATCTTGACTCTTTCTTGGATATGATAGATCTTGAATCATGAAAACCCTACATCATAATTGTTAGCTCATAAACAAATATGATGCATGAAATCTTTGAAATGATTCTTGATGCTTGATAATATTCTCTTGAAGACACTTGAATGCTCTTGTGAACTCTAACTTTCTATTATGAATGCTCTCACAAAATTCCTAGGTGATCTCATGAATGCTTAGGTGAAAATGAGTGAAAGAACCTTGTATTTATACTTAATTATGTAAGAATTCCTAGAATTACAACACTACAAGTTGAAATCAAATCTAGGAGGATAAAATCCCACCAAGAATTTGAATTAATTTTAATTTTTGGTCACATGAGACTCATACACCCAAGGTAGCGTTTGAGTCCTATTAGGCATAATTTATGGGACCAAATTCAAAAATACTTAGAAAGGTGTGAAACCAGGATCGAGACCCAAAACCCTAGGTGAGACCCATATGTCCAGGGTGGCATATGAGTCCTAGACCACCAAATATGGGCCAAACAACCTAGAAACAACTGAATTATGATTGGTTATTGATTTGTGTCAAGATTATCCTCGAAAAGATACATTAAATGACTCTTTTGGATGCAAAATAAGGCCAATTAAAGCATAAAGAATCCCAATTATTAATGAAAACCTTAGAAAAGTGTGAAAGTGTGTTACAACACTTTACAACACCTAAAATAAGGTAGGATTAGGTTTATTTATTTTACAAGGGCCCAAGACCTAATGCGAGTGTGTTAAACACATTACAACAACAAGTCAAGGCATCATTAATCTCAATTTTACAAGGAGGGCCCAAAAAAGTGTGAAAATGTCACCTCTGACATTTTTCAACACTACATTTAGCCCCCACTTTAGTGAGAGGATGAACTTGCTTCAATATCACACTAAAGTAGAGAAACACACATCAAGAGGGATTCAAATGTGCCAATGCTAGTAATATAGGATGAAAGTGATGAAGAGGGGTAATCAAGCCCCCAAGATCAAGATCCCATGAAAAACTAACATAGGCACAGAGGAACAAACATGAAAATGATATAAAGAGTATCATAAAAGCGCAAGAATGCATTGCCAAAGATGAAGAGAAAAGAAAAATAAAAGGGGTGGATCAAGCTTCGACCATTTTTCCATCATGATGTGGATCATATCTAGGTTGTTTGTTTGAAAATGCAAGCTCACTCTGAGGCAAAAAAACTTTAGGATGTCCACTAGGTGAGTATCCGAAAGAGGTGAGACATATACACACACAATCAATATGCAATTACACTCACACTTGAGTGGCTATGGGAAATTCATGCCTCGATCGGGCTTCCCTTCAAAAACCATACCAAGGTTATACCTCTTGATAACTTCAATAAGGCACCATGCAAAAAATTATTTGTGAGCTTCATGTGGCAAGAAAAGCTTCATATTCTTGGAGCTCATGAACAATGAACTTCAAGCTTCATGAGACAAGAAAAACTTTGTATGCTTGGAACTCATGAACAAACAAGATGGCTCCATAGGGATGCAAGATGTATTATGCAAGGTGGCCATATAATTAAAAATGAAAATGAAAAAATAGGGAACATTCAAAGGAGTATTTCTTAGTTCATATGAGGTCTTAACTTAGGGAAAAAAATTCCTAATGTTTCCAAAGAGAGGACCAATCAAAGAATAAAAGATTTGAAACTTAGAGGATTCAGTGTGTCACATTAACCACTAAGAGGTATGCAATATGCTAAGAGATATCATGCTCTTGAAGGACATCACCCAATTTCATCCACAAAGTGAATTAAACATATCTCATAAAGTAAGAAGACTACACCATGAACCATGAAAAATAAAAATGCAAAATAATAATGCCAATGTATGCCCCCACTTTAAAGAAATTGCTAAACACCATACTGTGAGAAATTACTTTAAAATAGAAAATGATAAATGCTAACAATAAAGAGGATATGAGAGCTAACTTGAAAATACCTATGCCAAGTCATATGTTTCCAAATAAAGCTACATCATGCAATAAAAGAAAGGGTTGCCACCAAAAATGAAAACACCAAGCACATAAGGGATCTATGGATTTGGGGCCAACATGTTCTTGCTACAATGTTTTCAGAGAGCTCAGAACTATCATCATTCCCCAAATACACATAGAAATGGAAGAATGACTCAAAGAGAGAGAAAAAAAAAGAAATACCTTTTGGTTCAACATGGAAGAGACATGAATGTCTCGATTCCTTGCATAATCCCCAAAAGGAAAACACAAGAAAATGAAAAAAGATAAAGGAAAGGCTTTTTGCAAAGATTTACGACATAGAGAAGAATGAAGGTACAAATAGAGGAGTTTAATAAAGAGAGATACATCAAACAAAATATTACGAGGGGATCACATTACGCACATACAATCACACAAAATAAAATGAAAAAGAAATAATAAAAAATAATAGTGAGGCACATGCAAGTCAATCGATGAGTAGGTTGTGCACATCCCAATCATGTTCATCATATATAGATGGACAAAAACTATCCAAAGGGACAATAGCAAGTGTCGAACTAGGGCTATCACTAGGTTCAACACTCTTCATAGGATAATTTTCATTTAAGCGCATGGAAGAGGAAAAATGTATGCAATTCATTATGCACCTTTTCATCAATTTTACCAACTTCCTCTTTGTGATCTAAATTAATCACAATAGGAGGTCGAATGATAATGTCCAAAGGAGTTTTTAGCTCTTGTTGTGGTTGCATTATAGGATCTTTTGTTTCAAGGAGGGGACAAAATTATCATGCATTGCTTCAGTCAAGTTTGGATTTTTATTTTCTTTATTGTTTTCTTAATTTAACTTTTGAGAAAGGGAACAATCTCTATGCCTACACTCTAGCACCTTGATTTATTTTAGTTCTATTTTCAAGTTGTATTTTTGTAGGAGAAGGTTGATCAACCATAGGTTTCTTTTCTTCCCTAAGGGGATGAACAGAAGGAACCACGAGATGTTGTTCAATCACTTTCTCTTTGACTTTATAAACTTGTTTTATCCTAGGACATGTGACAGGATTGTTTTCATTGTCTCTTGGTATTTTGTAGGAAAAAAGTGAAGGTTTTGTATTAAGTTGGTCTTGGCTATTTGGAATTTATTTAGGTTCAATCATGGTTTCATCAAGGATGGTAGGCTCGGTCATAGGTTGAGGCATGTTTTGGAGGGATAATTTTTCTATTTTCTTTGTCTTGAACTTTTGATTGGATTTGAAAAATAAGTCTTCTCGTGGTTTGATAGGTTCTATAGGCTTAGGCCAAAAGAAATCTAAGGAAAAGTTTCCACAGGAGGACAAAGGGTTAAACCCACTATGATGGACTATGAAAATTTCATTTTCAAAGGGAAACTTTAAGCATTTATGTCCAATTGAGGGGAATACATTCATGGAGCAAAGCCATGGATAACCTAGCTTCACACAAAATTGGTCCAACTGTAGGATGATGGAGAATGAGATATCTAATGTTTTTGGTCCCATTTGTAAAGGAAAATTAATTGATTCCATCATAGGGAAAGTGAAAATCTTATGCATCTTGATCCATGTTGTTGGTTTATCATATATATCTTGATAGATTTCATGCAGAAGTAAGAAATCCTCGGTGATCACATTCTCTCCACATACATGATCTATTAATATCCCATTAGTGGGCTTATTATAGATTCAACCAAATATGTAAAGAGGACCATCAAGTGCATGTTCAAGTATATCTTGTGAGGAGAAAGAAATCTCAAGAGGCTTTTTAGTTCAAAACTTATGATGTTGAGTTTAAACCAATGCAACCAAATGATCAATAGGATTTTTCTCTTGTTGATCAGTATCCATAGGACTTTGTTGAATTGTATCTATGTTCTCATCATCTGTGTCAACATTCATCACAGTAGTCTTTGTATTTTAACTAGCTTTAACAAATGAAACATTATGTTTTGGCATGGGGTAGGTAAAAATTTGTAAATTTTGGTTGGGAGGGCCAACAAACTTATTTCCTTGATCATTAAAACCTCCAACAAAAAGCCAACTGAATTCAATGAGTTCTTGCACAAGATGTTTAAGATGCTTACAATTTTTTGTATCATGTCCATTTTTTTGGTGATAATGGTTGAAACATAGAAAAAGAAGGGGATATGAGAAGAATATCCCCAATCCATCCTTTTTCTATATTGGATGTTTCATTAAAAATATGAGATCTAGAATCTTGAAACAACTATCAACCCATGAGGGGAATTGAATCAAGATTGAGGGATCTTGCACACTTTCCTTTATGCAAGGATGGGGTGGTGAGATAAATATAAATTTGGGGAGAAAGAATTAGGCTAATGAAAAAACCCTAATGCTAGATCTAACACATGGAATGCATGATTCAAACACAAAATAGAAAGAAACTAGAAATTTTCTGGAGGAACAAGAAGGATGTTGTGCACCTGGTGAAATTAGACTTTTCTATGAATCTAACAAGGACTCATTCACCACCAAAGGTGAATGGGTTTTGGTAGGCCTTTTTGGGTAACTCAGAATTGGAAACAAAAACTTGAAATGTATGTAATCTACTGCCTGTTAGCCTTTAAGAGGGACTTATTCACCCTAAAACGTGAATGGGTCCTACTATATGACTTTTCAGAAATCTCTGAATCTAGCTTGCAACTTCTAGGTCTTCTCTTCTCATTTTCACCTTGAAATTCTTGTTTTTGAATTTGAGACTGCCTAAAAATTTCAAAACAAATTTGGTATCTTCTTGGTGGATAGGGGTTTTCCTTAGTCAAACCCCTTGTTGATAATTAAACCTTTGATGATGAATTAAAATATAAAAGATGTAATTGTGTGTGTAATATCAATCTTAAGTGTTCTAAGACTAAGATCCAAGATAATGTAAAGGAAATTTTACCCAATTGTGTTATGATAAAACCCTTGAATGTAATATGAACAATATAAATGACTCACTAAAGAAGATGTCTAATCCCTCTATGAATCAAAAATATGAAAACACCTCATGTAGGATGCAAATAGGATGATTATAGAAGATGGAATCACTTAGGAAACAAGTTCTTAGGCTTGGTTGTATGACTTGTGCATCTCCCAACACCTAAAATCCTTCACGATTCTCCATAGGAATCTATCATCAACCTTCACTAATGCTTGATCTTGAACTCAAAATGAGCCTAAAAATCTTGAAAGGCTGCTCCAAACTTCACTTTTGCTTGAATTCTTTACCTTATAAAAGTCCCTTTATCTCTTGTTTGCTTGTAATCTTGCTCTATTTTTCTCTCTTAGGTGAAATTATGTAAAATACCTTTGTATTATATTAAATTAGAGATTTAACCCCGAAATTCAAATAATTCAGGCTGACCTCAGATCTGGAAATAAAATTAATTAAAATCCCACCAAAATGAAATTCAAAAAGAGGGTCCTTATTAAGGGAGGACTCATTCGCCACCTTGGGCGAATGGGTCCTGACACACTTTCTAGGACCAAGCTCCAGGGAGTGAAAAGAGGATAAAAAACCCAATTGAAATATGCAAAGAAAGTGGTGTCCTGTTAAGGGAGGATCCATTCGCCCTTAGTGGTGAATGGGTCCTTGCACAGTTTCTAGGACCTAAAAATTGCCACATTTAATGTTATGCTATTTAATTACTAAGTTCCAAATTGATCTTCGAGAGGCGCAATTGAATTTGAATTAAAGAGGAAATTAAGTCTAATTAGCCACAATTAATTAATACAACCCTAGATAGATGTGAAAGTGTTTTTAAACACTTTACAACACCATAAATAAGTCCTAATTTAAATGCAAGAGGGGTCCGTTAGGCTTAATTAAATAAGGACCCTAGAGAGGTGTGAATGTGTACAACACCTTGGAACACCACTCCAGAGCATAATTAAATTAATTATGTGTCAATTATTTTAAATAAATTGTGAAAAAGTATTATTTTTGGTTACACTACATTTAGCCCCCACTTTAGTTGTTATATGATACTATATGAATATGCAAGCTAAAGGAAATAATTGCTAAGAAAAAGGATACTCATATGGATTCATTAGGCAGAATGAAGCCCCCACTGTAGCTACCTGCAAAACCAAAATTTTAGGTACTACATCTTGCAACACATATTTTATAGTCGTTAAAAAATCCTCTTATCAAACTTCTACAAAGAATTGAATTCGAGGGTAGATGTCTACCCCTTGATTTTGCTTGCTTTATGGATCTGGAGTCAGGGTGAGCACGAAACCACATCAAATTACACAAGTTGTATCATAGGGTATTTCCAAGTACCATACCATATAATGATAGACTTTTTATGAGAATGAGAGTGAAATTATGAATCTAATGCAACAAACAGTGTTGGAAACAAAGTCCTCTAGCCCCCAATATGTTGATTTTAATGAACTTTCCCTTTTAAATGAATAAGCTTTATTTACTAGGATTTTACCATATACTATTGAAAATGACTCTTTTCACTATTCATTTAACTTTTACCTTGGTGTAGAGTGAGTGAAGATGCCAAGTTGTAGGGCCTACAAGCCTCCAAGATTGGACGTAGTTTGCGATGATGCAATGCAAGGCATCCTCCAGCGTATAGTGAGTGAATTTTGCTTTGTGTTTCCTTCAATTTCATACTTTTACTGTACTTTTTCATGTAATTTGACTCATTTTATGACCTTGGAATAGATTGTTGCAAAGTGTCCCACTTTGGCGCAAAGTGTCTCACTTTGGCGCAAAGTGTCCCACTTTGACATAGAGTGTCCCTCTTTGGCATAGAGTGTCCCATTTTGGCACAAATTGTCCCGCTTTGGTGCAAAGTGTCCCAGAATAGCTATAGTGTCTGAGGCCTTCATCCAAAAATGGTCTAAGTGTCCATTTTGTCTGAAGAGCATCTTTGAATCACTCTAGTGATGTTGATTGGTAATTTTTGTCTCTTAGGTGCCCCCTCAAGCTGGAAAACATCTCAGTGGGATGCAGTTTCACTTCCTTCAAGAGTCAATGACTCAACTTTCAGCGGAGGACATTCAATTATTACAGGAGGTTAGTCTATTTTTGGTGTACCTCATGCCACCTATGAGGTACCATGATGGTATGCTATTGGCCTTAGCAGAGAGATGGGATGCGGGTACTTGTACCTTTCATCTTCCCTTGAGGGAGATGACCATCACTCTAGAGGATGTTCACCACATCTTACACATCCCCATTTGTGGTGAGCATGTGTAGCCAGTTACTGATAGATCATTCACACAAATGAGATATGATATATGTTATTATGTAGTGTAGCCTATGCAATGCTTGAGTATCGGACCACATGTGGAGCTTAAATGGCTCCTAAATGTGCAGTCACCACTCTTATGGTAGATTATGATCATTCTCATAGCACTTGCATTGGTTCCATATGGTCAAGGGGCACACTTATATGGTGGCTTAGTGCATACTATCAAAGGGGTGGAGGTGCAGTGGATTGTTTATGTGTGGGGTCACAATATGCTCACTTATTTATACTATGATCTTAGTTGCTTTTCATTATGAGAGCTTCAAAGAATTGCACATTGTATTCTACTATAGATATGGTGCTTTGAGCACATTACATGTACCAGGCCCATTGGATTTCCTATTAGAGTGGCCACAGGTGAGCGAAGGGTTTTTTGCTACCCACTTAGACGACCTTGGCAAGAGGGAGATTTATTATATTAGAGGATTACTTTTGACTGGCTAGAGGAGGATGGTATCTTCTGGACACCTTATTAATGGATACCACAGTGGGTAGATCACCAACATGAGACACACATAATATAGATGGATTGGTTTTTTCTAGGCCAAAATGACTATGTGGCTAGACCATTTTATTATGATTAGGTGATGAGACAGTTCGACATATCCAGGTAGCTCCACATTCTAGACCATCATTTCGACAATCAACACATAGGATCGTCATTCTCAAGGATGACCAACGTTTATCAAGGGATGATGTATACTTCAGTGATTCAAATGACGAGGACCGTGATCTCCCCCTAGACTCCAAGGCCAATGACAAAGGTACCACTTAGGTGTATGAGGAGTGGTGAACTACAATTAGGATAGTGCCCGTGTTCCCTTTACATTACCCTATGGGTTTTTCCAAACCTCTTCCAGGTTGCAGAGGGGATAGAGATGATGATCACATAGATGTAGCCATGGATAATGATGCTACCACACCCAACATCTTTGCAGATGTAGATGAGGAGGGGGAGGATGAGTAATATGAGGATCAGGAGGAGGCTGATGAGGATTATGATGATACCCAACCCATGAGTGAGGACATTATTGAGACAAAGGAGGATCCAAATACTTTTGATAGTGTAGAGATACCTCTTATTAGATCAGCCAGGTCACAAGTCACTAACAAGTTAGAGTTCCATACACACAAGCACCGGGATGTTAGTGGGACTAGACCACCCACATCATCAGGACAGGGAGGGACCATTATCGTACGAGCATACCTCAATTGATAGAACAGTGATCTAGGTGATATTTGGATGATTTATGTTATTTGACCATGTATATGTCTTTTATGAATTTTCTTTATATATGACTACAATGGTTACTAATTTCCTTTATGATTTATATTTGCAAGATCTACATGAGAGTGATGTGATCTCTATCAGGGAGCAACCATCCATTTCAGTTAATGCATAAGCTCCAGATCCATACTTTTCTTTAATAATCTAAGGGCCTAACTAGTTAGGGATAAACTTTCCTTTTTCAGTCAGGAGAGCATTGAAATTTCATTGGTTTTCATATAACACTAGATCACCTTGATTAAATTCACGAGGGATGACATTATCATTGTAACCACATTGTATTCTTTTAGAGTAAGCTTGTAAGTGTTCAAGAGCATCAATAAATTCTTCATAGAGCATTTCAAGCTAATGTAAATGTTGTTCTTTGTAGGTATTTTCATCAATGAGCCCTTTAAGAGAAATTTGTAAAGAAGGAATTTCTAACTCTAAAGGCATTATTGCTTCAGCACCATAAACTAGGTTATACGAAGTATTTTAAGTGGATGTTCTAATGCTTGTACAATAAGCTCATAATACGTAGGTCAATTGCATATACCAATCCTTTTTTTTTTTTCTTATTGTCTTTCATAGAATTTGTTCAATAGTCTTATTAGTTTCTTATGCTTGTCCATTTGATTGCGGATAGGATGGTGTTGAAAAACGATGTTGAATATTGAATGTTTCCAAGAATTTATTCATGTCATTGTTTTTTAATGGAGTTCCATTATCTAAAACCAATGTGGAAGGGAGACCAAAGTGAGCAATGATGTGTTCCAATATGAAACGTCATATTGCATCAATAGTTTTGGAACGAAGAGGAACAACTTCTACCCATTTTGTGAAGTAATCGGTGACAATAATTATAAAGGTATGTCCCATGGAAGAAGGTGGTGATATTTTCCCAATAAGGTCCAAGCCCCGAACTGAAAAATGGCCAAAAAGGAATATGAGCATGAATTTCAAATTTAGGGGCATGAATCAAATTGTTATGCTCTTTACATATATGACACTTATTCACATACTCAAAATAATCTTGTTCTATATGTCTCCAATAATAGCCTATGTAAATTAATTCTTGAACTAAGGATCTTCCTCTGAAATGACCCCCAAAAGCACCTGCATGCCCTTGTTCAAGTGTTATGGGGATTTTGGATTGGTTAAGGCATCAGATAAAAAGGTCATTAAAGGATCTTCAATAAAGAACATCGACTAAGATTATATATTTGGATGCTAGTTTTTTCATACAAGCTCAAGTGTTCTTAGTTGTAGGTTCAAGAAAGGTACCATCTTTCAAATATTTGAATATAGGTGTAATCCATTCACTAGAAATATCAACATCAATTGATAACACTTCCTTTCTCTCATTATCTATTGATGGTTGTGGTATCATTTGGACATTAAATGTGAAGTCAACTAGATGATCATCGAGAGATACAAGGGAATTAGTGCTTACCATTGCATCTACATGCCTATTATCCTTTCATGGGATGTTTTCTATCATATAAGATTCAATGTTTTTTAATAATATCATTGTAATATCACTATATCAGATGATTTTATCATGATTTTCTTGATACACACCATTTATTTGTTTAATGATTGAGTGAATTCCCAAATATAGAGATGTGTTTGACTTTTAATGCTAATGCGGCGCATATGCCAACTATTAAAGCTTCACATTCTATAGTGTTATTGGTACATAGAAATTTTAGATAGAAAGATAAGGGAATAGGCTTACCAAAAGGAGGAATTAAGATAAATCCTACCCATGATCATGTTCTACACTTAAAACCATCAAAGTATAATTCCCATGTTTCTTTTTCTTTCTGTATAGTCAACACATTTTCATCTAGGAATGATTCTATGTTGGGCAATGTTAGAGGAGAAGGAGCATCATCCAATTGGCTGGTTAAGGCTTGTCCTTTAATTGATTTGTAGGAAAAAAACTTAAGGTCAAACTCAATTAACAACATAACCCACTTAGCTAAGTGCCCTGAAAAATTTGTTTTGTTAAAGAGATGTTTTAAAGGATCCAATTTTGTCATAACATGGATTTCAAAATTTAATAAATAATGTCTCAGTTTACTAGTAGAAAACACAAGAGCTAAACATTGTTTTTTTATGGTTGTATATTATGTTTCATAGTCAATCAAAGTTCAACTAATGTAATAGATAGGATGTTCCTTACTATTATCATCTTGTTGAGCTAACAATGTTGCTAGAGCTTGGGTTGATGTTTCTATGTAGAGGATAAATGGCTTGTGTTGCATAGTGGGTTGTAAAACAGATGGAGTAACAAGATCTAATCTTTCAAACTCTCAAATTCTTGTTTACAATCATCATTCCAGTAAAATTGAACATCTTTCTTAAGAATTTGTGTGAATGGTACTGTTTGATCCACCAAGGAAGCTACATAATGAATTATAGCTTGAATCCATCCTTGTAATGTACATAATTGAGATATGTTTCTAGGATTTGGCATGCTAACTATATCATCAATTTTCTTCGTGTCCACCTCAATGCCTCTATGAGATATGATAAAACCTAAAAGTTTCCCACTATCTACACCAAAGACACACTTCCTCAGGTTCAATCACATGTTATACTTTCACATTTGCTCAAAGATTTTACAAAGAATATTTACATGGTGTTTTCAAGTTAAGGATTTGGCTAGAATTTCATCAACATAATCTTCCAATTTTTTTGTGTATGTAGTCATAGAATATCAATTTCATTTCTTGTTGATATGTTGCATCTAGGTTTTTGAATCCAAAATGCATGACTACCCAACAAAAATTTCCCCAAATGGTGGTGAATGTTGTCTTGTATTGGTCTTGAGGGTTGATAAAGATTTGATTATATCTAGAAAATCCATCCATGAATGACAACAAAGCATGTCCTATAGTCGAGTCAGCTATCATATTGATATTAGGAAGGGGAAATTCATCTTGTACGGATGCTTTATTCAAGTCTCTAAAATTTGTACACATCCTAATACAATTGTCATGTTTCACAATTGTGACAATATTCAAGATCCACTAAGAGTAATCAATAGGTTGGATGAATCTAATGTCAAGAAGTTTCTCAATTTCAACTTTTACCAATAAGGCTATCTTAGGGTTCATTTTTCATATTTTATGTCACATTGGTTTAGCATTTTCTACAAGGACTATGTTATGTGTTACAATATTAACATCAATTCCTAGAATGTCTGAGTAAGTCCAAGAAAATAGTTCAGGAAAGTCATGAAGTAAGGTTGCATGATCTTCTTGTTCGTCTTTATCAATATATTTCCCTACTTGAACTATTTTCTACTCATTGTTGATATCCATTGGTATGCTGATCATATCTCCCAAAGGAAGTTCTTTTGGTTTTGATTTCTTAGGATCATATTCCTCTTTGTCTTTTATGTTTTCATTGTTTTCATTGTCTTCATCAACTTGTTGAGTACTAACCAATTCACATGTTACCCATTTTGTTTTGGGAGAGGTGAATGATCTATCATAGACTCCTAGAATTTGTTTTAAATCTCCATCATCCTCAAAGTATTCTAAAGATACATCAGAATTCATGTTGAGAAATTCAAGATTCTTCAAGGTGATTTTTGGTTTGCTAGAGTTACATATGGTAATGTTGATGTTGAGTGAAGGTCACTTTGTTACTTGTGTTATCTTAGAAGGAAAATATGCCAAACCACTTTTTGTTTCTTTTGTGTTAGGCTCGATAGGGATACAGATGCATTGCTCTTTCTTCCCACATCCTTTTCCATTATACCGAAATTGTTTCACGAGCTCATAACCTCTCCCATAAAGTCTTTCCATTTCTTTTAGGTTTGGTGGTTGTTGATAATCTATCTCATGAATTTTTTTTGTGTAGCTTTTGTCTTCATCCAAAGTAGATGAAGTAGATGGTTGTGAGATGTCTTGTGAATTTTGTATTGAAATTACCATTGGTTTCTTTTTCTTTTCATTGTCTTTTTTTTTTATCTTGTATCCTCCCATTAATGTTGGTGTGAAATCCAAGGATCCTCAATCATCTTCCAATAACTTAGTAAGTTCATCAATTTCAGTTTCTTGTTATTTTTCTTCTTTGAATATAGTTTGTGGTATATAGGATTCCAATGCTTCCAAAGGGTTTCATCTGTCTCTTTCGGCCATAAAAAAATATTCAAGTTCGAGATCAACTTTTAGTGTGTAAACCTTGTTGATATAAACATACTTCATGATCTAATGTAGAGTGGAAGGCACATAATTAATTTCATGAATCCATGGTCTCCCTAAAATGATATTATAAGAAAGATCATTAGGCATGATGTGGACCAAAGTTTGTAATGTTACTTCCCCAATTTTGATAGGTAATGTGATAACTCCAAGTGGTTTTTTCCTATGTTGTCAAATCCTCGAATAGATAAAGAGTTGGGTTTAATATCACTTTTACTCATCCTAAGTCTTTTCACAAGGCTCATACTACACATGTTCAAGGTCAAACCATTGTCAACAAGAGCTTGTTTTATCATAATTTGACCAATGTGGACTATTATGTTGAAAGCTTCATACTTCTTTTGAAGTTGCAAGGGAGGTAACTCATTTTGGTGAAATAATATGTCGAAATTCATCTCGTTCATTTTCTGGATTAGTGATTCTACATCATTTGAATTATTTTTAGAAGGAACCATAACTTGTTTCAAGGCCTCTTGGAGTATGCCATGATAACTAGGTTATACTTGAAGTAATTCCCATACATAAATCTTAGTAGGAGTGTTCTTAAGGTGTTCGACAAGGTTATATTCCTTTCCATTATTTGTCCCTAAATGAGGAGCACTAGGAAAAATAGGATTAGGAAATGGTAATGAAACATAAGGTTGCTTTTGTTGCCTATTTTTCCTTATATTGTAGGTATGTGCAATAGTGTTATAATTCTTTTGTTGTGAAGAATTGTCATTGTTAGATGAAGTCTTATCTTTCAGTGGTTCAAGGATGAGCACAAGCTTGTTTTGAACTTATGTTTTTTTGCGAGGGAGGATAAATTATGAGTTGTGGTGTGATGGTGTTAACATCTTTGTATTTCAGTTTATCATGAAAAGCCTGAGTGGATGAACTTTGTGAGATGAATTCCTTAAGGGATTCATCTAACATGTCAAAGTCATTTCTACTAAAAGTCTTGGAGGGTAGGTCAACCTTTAAAAGAAAAACTGTCATCATTTTACTTTCTCTACAAGTCTCATTTGATGTTTTTGTTGTTTTGATTTTGTTTTCTAATGAATGCCAAATGTAGTTGAACATGTCTAATGATGCAAAAATGTTGAAAATGTAGAGTTCTAGTCCTATCTATAACTAAAAAATGGAAGAAATTATTTTTCCAATGTTGCTAAATCTATCTAAATAAACCATAAATTGCATGCAAGGACAATCTATTTTAGACTAACACTTTTCAAATTTTAAAATAGAGGTAGAAGTGTTTATCAATAACCAAAAAAAACTCAGAAATTTTGTTGTCAAAAGTTGTACAGGGACTCATTCACCACTGAAGGTGAATGGGTTATGGTGGAGGTACTTACAAAGAGCAGGAAGGCACCTAAAACACCAAAACATGCCCATAAATCTTGTTGATTAAGGTATCTAGGTAGTCATTCCCCACTAAAGGTGAATGGGTCCTAGTTTTAGGGTTTTATGAGTTTGATTTTAGTTTCTCTATGTTGGCTCTATATATAAGCTTTCTTAGATCTGTAATAGTAAATGTTGTAACAAATTTTCTAGGTATAAGGTCTCTAAATGGAAGTTTTTCTATGATTGAATGATGAATAAAATTAGAAAATATATGATGCAATTTTAATCTAAATGCTTGTATGATGATCTCAATGTGAACAAAATTGAAAACTAAATTAAATTTAAAAAATTTCTTTTTATATTTTTAATGAATATAAGCAATGCAAACATCCAATTTAATCCTACATGCAGTATTCACGAATACAAAACAAAGAAACCGTAGAATTTAATGCAAACCTAATGCAAGCTAGGGTTCTATGATTTGATTGTGCTCCAAATTAGAAAATAAGATGCTCAAAAGGGGTCTGGTTCACCAAAATGGAACATAGAAAAAGAAGGGGAGATGAGAAGAATATCCCCAATCGACCCTTTTTCTATATTAGATGTTTCATTAAAAAGATGAGATCCAAGAATCTTGAAACAACTATCAACCCAAGAGGTGAATTGAATCAAGATTGAGGGATACTACACTCTTTCCTTTATGCAAGGACGAGGTGGTGAGATAAATATCAATTTGGGGAGAAAGAATTAGGCTAATGAACGAACCCTAATCCTGGATCTAACACGTGAAATGCATGAATTAAACACAAAACAAAAAGAAACTGCAACTTTTCTAGAGGAACAAGAAGGCAAGGATGTTGTACACTTGCTGAAATCAGAATTTTCTATGAAGCTAACAGGGACTCATTCACCACCAAAGGTGAATGGCTTCTGGTAGGACTTTTCGAGGAACTCTAAATTGGAAACATAAGCTTGAAATATCTATAATCTATTGCCTATCAGCCCTTAACAGGGACTCATTCGCCCTAAAGGTGAATGGGTCCTACTATGAATTTTTGGAAATCTCTGAATTTGAGTTACAAATTCCATGTCTTCTCTTATCCTTTGCATCTTGAAATTCCTGTTTCCAAATCTGAGTATGCCTAAAAATTGCAAAACAAATTTGGTATCTTGTTGGTGGATAGGAGTTTTCCTTAGTCAAACCCCTTGCTGCTAATTAAACCTTTGATGATGAATGAAAATATGAAATGTGTAATTATGTGTGTAATCTCAATCTTAAGTGTTTTTAAGACAAAGATCCAAGATAATGTAAAGGAAATTCTACCCAATTGTGTTAGGATAAAACCCTTGAATGTAATATGAACAATGTAATTGACTCACTAAAGAAGATATCTAATCCCTCTAATGAATCACAAATATGAAAATACCTCTTGTAGGTTGCAAATAGGATGATTATAGAAGATGGAATCACTTAGGAAACAAGTCCTTAGGCTTGGTTGTATGACTTGTGAATCTCCCAACACCTAGAATCCTTCATGATTCTCCATAGGCATCTATCATCAACCTTCACTAAAGCTTGATCTTGAAAATAAAATGAGCTTGAAGATCTTGAAGGACCACTCCAAAATTCACTTTTGTTTGAATGCTTTACCTAATGAAAGTCCATTTATCTCTTGCTTTCTTGTAATCTTGCTCTAGTTTTCTCTCTTAGGTGAAATTATGTAAAGTAACCTTGTATTTATATTAAATTAGATATTTAACTCAGAAATTCAAATAATTCAGACCGACCTCAGATCTGGAAATGAAATTAATTAAAATCCTGCTAGAATGAAATTAAAAAAGAGGGTCCTTGTTAAGGGAGGACTCATCTTCCACCTTGGATGAATAGGTCTTGGCACACTTTCTAGGACCAAGCTTCAAGGATTGAAAAGAGGATAAAACAACCTAGTTGAAATATGGAAAGAAAGTGGGGTCCTATTAAGGGAGGACCCATTCGCCCTTAGTGGCGAATGGGTCCTGGCACACTTTCCTGGACCTAAAACTTGCCACATTGAAGGTTATGTTATTTAATTACCAAGTGTCAGGATTGATCTTTGAGAGGCACAATTGAATTTGAATTTAAGGGACAATTAAGTAATTAACCATAATTAATTAATACCACCCTAGATAGATGTGAATGTGTGTTTAAACACTTTGCAACACCATAAATAAGGCATGATTTAAGTGCAAGAGGGGTCCATTAGGCTTAATTAAATGTCGAATAGACCTTAGGAAAGGGTGAAAATGTCTTACAACACTTTACAAAAAAATTGTAAAAGGTAAAATTTAGATATATTTTAATTAAATAAGCACCCAAGAGAGGTGTGAATGTGTGCAACACCTTGCAACACCACTCCAAAGAATAATTAAGTTAATCGTGTGTCAATTATTTCAAATAAAGTGAAAAAGGATTACTTTTTTCAACATGATAATGGAAATAAACATTTGATCTAAAGGTCAAAGGTAAAAGCTTATTAGGATCGAGTGTTTTAACAAGAGGCAAGGTAATCATTTTTTCTTCTAAAATTTGGGACATTGTATTATGAAGGGTGTCGGGTAGGGGATTTAATTGTGTTTCGGGTCCCCATAGCTAAAGGGTATCATTGATTTTATGACAGTTATTTGGTTATTGGTATTTTGATTTGTTTGTTGTGGGGGATTAAGTTGAAGTAAGCCTTTATTCTACTTTCTAAAAGCTTGGTAATTGTTTTTTTTTTGTGGACTCAAAATTCTTAGTTCAACTAGAAGTGGAATTTGCATCATGACTACTGACCAAATTTTGATAATCATGAAGGGCGGTACACAAGTGCATGAACGAGGGGAATTTCATCATGGTAAGCTTATATTGTATCTTGCTTTATAGATTCTCTATGAACATATTTTGAAGATGAGTGTTAGGGACCTTGACATTAATTTTCGAATAAAGTGATTGATATCATGAGCTAAAGTCAATAATCTTTTCTTCTTATTTTTGCTTACATCTCATCAAATCAACCAAGGTCATCTTAGAAGTCATATGAACTTGGAAATTGTTGAAAAATGCCTCAACAAGTTCATTCAATGAATGAATTGAATTGTTTGGTAATGAAGAGAACCATTCCAAGGCAGTATCTTTCAACGAACTAGGGAAAAGCTTTTCCAAGAGTTTATCATCAAGGACAAAGTCACTACATAAGGTGGTATAAGCATTAACATGGTTATAAGGATCTCCATTTCCCCCATATTTCTTGAATATAAGCACCTCTACACCTTATGGAATCGGTGTTCACAATATTTCTATGGACATGTTATGCCTTGCATAACCACCCCATCTTTTGCCTTGGTCAAAATGGGTCCCCCTTTATGTTTTTTTTCTTTTGTTGATTTTCAAACAAATTTTGGAGTCTTTTGTTTCAAACACTTTATTTTTCTTTGGTTTATCATGTCGGAATCAAAACCTGACTGAATCGGGTTCTGAAACTTCTTTCAAAACTCGTTTCGATCCCCATCTCAATAGTCTTTCTTTTTGACCTTTTGTTTTGTCTTTGTCGGAGCCAAAGCTAGAAGGGAAGTTAAATTGGTATTTATTTGAAGTTTCAAAATCAAAATTTATTCCGTCTCTGCCTTCGCTTTTTGGACTTTTGTTTTAGACTAAGTTTTTATGTTAAGTTTTCTTATTTTCGGTCTTTTTGTTTTATTTTTGTGTTTGGTTTTGTTTTTATGCTTTGTTGGGGGAACCAGACCCAAAACAGGAATGAAGTTGGGAAATTACTCAAGTTTCCAAATCCATTTTCATTCTGATTCCGCTCCCTCCATTTCTTGGTTGTTGACTTTTTATTGAAGTCACACTGCTATGATGTGTTATTTATTCTCCAATTCCAATTCTACTTTATTGCATTTAATGTGTTAATGATAGCTGCCATGTGTAGGTAGAAACTCCAATTTTTACCTTGATTAGGGATTAAACAAGTGGTTATTATTATTGTTAAGAAATCGAAGAGCGAAGTAGAGAAGTAGTGGAGTTTTTCTGGAGTGAATCGATTGAAAGAAGAGGATATAGTTGCTTGCGGATTTCTTAAGAAGGTTTTCCTATTTTGCGTTTGAGGTAGGGTTCCTATTCTTGTTCTTTTTTTATTTTCTTTCGTGTTTTCTTGTTTCTCAGCGGGTTTGCATGGTTAGTTTTTCTGTGTTTTTGTTGGTTTATTGTTCTTGTCTTCATTTGTTGCTTTTGTATCTGGTTTTCTAGATTTTAGGGCACGGTCACTTTCACATTTTTGTCATGATCGTGTCATGCTGCATTAGTTTTTAAACGCATAGATGAATTAGGGTTTTACAGTGAGATAGATTAAATTTAGGTTTTATAGTGAGTTAGGGTTGGTTAAATCTTGTTTTTACTGAGAGTTTTTGTTGTGCATTCATCTAGTTAAATTAGGAAGGGTTAAATTTTCCCTAGTTTTTATATTGGGTTTTTAGTTTAGGGTTTCTTAATACATTTTTGTATTCATGTTTTCAAATTTTAAATATGATGCCCTAAAATTATAGTCGCACCTCGGTCATATCGGGATGGTCTTTTCATGTTATATTTAAGCCTCATTTCATTTTAATATGACCCTAGTCCTTAGTCATGAAGTTATGCTTTAAACTGTTAAAATTGTTTATGACATCATGGTCAACATAAGTGGAAGCGGGATCATAATTGATTTAGATTTTTGGATGTGTTTTATAATTAGTGTCAATTCCATTTTCCATCCCGTCTCGAACTCCACTTATAGTGAGAAGTCTTATTTTAAAATAGCAATAACCTAGGTGGAAGTGAAAGCGGAACCAAAATGAAATATGAAAATAGAAAATCTGAAAGAAACCAAATCTATTTCCATTCTGGTTCTAGTTCTGGTTACTATTCTAGTTGCGACTTCGAGCGCGCTTCTTGTTAGTAAAATATCAATAACCGTTTTGGCTCCGAGCCTGACAGTATATTAAAAGGGGATTGTTTAAGATTTTTTCTACTTGGTTCCGCCTCTGATGTATGTATGAAAGGTATGATTTTAAGATATATGATGAGATGTTTATTCAAGGATCTAACTAGAGGTTTTGTTGCAGGAAAGCTAAAGAATGTCAGGAAAATCAGGAGAAGTTGTTCAAAGGAACCAGCCTGTAGGAACATCAAAAGCATCAGCTAAGCCCAAGAAGATCAAGCCAGAGCAGTTACCTTATACTTTAAGGTATAACCACAAGAGTCCTATTGCCATTGCAAGCAAAGTAGAATCAGATTGGTCTGACATAACTGATACCAATCTGGGTCAATACAACTTTGAGAAGTCATATTCTAACACATTTAATGAGGATGTGACACCTAGAACTAAGAGAATAGTGGATTCTGGTTTGGCTCAGATCACCCTGTTTCCTCTATCAATCTAATGCCCAGAGTTAATCTTGACAGTTGTAGGAGCTTACAATCTAGCTACCCGACAATGCATGGATTCACAAGATAATGTAATCATTGATCTCACTCCTCAAATGTTTCAAATCATGTTTAGTGTCCTAGACCCAAAGAACTTGGTGCAGTTAACTGAGGCAGATGCCCTAGAAAAATATAGCAAGTACAAGGAATCCAACAAAGCTCACTTGAACAAAAGGTGGTTAAAAATAGAGAAGTCACTAACCAAGCTTGTAGACCAACCAAAGAGGGAAAAATTTTATAAAGAAGTATCGGATTTAATAATGATGTTGTCTAGGGCCTTTGGGAAGAGAGATGCCTTTCATTTCAAGGACTGGTTGTTTCCCTTCATCCAGATAATCTTGAATGGCAGCCAATAATTTGATTGGTTGATGATTGTTTCAGATAACATTCATGATCAATTGACCAGTATTAGGGAAACTAAATGCTTTTTCATGACTTATTACATTGTGTATGTAGCAACAAGAGTAGGTATCTTCCCAGGTCTGAACAGAGTGGGCATAATAGGATAGGTTGATGGATAGAAGGTGTGGGATCATTATAACCAGTTGTCCCTATAGGTTGCTAAGACTCAATTCAGAAGGGTTAATGATGCATTCCTATATGTGATCATTAATCAACTCAGTGGAGATGTAGGGTACAGACTGAGCCAAGAAGCTATGGAATTTATCATTGAATGGGGATGTTGGTACATTCAATACCCCAGGTTCACATACTTCAGGTTAGTTGGGTTTGAAGGTAGTGTATACAGCTCACAAGTACTTTGACCCGAAGAGAAAAACGAATGCCTTGCTGCCTTCTATGTTTGATAAACATTTCAATTTGTTGGAAGATTTCTAGAGTGATCAGGAGGATGAGTATGACCTCAGGAAGAAGAATTATGAGAGGTTACCCGTCTCACTCATGGAAAATCTTGGGATCAAAAATGACATTCCTGACACATCGGTGGATGATGGAATTGTATTGGATCCATCGTATGAAGCTTTAAACATTGGGACTAAAATCTTGGATCCGATTGACATTAAGTAGATAGGGTGAGCAGTCTTGGATAGGAGCATTCAATGGGTGGTTCTAAGAACCAAAACTCCTCAAGGACCGGCTCCTAAAAAGGGGAAAGGATATAAAAGGATCAAAAGAAAGACACCTCCCAAGTAGCCTTTGGAGTTCCTTCCTCCAAAAATTGAAGAAATAGAGCTTGACGAAACATTTGATGAACCAGAGACATAAGAAGGAGATGCCCAAATAGGATCTGTTGTTTCAACACCTACATTAGGTGAGTCTTCTACTTAAATCCCACTTGCAAAACAACAAAGTGAAGAAGTACAAAAAGGGACTCTTCATAATATTGTTGAAACTATGAAGGGAAAAGAAGTAGAGGTAGAAATTCATGATGTTGGAAAAAATTCTGATGAGACTCTGTCAGAGAAGGGTATACAAGAAAATATGCCTCTAGAGGAGGATACTAAATAGGTAATGACAGAGGAGGATCAGTGGGTGTTGTTTGAAGAAGTCAAGAAGGTTGTTGATGATCAAGCAACAACAATAGAGAAGCAAAAGTTAATTGATGCCAAAAAACAAGATGATGCCATACTGTAGCAACAACACATAGAAGCTAAATCAAAAGTTGATTAAGTAGAGAAGCAACAAAGGCAAAAATAGAATGATCTCAAGGTTAAGGAGGAAAATGATAAATTAGAATTGATACAGAAAATTCATGACCTTGAGGAAGAAAAGGCAAGACACTGAAGGGAGAGAGAAGTTATGGTAGCTAAGTTAAAGCTTGTTGAAGAAGCTCACAGAAAGGAAGAGGAAGCAGAATGATCACAAAAGGATAAAGAGGCCAAGGAACTGATCAAAAAGAAACAAGAAAAAGAAGATGCAGAAAAGCTTAAAGCTTTGGAGAAGGAAAGATCAGAGAAGGAAAGATTGGAGAAGAAAAGATCGAAGAAGGAAAGATTGGAGAAGGAAATATTAGAAGAAGAAAGGTTGAAGAAGGACGAAGAAGATAAGAGAGTACAAGAGAAAAAGGATAAGGAGGAAGCTTAAAATCTGGCACCAATAAGTGTGGAACAAAAGCAGCAATAGAAATAGAGGGTTGATTCTCAACCTCAGGTAAATGTGCAACCTTCCTTAGCTACTGCCTCCTCTTCTTTAACCATGATGACTATTACTCCAGGTGCTCCAACTTGGTTGAAATTAGACCTTCAAAAGAGAACACTAACACCTTATCAACCTCTCAATTGGGAGGATATGATGAAGGAAATTGAAAAATAAAGGCCTAAAAAGAAGGCCAAAATCTTGCATTATACTAGGGTGATTGACAAAGGAGAAATTGTGGCTGAGTATGCTATACCTATGATAGACAAGGAGGTAGGAGATATGCAATTAACAGATTATCAGCTAGGCACTGTGAATTTGGGGAGACCTACCAGAGATCAGCAAATGAATTTAATTGATGTGGTAGCATCCTCAACAAAGTCAAGGATGTTGAAGGATAAACAAAGGAAAGATGAGCTTAAGGCTCAACTAGATCAGTTGCATGTTTTCCTAAAAAATGTTTCTGCTCCAAGATCACAATAGGTTGCTACTATTGAGACCCCAATTTTTCTACATAAAAAGGACATAGATGATTTGGAACATGTGAGGATTAAGGAAGAAATGTTGGATTAGTGGGTTAGTAAATTTAATCAAGAAATAGATGAGGTACTAGAAGACATTTTTGCGGTTTACAAAGTGACTGAGGGACTGATAGAAGAGATGAATCAATATGTGAAAACATTGGAAGCACAAAAGGAGGAGTATAAAGGACATAGCCAAAAATTGAAAGAAATTAACAAATTGCCTAAGACTACCCTTCTAGAATAGTCAATATTGGAAGAGGATAATAAAGATTTTCTGGAAAAGACTTCTTGTATACTCCGGTTTAAAACAGATTTCCTATACAAACATAGAAATGAGGTTCAAGATTCTATTAAGGAGCTAAATGAAAAATTTGAGGAATTGGAGGCCATCATTGCTATTATAGTAAATGTTGATGTACCTGTAAAATAAGGCTTACCTTTAAACCAAATAAAGGAGAAATGGACTGAAAGATTTAAAGAGGTTATGCAGAGAGGAGGTGTTGGTGAAGATCTGCTGATACATCGATTGATGGACATCAAAGAAGAAATAAGAGCAGATAAGAGAGATTTGACAAAGCTGAAGGATATGAGAGGGTTTGTTGTAGCAGAGTTGGAAAGAATTAAGTTTGAAGACAACTAGGTAGATGGGCCGGAATTAGACATATTACAACAAGTATTCTCTAGCTATGATGAATATATTGTGGAACAAACTCTGCATGCATAGCTTTCTTCTTCTTTGCATGTTGCATGTAGTACTGACAGTTTTTGAAGCGCATGGCTTTCTTCTATTCTATTCTCTTTTTCTTCTAGTTTAACTAAGTTTCCAAAGATAATTGTAATCCCTAAAAGGGCGGGTCGAATTAAAATAGAAGAGGACTTCAAATTTTGTATATCTATAAATACCCTTGGGGTATCATATTGTAAGTTTTGGCTAATAGAGAATAGAATTTTCCACCTAATATTAGGAGATAGAATTTTTCATAGTTGCTACAGAGATACATTATTACTTCATTTTTACAGTTAAATAAAATTACAGGTTTACACAATATGGTGTTATAAATAAGTTTTACTTGATAAGGTTGATGAGTTATAATCTATCTGTATGCCAGTGATTGTGCTGAAGCATGATTGTTTCTTATGTGATGAAAGTCATTAGAAGAAGCCGGATTTAAGGATTATCTCATTAGATTATCATTGAATTGAATTTATTGAAGTTTGTTGATCTATGATTTTGGCAATGAATGAATATGTGTTCTTTTTGGAATCTTTAAAATAGTTATGACATGCGAATTATGATATTAAAATAAGCACCTTAGATGCATGCAATAGTATGGATTATTTTGTAAATTGTGTCATGCTTTGGTTTTCTTGATCTGTTGGAAAACATTCATTGTTGAAGATATATGTCTGGATGCTAGATGAGTTTGATTCATGTTTTCTGATTTACCCTCTGATCTATCTTTTTCTTTTTATTTAAAACCCCCTTTCTTTATTAAAATAGATCAATAAATAAGTCATTGCTTGTATTCTTTATTACCAGCATAGGTCCCTTGAACATTACAGTTGCATGGACTGATTGAGTGACACCAGATAGTTGAGAACCAACTGCCAAGACCTTAGGAGTTAGGCTACTATATGTTGAAATATTTTAGGAGAAATAGAATAGAAATATTTTGTTTTAACGTTGTTTGTGTCATTTTCACCGTCAATAGGACAATGGGTTGCTTTTGAGATAATATGTAGGTGGGCCATTTTGATTTTGGTTGATGGTGGAAATTTGTTTTTGAAGGGATGAAATGGTTTGGAAGAGTTGATTTGTGAGATGGTCATTGTTTGTGTTATGAGATGGAGGTGAAAGAGGTGGAGGGGTGTATGTGTTTGAGGGACAAGTGAATGAAATGCTTATAGGTGGTAAGGTGGTAGGAGATATGACACGAGATTCCACAAAGTTACTAGGGATGCTAGTGGGAATACCTAAGGAATGAATCACATTACTAGTTGGTTGTATTGTTGTTGTGAATTGAGGACGTTGTTGTGGGAGGATGAATTTGATTTCCTCCTTGTCTTGTGACATTGTTTGTAGGTAAAGGACAACTAGTGGTTGAGGTGATGAGTTTTCCAAAGATTTGAACTATGTTTTTCACAAGGTCAAGTTTTTCTTGTCTTTCAATTTGTGATGAATGTTATCTATGGTAGGGATGGTAGTAGTTGAAATATTGTCATTTTTCACTTGATGTTGTGGGTTTGCTAAGTCTTCATGGATTTTAATTATGTTTTCTTGCGGAACACTAGAAACCATTATTTCAATGTGTGTCACACTACTTGAATGTAAATAGTTAACAGTATAGTACATACCTAGTGTACTAGTGTCAATACTAGGAGTGAAAGAGCTATATAGCCCAAGATCCATGACGATTATGTTATCGTGAGATTTCATGAGTCTCGAACTTCATCTCACTACAGTATTAGCAATAGGACACAAAATACTCACGCAAGGGATTCTAAATGCAAAATGAATGCAAATGCAATATAAGCTAAGAATAATGAAATGGTTATAACTGAAGCTCTATAAACTAAAACAAAAATCTATAAAAAAAAAACAAGAGCACAAAAATAGAGCTTTGAATTCCAAAAAAATGCAATGAAGAATCTACACTAGGACTAATTCACCAAGACGGCTCGGGTATGAGTCCCAGTGAGGATTTTTTTCAAAATTTTCAAAAAAACTCAATTGATTTTTATGATTTTTATGTCATATGATTTGTAACCTAAGTGAAAATATAGATTTTATATGAATTTTAATGATTTGAGATGCAAAAATGCAAGTTATATTCACTTTCACTAATGAAAAATTAGAAACCCTAGGATGCCAATTAACTAATGCAAACCCTAATGCAATGTTAATTTAAGAAAGATATAGGATGATGATACACTCCAAATTAGAATTATGATTTTCTACATGCGGGTTCACAAAAATGAAAGAGGGAAAATTGATGCTTTCTATTCTTGGGAGATAGAAACTCACAATCTTCCTCACTCTCATTCAAGGACAAACCCTAAAGATCTCAACCTAAAGTATGCAAAGAAGAAAGAGATCTTACAATAGGGTTGTCCTAGGATTTGATTGTAAACTAATGAGGGGTTCACCACCAAGTTAAGATAGGGAAAGAAAAATGAAATACAAGATGTAATGCTTAACCCTAATATGATGCAATCTTTCACTAAATGACCTAGAAAAGCATGTAAAACAAAATAGAAAGCTACAAGATGAAATGTGTGCACCTAGAAACTTGAAGCAAACTGGATGAGGATTTGAAATGTTGGAAATTCTAGGTTTAATGCTAACTAGGACTCATATGCCAAGCTGGGTGAATCAGTCCTAGATCTGGGTTTTTGTGTAGGAACAAGAATCTGGAAAATAGGTATGCAAATATATAAATACTTAAAAATTGACCTAAATTGGGACTCATATGCAAGAACTAGTGAATCATTTGAGTTAGGTTTTTCTAGAATTTTAAAGTCTAGATATGGTCTTCATGGTCTGCTTTCTGCTTCCTAATTGATTTTTGGATCTGAAACCTTGATTTTCAATCTGTAGAAGTCAGCCAAGTATCTCCAATGCAATGTGACAATTTTCAACACTTTTAAAACTTTCTTTTCAATGTATCTTTAATCTAAACTTGCAAATCACACACTAAAGAGATGGAAAAATATTATTTTCTTAGTGGAAAGAGGTTTCCCTTGGTGAAACCTTGTTTTGGTAATTAAACCTTTAAATAATATGAAATAGGAATGGAGAATGATGAATGAACAAAATAAGATGTTGCAACTCACCAAATCTTAGCAATGAAGTGTTGTAAACATGTATGAAATGACTCCAATGGATGTAGATCTTGAATCTTGCTTGGATAGGATATATCTTGAATGAAATGCTATTTTGAATCATGAAAACCCTACATAATAATTGTTATCTCAAAAACAAACATGATGCATGAAATCTTTGACATAATGCTTGATTCTTGAATAATGCTCTAGAACGCTCCATAATCTGCTCTTAAAGACACTTGAATTCTCTTGTAAACACTTGAATTCTCTTATGAACTCGAACTTGCTATTATGAATGCTCTAGCAAAAGTCTTAGGTGCTCTCATGAATGCTTAGGTGAAAATGAGTGAAATAACCTTGTATTTATACCTAATTATGCAAGATTTCCCAAAATTACAACACTACAGGCCAACATCAGATCTAGGAGGATAATATCTCACCAAGAATTTGAATTAATTTTAATTTTGGAATGGGACTCATATGCCCAAGGTGTGAAAATAGGATTGGGACCCAAAACCCTAGGTGTGACCCATATGCCTAGTGTGGTGTATGAGTCCCAGACCACCAAATCTCAGCCACACAACCTAAAAACACCTAAAGTATGATTAGTTATTCATTTATATCAGGATTATCCTTGTAAAGATACATTAAATGAGACTTGTGGATGCAAAATAAGGCCAATTAAAGCATAAAGAATCCCAATTATTAATGACAACCTTAAAAAAGTGTGAAAGTGTATTACCACACTTTAAAACACCCAAAATAAGGTAGGATTAGGTTTATTTAGTTTACAAGGGCCCAAGACCTAATGTGAGTGTGTTAAACACATTACAACATGTAATGACAGAAAAAGGTCCCCTTAACTTGGCCTTGATTTAGTGTTGTAACATGCCTAACATATTCACATTAGTTCTTGGGCCCTTGTGAACTAATGGATTTAAATGGTACCTTGCTAAAGTGTGGTGAAGTGTTGTAACACACTTTCACACTTTTATTAATTAACTAAACCTAATAAACCTCTATTTAATTAAAATAAAAATTAAACTTGCCTTGTTTAAAGTGTTATAAAGTGTTATAACACACTTTCACACTTTTCTAGTATTGTCATTAATAATAGGGCTTTCTTATGCTTTAATTGGCCCAATTTTGCATCCACAAACCTCATTTATTTTATCTTTTCAAGGATAATTTTGACACTAATCATTAGCCAAACATAATTCAGGTGTTTCAAGTTTGAATGGCCCAGATTTAGTAATCCAAGACTCATTTGCCAGCTTGGGCGAATCAGTCCCACCTAGATCTTTTGGTCTCATAATTGGTTTCACACCTTTCTAGGCATTTTTAAATTTGGTCCCAAAAATTAGGTTTGGTGGGACTCATTCTCCACCTTGGGTGAATGAGTCCCGTGTGGCTGAAAATCAAAATTGATTCAAATTCTTGGTGGCATTTTATTCTCCTAGATTTTATGTTAGCTTGTAGTGTTGCAATTTTGGGAATTCTTGGATAATTGAGTATAAATACAAGGTTCTTTCACTCATTTTCACCAAAGAATTTTGTGAGAGAATTCATACTAGAAATTTTGAGTTCACAAGAGCATTCAAAAGAATTCAAGGGAAAATTACCAAGTGTTTTAGAGAATTCTCTAAGCATCAATCATCATGTCAAAGAATTCATGCATCATGTTTGTTATTGTGTTAACAATTGTGATGTAGGGTTTATGATTCATGCAAATGTTTCATTCAAGACCAATATCATTCAAGAAAGGATCAATTATCTACATCTATTGTAGCCATCTCAAGCATATTTGCAACACTTTATTGAAGGATTTTGGTGAGTTGCAACATTGTCATTTGTTCATTCATCATTCCTAATTCCTATTTGATTTCATTTCAAGGTTTAATTACCAAGGGGTTTGAACAAGGAAAACCCCTATCCACTAACCCAACAACATCTTTACCTCTCCTTTATGTGTGATTTATAGGCCTAGGTGGTAGATTTACTAATGAGAAAGATTGGTGAAAAGTTACAATTCATTCAAAGTTGTCAAAGTTGTCATCAAGTCTTCGAGAACCTTGGAGAAGAACTCCAAGTTGCATATTACAGATTCGGATCCGAAAACCAATCAGGAAGGATAGAGTAGATAGAGAAGAGCAGGATCAACCTTTGAAGCTTCATAAAATCCCAACTAGACTGATCCACCACTTCTAGCAAATGAGCCCCAATTTTAGTCAATTTTTAGATTTTTGTAGATACAGATACCCATTTGGTAGATTCCTATTCCCGCATAGTTTTCTAGAATTTGGACTGATTCTCCCAGCTTGGCGAATGAGTCCCAGTCAAAAATAAGATCATATTTTATAGTTTTCTAGAGCTCCACTTAGTCATCTCCAGATTTCCAGGTGCACACATTTTGTTTTGTAGTTTTCTATTTCATTTCATTCACTTTTCTAGGTCATTTAGTATTACTTTGCATTGAACTAAGGGTTTTGCATTTCATCTTGCATTTCATTATCTTTTCCAAGTCTAAACTTGGTGGTGAACCCTTAGCCCCTAGGACAAACCTATTACAATATTTCTCTCTCTTTTGCATTGAGATCTTTAGGGTTACCCTTAAATGAAATTGGAAATGTGGATGTGCTCTATTTCCTAAAACCAAATTCTAGCATCCATCCCACAAATCCATCATTTCATTTTGGTAAACCTACATTTAGAACATTAAAATTTTGATTTGGAGTGCATCATCATCCTAGATTTGGCTTGCATTAACATTACATTAGGCCTTGCATTCTAGGGTTTTCAAATTTTGCATTAGTGAAAGTTCATATAGCTTACATTTTTGCATCTCATTTCATTGAAAATAAAACAAAATCTGCATTTACACTTAGTATATAGATCATCCAACATAGAAAGAATAAAAAGCAATTAAATTTTTTTGAAAATTATCCAAAAAATCCATAGTGGGACTCATTCGCCACCTTGGGTGAATTAGTCCCTATGCATATCTTGCATTGCATTTTTTCGCATTTAAAGTTAAATTTAGGAGTTTTTTTCTGTTGTTATTGCCTTTCTATTTCAATTTCCAAAAAATTGGTTACAAAAATTTCATTGTTCTTAGCTTACATTGAATTTACATTCACACTGCATTTAGTAGCCCTTGTATGAGTATTTAGTGTCCTATTGCTAATACTATAGTGAGACAAAGTTTTAGACTCATGTAATCCCATGATAGCACAATCATTGTGGATCTTGGGTTGTCTAGCTCTTTCACTCCTAGCATTGGCAATAGTACACTAGGTATGGAAAATACCCTTAAAAAATCTTTGCCTTCAAGTAGTATGGAAGTTGAAACAAGGAATGATGGTGTTCCATAAGAAAACATAATTCAAATTCATGAGGACCTAGAAAAATTACAACATCAAGTGCAAAATGACAACATTTCAACCACTACCATACCTACAATAGATAACATTCATTGCATGCTTGAAAGTGAAGATGGGATTGACCTTGTGAAAAATATAGTTCAAATCTTTGGAAAACACCTCACCCACCACTAGTTGTCCTTTACCAACAAGTAATGCCACAAGCCAAGGAGGAACTCAAATTTCTCCTCCCACAACAATTTTCTCAATACCTACCTATACCAACCCGCAAGTCACAACAACAATGCAACAAACTATTATTGTGGTTCCTTACTTAGGTATTCCTGCTAGAATCCCTAGTTCCTATGTGGCATCACACATCATATCTCCTAATACTTTACCACCTATAAGAATTCCATTCACTTGTCCTTACAACAAAAATACCCCTTCACCCTTTTCAATTCCATCTCATAACACAAGAAATGACCCTCTCATTAATCAACTCTTCCAAACCATTTCATACCTCCAAAAGAAAGTTTCCACCATCAACCAAAATCAAAATGGCCCACCTAAATATTATGTCAAAAGTAGTCCATTTTCCTTGGAGATATTGTGAACACCGATACCACAAGGTGTAGAGGTTCCTAGATTCGAGAAATATAGAGGAAAGGGAGATCCTTCTAACCATGTTAATGCTTACAAAACCTTATGTAGTGACTTTATCCTTGATGATAAACTTTTGGCTAATCTTTTTCCTAGGTCATTGAAAGATACTACCTTGGAATGGTTCTCTTCTTTACCAAATAATTCAATCAATTCAATCAATGAACTTGTTGTTGCATTTTTTAACCATTTCCAAGTGCATATGAACCCTAAGATGAACTTGGCTTATTTGATGAGATGCAAGAAAAAAGAAAATGAAAAGATAACTGACTTTATCTCATGCTATCAATCACTTTATTCTCAAATCGATGTCAAGGTCCCTAACCCTCACCTTCAAAAGATGTTCATAGAAAATTTGTAGAGAAAGATCCAAGATAAGCTTGCCATGATGAAATTTCCATCCTTCATGCACTTGTGTACCACCCTCTGTGATTATCAAAATTCAGTTAGTAGTCAAGATACAAAGTCCACTTCTAGCTGAACTAAGAAATTTGAGCCCGGAAACCAAAATAATTCTCAACCTTTAGAAAATAGAATAAAGGGTTCCTTCAATTCAATCCCCCTCAATAAACAGCTTAAAATGTCAATAACCATGTAGTTGTTGTTAAATCCATGACACCCTTTAGCTATGGGGATCAAAAAGACAATTCACTCCCTTACCTGATACCCTTCATAACATAATGTCCCAAATTTTGGAACAACAAATGATTACCTTGCCTCCCATCAAAACACTTGATCCTAATAAATCCTTTATGCCCAAGGTTTGGATCAAATACTTATTTCCACTATCACTAACAAAATGGACATGGCATGAAACATTGTAAGCATCTTAAACATCTTGTGCAAGACCTCATTGATTCTGGTCATCTTTCTGTTGGAGGTGTTAGTGATCAAAGAAATAAGTTTGTTGCCCCCTCCTAACCAAAATTTGCAAATTTTCACCAACCTCATGCCAAAACATAGTATTTCATTTGTCAAAGCCAGTGAAACTACAAAGAATGATGTGATGAATGTTGATACAGATGATGATAATAATGATTCTATTCAAAACGATCCTATAGATGATGATCCTATGGATGACATGGTAGGAGTGATAGACGTCATTCCTCATAAGGACCAAACTAAGTATTATAAGTATGGATGTGTTTGGTGGTGTTGTCATTGATGTAAACACACTTTAGGTTGTTGCAGATGGTATAGAAGTGTTTAGAGTACATGGAGCTATATTTATGAAGTAGTAGTTGCTGTTTTTCCAAGTTCTTTTGAGAAAATTTGAGATACAAAGAAAGCAGTGTTGAAGTGTGTTCTGAATGTGCTCTATTATTATGCTTTGCATTTATCCTATGTTGATCTTATGCCTACATGGATCTGTAAGTTTGTTAATAAGCTTCAATGGGTTGTATATCCCAAGTCTTAGCTTCTAGTTGATGGAGAGTAGAAGATATGTTCACCGGTGCGTGAATTGGTTTTCCAGAACTATTTGTTTGTGGAATGGGAGAAATGTTTTGGCTCTACAATCTTCTAATATTTTGGATGTGATAGATGACTCTTTCTGATGATTTATGGGTTGTGAAAAATTTTCTTGTGTTTTTGCACTCTGAAAGACCTACTCTAGAGCTTTAGTGTGGTTGTTGGTTGGTTTGGTTGGACTGGTGAAGAGTTCTCTATGAATCAAGTTTGTTGTAATTGTTACTGATGTACCTGAGGTATTCTCAGAAATGGTAGAATGTCTGATGAATCGTATTGAGTAATCCATGCATGATTATCTTGATGGTGATGAGTTTACTTCAATGATTATTGATATTTTCATTAGGTTTGGCTAACTTGGTGTTTACAAATTACATTAATCTTTTACATCGATTTGAGAAAGAATGTGCATGATCCAAAATGTTCTTTGGGTCCTAATTTAAATATGTAATTGGTCCTCTCACATTCTTATCCACCATGGAAATGTTGAGTAGCCGACCTAGTTTGAATTTGAAATTGTATAGCTGACCTTGGTGAATGTTTCTAAGGTTGAAGATGGTATAAAATAAAATCAAGTTGTGAAAAAATTCATATACATTTATCATTCTATTCGAGCAAGATAAGTGTGTGAAGAAGTGCAAAAAGTAGAGTGTGGAAAAGACAATTGAGGCAACAATACTTTAAGGTGTTAGATTCCTGAAAGTAGTGGGTTGATGGAATCTATAGTTTTCTGATTAGGTTACGAATGTGTGGAACCCTAGTGGTGGATCTTCATTTATCTCTTTTATTATTTTTTTGTAGGCAGTGAGCCTAATTTTTGGATAGTGAGTCCTTCTCAAGGTAGTGAGCCCTTAATCTAGGTAGTGAACCTTTGTATTTGGGCAGCGAGCCTTTGTATTTGAGCAATGAGCCATCTGGCAGTGAGCCTTTGTATCTGGTATTGCATTACTTCTATATTGTGAGTTAATTATCGCCGTGGTTTTTCCCTGATTGGGATTTCCACATAAATCTGGTGTCTTTGGTTTTTTCTTTCTATTATTTTCATTTCATGTTTACACTCAATAACATATTGGAGTTAAGGTGTAAAGATTAAGTTTATAATTAAAGTAATTTGATACAACTAATTCACCCACCCTCTCAATTGTCTTGTGCATTTCAACAATTGGTATCAGAGCTCTGGTTCCTCAGTGAGAAGCTTAACCATTTGAGGTAGATCAGATGGTGCACATGTTGTAGATTCCTATTTTTGATGGAGGTGATTACAATGAATGGAAATAATAGATGAGAAGTTATATGATTTCACTTAGTTTCAATACCTTGAAAGATTTGGAGACAAAGTATTGATTCTAGTAGTTGGTCCTTCCTCTGCTGATGGGGTTGCTGCTTTTGAAGAGAATGAAAGAGCAAGGTATGCTATCTTTAGTGATTTATCTAAAACTAAAATAAAAAGAGTTATTTCTCTCACTACTGCTCATGAAGTATGCACAAAATTGAAAGACATTTATGAAGGGAATGATAGAGTAAAGTTTTCAAGGAAACTAATTGCCAAGCAAAAAATTGAGAACTTGAGAATGGAAGATGGAGAAGACATTGCAAGATATTATTAGAGAGTTGAACTTATATCAACATAAATCAAGAATCAAGGTAGAACCATGACAAATGAAGATATAAATGAGAAGATCCTAATGACCTTACTAGATAATTACAGTGAAAAACATTTTGGTCTTGAAGAACAATATGATCCAAAGAAATTTACTAAGGAGCATCTATTTGGTGTCCTGGCTGCATTTGAAATGAGAAACTTTGCAAGAGACAAGGAGAATACTGAAACAACCATTAAAGCAATGAAGATAGAAGATGATCTGGATGATGATGATATAGAAGATCTAGAAGTAATTTTCACAAGGAGATTGAAGAAAGGTACTAGTAAATACAAAGGTAACTTGCCCTTTAAGTGTTTCAGTTGTGGAAATATTGGTCATTATGCATCAATATGTCCTAATAGAGCTACACAAAAGAAGAATAAACACAATAAAAATAATTACAAAGATAAGAATTTTAAGAAGTTGTACTATGTCAAGGAAGATGCAGGAATTTTTTATGATGAATCTGACTTTGAGGAAGATAAAGATGAATGTTTGTTTCTATCCCTATAAAAGAAATGTGCAAAGGAATTCGATTCAGAAAGCAAGAAGGATGAAATATAAAGTACTCTAGTAACTGCATTTCATGCCAGATAGGATGACTAATTTTGGATAATTGAGATTGGATGCTCAAATCATATGACTGGAGATAAGAGTAAGTTTACTAAAATTGAGAAGTATGATGGAGGAATAGTCATGTTTGGATATTACTCTAGTGCTAAGATTTTTGGTAAAAGATGTTGGCCAAACAAGAATAGACAACTAGGAGGGGGGTGAATCATTTTTCACATAATTTAATACTTATTCAACCTTATTAACCTTTGATCTCAGATCAAATAATTAATAGTAAAAGCATGAACAACACATCATAAACACATGAACACCAAGATTTTATACATGGAAAGCCTATTAGGGGAAAAACCATGGTGGATGTTAGTCCACAAGATTATACCCTGATAGAAGTATAATGAAAAATTAATAAGGAATGCACATGCATTTAGGCACACTGCCTAGAGCTCACTAATCAAAAGGGCAGGCTCGCTACCTTACATAAAACAATCAGATTAAAACAATATGAAGAATATGAACTGATAAATTAGCTTCTGCAAAATCCTGATCACCATTCCAGTTAAGCAAATAAACCCTTCTTCATACTTTTCTCAATATTCTTCACACTCTGATCTACAATCGAATGATCTTATCTTCATTCACACTTCTCATACATTCATTGAGCACATCTCACACACTACAAAATGAAGAAATAATCGCTCTTATATATTCACTACATATAATTACATTAACAACTTTGTCAGCCAAAGATAAAAGAATAAATTACAAACTATCAGCCCAATTCATGAATAAATCTCAATGTGCACCAACTGTAGTTAGTCAAAACATAATGAGGTCCTAAATAAACTTCCTCAAACATGCCAAAAAAAAAATATTAATCCACAAGGATCCACAACACACTACAATCACCATGTCGGCCAAGAACATGAAAATTCGAACACACAAAGGAAAAATCTTTGATCACGAGCACACTGATCAATAGGGATGTACAAAAATAATAGAGTATGATCTAGAACCATCACTTTACATAAAAAAATCATACAAAACAACTTAATTTACCAGAATTGTATTCTCTTTTTCTAGAAACACCTACCACAGTAACAAAATAACTGTAGGAACTCATAAACTCATAACACGCTCCAATCTTGATGCACACCTCAAAAACTTGTGGAGAACATACTAGATAGGCTTAGCAACAAATCCTTTAATGCATGACTTTTGGTTACCAACTTATAGAACTTTACACTACTCTTATCTTAATAGCTTCACAGATTGCCTGCAACATATTTATTTTAATTTTCTCAATATCCTCAACATATATAGCCTTCAAAATCATCAATGCTAATAGTGTTGACATCAATGACAACCACATATCAGCAAATCAATCATAACATCCAAAAATCTCCCCCTTTGGCATTGATGGCAACACATGATGTGAAAAATACCATCAAAAGAACTAACTCTTTACACATTGTTCTTCTCCTCCTTACTTTAGACTCTTCCATCTTCTCCCTCTTAGTGCTTATTTCTCTTCTCCCCCTTTCTTCTACAAAGTTTTTTCACATTACTCTTCTCCACCTTTGAAATCAATAGTAAAGGTACACAAGCTTTGAACCACATATCTAAATCATCTGACTACTCCCCCTGAGTAGTAGCCACCACAACATCAATTCAAAACAAGATATGAATAGGAATTAACAGATTGATGAAAAGGCTTGCATCTTGGTTCAGATTAGGAGGGGAAATCACCCCTAACTTGATTTTGAGATACTCAAAAGTATCTTTAGGAAATGGCTTAGTAAATATATCTGCAATGTATTCTTTTGTAGGCACATAACCTAGGTTGACTTCTTTATCACTCACTTTGTCTCTCAAAAAGTGATACTTGATAGATATATATTTTGTCTTTGAATGTAACTCCAGATTCATGGAAATGTTTATGGCACTTGAGTTATCACAAAATATAGCAATAGGCTCATCATAATCAATTTTGATATCTCTCAGCATCTATTTCATCCATATTACTTGAGTGTAATTGTTTGTATCAACAATATATTCTGCCTCAGTAGTAGATAAGGAAATGGAATTCTTATTTTTACTTAACCAAGACACCAACTTCTTCCCCAAAAAGAATTCACCACCACTAGTACTTTTCCTATCATCCACATCTCCTACCCAATCTACATCTATAAAGGCATTTAGAGTTAGATCATCATCCTTAGGATACCATAGAACAAAATCAACTATCCCTTTCAAGTATCTAAAAATTCTCTTTATAGCAGTCACATGTGATTCCTTTGGATCAACTTGATATCTAGCAACCATACATACAACATTCATAATGTCTAGTTTAGTCTAAGTCAAATAGAGCAATCCACCAATCATTGACGTGTACCTTATTTGATTAGCCTTAGGAGAATCATCATTTTGTGTTAACTTACATCCGGTTATCATTGGTTTACCTACAAATTTTGAGTCTTCCATGCCAAAAAAATTTAGTAACTCTTACATATTTGGACTGAGATATAAATATTCCATCATCTAGATGAGTAATTTGCAATCCTAGAAAGAATTTTAGCTCTCCAATCATAGACATTTCAAATTCACTTTTCATTTCATCAGAAAAATTCATACATAAGTCATCATCACCTTCAAAAATGATGTCATCAACAAAAACTTGAATAATCAACTCTTTATCCTAATCCACCTTGAAATACAGATTGTTGTTAGCAGTACCTTTATTGAATCGAAGCTTCAACAAGTATTTATCTAGTCTAGCATACCAGAGTCTAGGGGCTTGTTTGAGTCCATATAGTGCTTTATTCAATTGCCAAACCATGTCTCCTTCATCAATCAGTTGAAATCCATTTGGTTGCTTAACATAAACTTCTTCTAATTCACCATTTAGAAATGTTGACTTCACATCCACTTGATGGACTTTGTAGTTCTTAAAAGAAACATAAGAAAGAAACAACCTTACAGATTCAACTCTAGCAACAAGGGCAAAGGTTTCTTCAAAATCAAGACCTTCCATCTATGAGTATCCTTTACATGGCAGTCTTGCTTTATTTCTAACCACTTCACCTTGTTCATTCAACTTATTCCGAAAGACCCATTTGGTTCCAATCACATTTTTATCCTGAGGTCTGGGAACAAGAATCCATGTATCATTTTTCTCTATCTGCATCAGTTCTTCCTTCATTTCTTTCATCCAATATTCATCTTTACATGCTTCATTGACATTGCTAGGCTTAGTCTTGGAAATTAGGCAATTCTCTTCTGCAATTTTTCTTCTAGTCTGCACACCTTTGTTCTTATCTCCTATAATCTTATTTTTAGAATGATTTAGCTTTACATACCTTGGGACTTTGGGATTCTCTCTAACTTTTGTTTCTACTATTGTCTCTTCTACACTTCCACTAGCTTCTCCTTCACGATTCTCTTGATTCACAGGAACAATTTGAACTTGATTCTGTGTGTGCGCATTATTTCCATTATCAGTACTATCATGTTGGTCATCTGAGTCATATCCATAATATCTCGATGATCTAGCAGTGTCTTCATCAACTCTGAAATTTGCACTTTCAACCATTTTCTTCAATCTTCTATTGTAGCACCGATAGCCTTTTCTCTTAGTAGAGTAACCCAAAAAGATTCCTTCATCACTTCTAGCATCAAACTTTCCAATATCTTCATCTCTCTTGATATAACATCTACTTCCAAATATTTTTAAATATTTAATAGTAGTCTTATGACCAAACCACAACTCAAAAGGAGTCTTACTAGAATTAACATTAACATTTACCCAGTTGATAGTATATATAGTAGTGCTTAGAGCTTCTCTCCAATAGATATGAGGAACATTACCTTCCAACATCATAGTTCTAACAACATCTGGAATTGTTCTGTTCTTTCTCTCAACAACTTCGTTCTGTTGAGAGGTTTGGAGAGTAGATAACTATCTTTTGATTACATTCTCTTCATAGAATGAATTGAACTCCCGAGAAGTTAATTCACCACCTCTGTCTAACCTTAAGAATTTAACCTTCAATCCTATCTCATTCTTTGTCATAGCTTTGAAAATTTTGAAATTTTCTACTGCTTCATGCTTTTCTCTCAAGAAAGCAACCCATATCATCTTAGAGTAATCATCAATAAGCAACATAAAGTACCTTTCACCTTGTAGACTTCTGATTCTAGAGGGACCACATAGATCAATATTTACCAGCTCCAGTATACCATTAGAATGATGTTGTTTGCTTCGAAAATAAATTCTTATCTTCTTTCCCATCTGACATTCCTTGCATACAGCGTTAGTAGGCTTCACTAACTTAGGTATATCTCTAACAGCTTGTGTGGAACTTACTTTGATAATGTTATCAAAATTCACATGACATAGCCTTCTATGCCATAACCAACTTACATGAACTTGAACAATTAAACAACTTTCACTAGTAACACTTAGATGAAAAATATTACCTCTTGTCTTTGTACCTGAAGAAATTACATTTCCAAAACTTTCCAATATCTTGCACTTACCATCTTTGAACTAAAGATTGTATGCCGTTTCTACCATTTGGCCAACACTCAACAAGTTATGCTTCAATCCTTCAACATAAAGAACATCATCAATATTGTATTTACCACCAAGAGAAATAATGCCTTTGCCACAAATCACACAAACATTGTTATCTCCTAATATTACAACAGCACGGTCATATTTTTCCAAGCTTAGAAACTTGATTTTGTCATTAGTCATATGATGTGAGCATCCGCTGTCAATTAGCCAATCATCCTTTTCATCAATTTTGGTGGCAAGATCTTTCTGAATATTCTTATCACCAACAAATTCAATGGACACTGTACCATTTTCCTTGATAGAAATGAATACCCATCCATCTTCATTTCTAGTTTCTTTATCAAATTCATCATCAGTAACACCTTCTTCAACATAATAACATTTCTTTTGAAATTTAGACTTTTCAGGTTTGTACTTAGAAACTCTTTCAAGACACCTTGATGCAAAATGACCTATCTTACTACAAGAGAAACATTTAATAGGTAGCCTTCCTTTATACTTACCTTTTCCTTTGGCTTCTCTTTTCACAATCAATGCTTCCAGCTCTTCTAGCTCTCTTTCTTCATCTTCAATCTGTTTCATCTCATCTTCATATTTGAATGTATTTCTGGAACTTTCTCTTGGGTCATATCTCTATTGGATTTTTCCGGATACAGTAGATTTAAATGCAGATTCTATTTTAGGAGTAGACTCACCAAATTTACTCAACTCAAAGGTAGCTAGTTTACCAATCAACATATCTCTTGTCACATTTATAACTGTCTTGAGTTCTTCGATAGCATGAGCTCTCATTTTGTAAGAAGTAGTCAATAATTTGAGAACTTTAGTCACAATTTCTTCTTCATCCATGGTTCCATCGGCACATCTAATACCCATCACTAGTTCATTTAATTTTTGCATGAAAGAAATGATATTTTCATCTTCACTCATTTTCAAGTTTTCCTACTTACCTTTCAAACTATGTAGCTTAGCAAATTTCACTTGTGCATCTGCTTCATACAATGTTTCTAAATTCTTCCAGATCTCATATGCTATCTTTGTACCTATCACATTTTTCATCTTTGAATCTATTAAAGCACTTAATAATGCTTCTATAGCCCTAGTATTTGTTTCAACTTCTTTGATCTCATTAGGAGTAGAGGGACCATTCTGAGGAATATTATATCTATTCTTTGTAATCTTCTAGAAGGAATTACCAATGCACTTCAAATGACACTCCATTATGACCCTCCATAGAGAGTAGTCTGTTCCATTGAATTTGGGACTATCCTTCTTGTATGATGCCATCTTGGATCACCTCAATTTGTTAAGCTTCTTTAGAGGAACCTACTCTGATACCAATTGTTGTCAAAACAAGAATAGACAACTAAGAGGGGGGGTGAATCAGTTGTCACATAGTTTAATACTTATTCAACCTTAGTAACCTTTGATCTCAAATCAGATAATTAATAGTGAAAGCATGAATCAAAAACACATGAACACCAAGATTTTATATGTGGAAAACATGTTAAGGGAAAAACCATGGTGGACGTTATTCCACAAGATTATACCCTATTAGAAGTATAATGAAAAATGAATAAGGAATGCACATGCATTTAGGCACACTATCTAGAGCCGCTACTCAAAAGGGAAGGCTCATTACCTTACATAAAAAAATCAGATCAAAACAATTTGAAGAATATGAACTGATAAATTAGCTTCTGCAAAAGCTTGATCACAGTTCTGGTTAAGCGCAAAAACCCTTCTTCATACTTCACTCAATCTTCTTTGCAATTTGTTATGCAATCAAATGATCTGATCTTTATTCACACATTCTACATTCAAACATCTCATACATTCATTGAGCACATTTTGCACACTACAAAATGAAGAAATAATTTCTCTTATATATCTACTACATGGAATTACATTAACAACTTTGTCAGCCAAAGATAAATAATAAATTACAAACTATCAGCCCAATTCATGAAAAAATCTCAATGTGCACCAACCGTAGTTGGTCACAACATAATGAGGATCTAAATAAACTTCATCGAACATGCCAAACAAAAAAATATTAATCCACAAGGATCCGCAACACGCTACAACCACCATGTCAGCCAAGAACATGAAAAATCAAACACACAAAGGAAAAATATTTGATCACAAGCACACCAATCAATGTGGATGCACAACAATGATAGAGTATGATCTAGAACCATCACTAAACATCACAGGATCATACACAATTTAATTTACCAAAATTGCATTCTCTTTTTCTAGAAACACCTGTTATAGTAACAAAATAACTGTAGGAACTCAAAAACTCATAACTCACTCCAATCTTGATGCGCACCTCTAAAACTTCTGGAGAACATACTAGATAGGCTAAGTAACAAACCCTTTAATGTTTGACTTCTGATTACCAACTTACAAAACTTTCCACTTCTTTGATCTTCACAGCTACACAGACTACCTACAACATATTTATTTTAATTTTCTCAATATCCTTGACATATGTAGCCTTCAGAATCATCAATTCTAATAGTGTTGACATCAATGGCAACCACAAAATCCAACAAAGGAACAATTAGCTTTGATGTAAAACACAATACTAACGATGTTTATTATGTAAAGGGTTTAAGGAATAATCTCTTGTGTTGGACAAATGTGTAGCAAAGGTTTTAAGCTTGAGTTTTAGGATAACACTTGTGAGATCAAAAAAGGATCCAGAACTATGGTAGTAGCTAGAAGAAGAACTCATGGAATCATCTATCAACTTAAAGGTGGTGATGGTCAGTGATTTGTTTCTCAGATCAATGAGAGTTGGATCTAGCACCAGAGGATGGGACATGTTAATTTTGATAATCTGGTTAGGATTAGTTCTAGGGAAGTTGTCAATGATCTACCTAGAATCATAAAGCCTTCAAATTCAATCTGCAGAAGTTTTCAGATGGGAAAATACACAAGAAATTATTTTAAAGGAAAAGATCAATCATCTACCGAAATGCTAGAATTAATCCATACAAACCTTTGTGGTCCTACAAGACAAGAATCCTAAGTGGTGACAAGTACTTTATGCTCTTGATTGATGATTACTCTAGGATGACATGGGTTACATTTCTTAGAAAAAAGGTTCAGGCTCTTGATAGATTTAAATTATTTAAGGAAAAAATAGAAAATGAGGAAAACCAAAGAATTAAATGCTTAAGGTCTGATAGAGGTGGAGAATTTACCTTTGGTGAGTTCAATGCATTTTGTGAAGAATATGGCATAAAAAGATATTATTCTGCTCCTAGAACCCCTCAACAAAATGGAGTTGTGGAAAGAAAGAACCAGACTGCTCAAGAGGTTTCCAGAACTATGATGAAGGAATCAAATGTTCTTGATGTGTATTGGAGAGAAGCAATCCATACTATTATTTACATTCTTAACATAGTTTAGATCAAAGGTAACAACACTAAGACCCCTTATGATTTATTGAATGGTACGACTCCTATTGTTAAATACTTTAAGGTATTTGGAAGTAGATGTTACATTAGAAGAGATGAAAAAAATCTTGGAAATTTTGATGCTAGATGTGATGAAGGAATTTTCCTTGGATATTCAAATAACAACAAGGCTTATAGATAATTTAATAGGAGACTGAGGAAAATAATTGAAAGTGCTAATGTGAAGGTTGATGAAGCTATGTATAGACCAGTTGAAATAAATGAAGTTGAACCTGATGATTCTATCTTTGTGCAAATACAAGAAGAAGAAAAGGAAGAAAAAGGATAGAATGATGAAGAGAAAGAGACTCCAAAACCTACACCTAAGACTCCTAAATATGTTTAGAGAAATCATCTAGAGGAACAAATAATTGGAGACAAAAGTGAAGGAGTGAAGACAAGAAGCAAAGTAGTTGAGGTAAAACTATGTTTACTTTCTAAGATAGAGCCTAAGTCTATGAATGAAACATGTAATGATGAAAGTTGGGTTAGTGCAATGAAAGATGAACTACTTCAAATAGAGAAGAATGAGACATGGGAACTAGTCTCTAGACCCACAAACAAGAATGCAACTAGTTCAAAATGGGAATTTAGAAACAAGTTGAATGAAAGATGGTGAAGTGGTAATAAATAAATAAATACTTTTATGTAAAGGATATTCACAAGCTGAAGGAATAGATTTTGAATAAATTTTTACACTTGTAGCAAGAATGGAGGCTATTCAGATTTTATTGGCATTCTCAGCTCATAAAGACTTCAAAGTATGTCAGATGGATTTCAAGTCTACATTTCTAAATGAAGAACTAGAAGAGGAAGTATATATGGAGCAACTGAAAGGTTTTAAACTATCAGACAAACCATACATGGTTTGTAAATTAAAAAAGGAATTATATGGACTGAAGCAAGCTCCCAAAGCTTGGTATGCCAGATTGGATAGATACTTGACAAAGCAGGGATTTAGCAAAGGGTCTGCAAATAATAACCTTTACTTCAAAGTTGAGAAATACATGATATTGATAGTTGTGGTATATGTTGATGACATCATCTTTGGTGGAAATGAATGTATGTGCAAGATATTTTCTGAAGAGATGCAAAAAGAGTTTGAAATGTCTATGATTGGTGAACTAAATTTCTTCCTTGGACTTCAAGTAAACCAAACTAACAAAGGGATATTCATTTCACAATCTAATTATGTTAATGAACTGTTAAATAATTTTGGAATGGATGACTCCAAACCGGTTTGTACCCATATGGTAACTAGATGTAAGATGAGTAAGGAAGATAAATCTACTAAAGTTTATAAGAGCATGTACATATCCATTATGCATGCAGTATGTTTAGTTGCAAGATTTCAAGCAGAACCAAAGGAAGCAAATGTTAAAGTTGTGAAAAGGATTTACAAATATCTTAAAGGAACTCCAAATTATGGACTATGGTGTCTGAAGGATAATGAATTCACTTTGAATGCCTATACTAATGCAGATTGGTCTAGTTGTGTTGATGACCAGAAGAGTACAAGTGGTGGTGCATTCTTTCTTGGAGGAAGATTAGTTTCATGGTTGAGCAAGAAACAAGATTCAGTTTCTTTATCCACTACAGAAGCAGATTATATTGCAGCAGCACCCTATTATAGATAGGTATTGTGGATGAATAAAACCTTAATGGACATAGGTGTGGTGAGTGATGAACCTATCTCTATATTCTATGACAATAAAATTGTTATAAACTTATCAAAGAATTCAGTGATGCATTCTAGAACAAATGAAATATCCATCAAGTATCACTTCTTGAGGGAGAAGGTATTGCAAAATAAAGTTAGACTTGAATATGTACCTACCAAGGATCAAGTTGTAGAAATATTCACTAAGGCCCTTTTGAAGGATACTTTTGAGTATCTCAGAGGGAAGTTAGGGTTTTTTCCCCTCCTTCTTTGAACTAAGTGCATATGGAGGTGCATCAGTCTAGTGGATTCACAAAAATTTTGTTCTGGATTGATGATTGAGGTCTACTCCTCAGGGGGAGTAGAGAGGTGCATTGTTGCAGTATGTGATGTGGATGTACTTCTAAGGGGGAGTGAACAAAGCGTTATATGACAAGAATTTCCTTTTCCATTGATGTAAAAGGGGGAGAGAGAATCATGTGAAAATTTTATGCTTGGTAGGTTGTTGCTTCTAAAAAGAATATATGTTGTCTTTGATGGTTTTTCACATCATGTGTTTCCATCAATGACAAAGGGGGAGATTGCTGCAAGTATGGATGTGTTTGGTGGTGTTTTCATTAATGTTGTCATTGATGTCAACATAGTTCAAGTTGTTGCACATGGTATATAAGTGCTTAGAATATACAGAGCTATATTTATGAAGTAGTAGTTATGTTTTTGCCAAGTTATTTTGAGAAAATTTGAGAAACAAAGAAAAAGTGTTGAAGTGTGTTATGAATGTGCTCCGGTATTATGCTCTACATTTCTTCTATGTTGATCTTATGCATGTGAAAATATGTATGTGTGTTCATAAGCTTCAATGGGTTGTATATCTCTAGTCTTATATTTTGGATTGATGGAGAGTAGAAGATATGTTCACCGGTGTGTGAACTGGTTTGCCAAAACTGTTTATTTATAGACTGGGAGAAATGTTTTTGCTCTATAGTCTTCTAATATTTCGAATCTGAGAGATGACTCTTTCTGATGGTTTATGGATTCCTGACAAATTTTCTTGTGGTTTGGAGCTCTGGAAGACCTGTTCCAGAGCTCTAGTGTCTTTGCTGGTTGGTCCAGCTGGACTAGTGAAGAGTTCTCTATGAATCAAGTTTGTTGTAATTACTATGGATGTACCTAAGATGTTCTCAGAAATGGTAGAATTTTTGATGAAGTGTATTGAGTAATCCATGTGTGATTATCTTGTTGGGGATGCGTGTACTTTAAAGATTATTGGTCTTTTCATTAGGTTTGGCCGACTTGGTGTTTACACTTTACATTAAGCTTTCACATCGATTTGAGAAGCATGTGCATGATCCAAGATGTTGTTTGGGTCTTAAATTAAATATGTAATTGGTCCTCTCATATTCTTATCCACCACGAGAATGTTGATTAGCTGACCTAGTTTGAATTTGAAATTGTATAGTCGACTTTGGTGAATGTTTCTAAGGTTGAAGATGGTATAAAATAAAATAAAGTTGTGGCGAATTTGATATCCACCCATCATTCAATTTGAGCAAGAGAAGTGTGCGAAGAAGTGCAAAAAGAAGAGTGTGGAAGAATGAATTGAGGAAACAATACTTTAAGGTGTTAGATTCTTGAAAGTAGTGAGCTGATGGCATCTACAATCTTCTGATCAAGTTGTGAATGTGTGGAACCCTAGTGGTGGATCTTCATTTATCTCTTTTTTTATTTTTCTATGGGTAGTGAGGCTCCTTTCTTGATAGTGAGTCCTTCTCAAGGCAATGATCCATTAATCTGGGTAGTGAGCCTTTGTATTTAGGGAGTGAGCCCTCTGGCAGTGAGCCTTTGTATCTAGTATTGCCTTACTTCTATATTATGAGTTAATCCTCACCGTGGTTTTTCCCTCATTAGGTTTTCCACATAAATATGGTGTCTCTAGTGTTTGCTTTATTTTATTTGCATTTCATGTTTACACTTAATAACAGATTGGAGTTAAGGTGAAAAGATTAAATTTATAAGTAAAGTAATTTAATACAACTGATTTACCCCTCCTCTTAGTTGTCTTGTGCATTTCAACACTAAGGATCCTCTTAACATTTCTTTCTCCTCTAAGGATATACTTATGTTGGAAGTGTAGTGTCTGAAATGTAAAGTATGGTGAATAACAACACACAATCAATGAAACATTATATTAGAGAATTCAAATGACAAATCTAACGGAATTGAAACAAAACTCTCTAAAGTCATCGCATTGTTCTCTATACTCAAGGATTCATTAAATCATAATGGCTCTCAGATTGTGTATGCACTATGACTATTAGAATGACAACCTGAGAACGAGATGTTGGAAATGCAATAAATCTATTCCTACATGATGATTGATAAACTATATGATGGTGATACTATGATAATGATTTTGTATGACGATATTAAATGTTTTGATGTAACTACTATATGAAAATAACTATTCTAACTAAAATGTAGTTAATGAAAAAGATATTATTCTAAACTAATATGCTTCTAATTGCTAATTGCTAAATGCTAGAATTCTCACAAATGTTCAAATTCTCTAATGCTCTAATGGAATTTTTACAGAGTAAGTTTTCTCAAAGTTGGGATATGAAATGCTATAGAATGAGGCTGTATTTATAGATTTTCCAAGGCATGTTGTGATGTGGCAACAACCAACGGTATGGATTTAATCTGGATAGATGAAGGGTGGAGGATGAAGAAGTTAGAGAGAAATAAGGATAGTGTTCCCTTGCATGAAAAAAATATTCCAAGTGTAGAGAAGAAGAAATGAAATAGAAGAGCCAAGTGTCTCAAGTTTGTTTCAGCATTTGTTGAGGATAAATATCCAAATTAAATATTTGAAATATTTAATTTGTTGAGACACACGATGAGGTGGAAGGGAAAAAGGTTGTAGACATGTGACCAAATTAAATTTAGGATTTAATTTTAGTTAGAGGAAAGATAATTAAATAAAACAAACTACTCAAATTTGTCTATTTAATTAAGATTAGAAGAATGTGCTTTAAGATGGAAGAAGTAAAAAATGTGAACTACACAAATAAATTTAGAATTTATTTATAAGTAGATGAAATAAAAGGGGGTTTATTAATTAAATAATTTGTATTTAATTAATTAGATTAGAAGAATAAGGAAATTTGAACCATATTAAAAAATTTAGAATTTATTTATAAGTAGAGGAATTAGAAGGTTTATTAATTAAATAACCTGTATATAATTAATTAGATTATCTAGACCAATTTTAGGTGTACACATTTTTCCCCTCTTTGAAGTGATGTATTTACACATTGCTTCAAAGAAAAATTTGTTGTTGTGTTGACAAAAAAAATTCGATGTGCCCCAGACACTGAAATTTCAAGTGATGATGGATATATGCCCCTTTGGGAGATAAATCGATGAATTTTTTAATTTTAGGATTTTGTTGAATTTTTTATTTTTTAAAGATTTTTTGATAATTTGATGATGATTTCAAATTTTTACGACACCAAGACGATTTATCTCCCAAAAATGATATTAAACCTACTAACTTTGATGAATTGATTTTTCCCCTTTTGAAAATTAAAATAAATCAATCCCATTTAAATTCCCATTTAATCACCCCTTTAAAAGGTTAAAACAATGTGATTTGAACTCATTTGTGCATTTTCATTTTGAAAAATTGGAGTGATTGAGAAACTTTTGAGAAAATTTGCAAAGATGGTGATTCCAATCCAAACCCACCAATTCGAGTGTGTGTGACGTCACAACCACTCGATCGCATATGGACCTCTGGTATGTACCCTGATAAACCTCATAAATTTTGAATCTCATTTTTCTCGCATTTTTCATGTTTGAATTTTTCCTTTTCACATTTTTTGTGCATAGGGAACCTGATGTAGTGCATAGGTAGGCGATTCTAGCACATATAGTACTTTAGCACAGAGTTTGTTTTTTAGCGTATACAGTCAAAGTTATAGCGCATATGGTAAATTAGCACATGTAGGGAAAGTTTTAGCGCATCTGATAAATGTTCTGGTGCATTAGGTCCTTAGCGCATAGATGTGATGAATTAGCACATTGATAAATTTTGATGGCACATCCATAGGTACAATGAAATAGCACATTGAGTAAATGTTTTAGTGCAACTAGTGATTTAGTGCTTTGAGACCTTGTTTTGGCGCATAGGTGCATTTTTCTAGCACATCCATCTTTTTAGCGCATAGAAGCACTGTCCTAGTGCATCCATACCAGATTGATGAGTTTTTTATTAAACTCCTTGATTTTGATGATTTTCAATCACATCAGCCAAAGTGTTGATGTTGTTTGATGATGTTGATAGATTAGATAATGATTGATCTCATGATATGTGAGATTCAATGATAGGATAAAGATGATTGACCTCATGATAGGTGAGGATCAATGATAAAATGATGATGATTGACCTCATGATAGTTCAGGATCAATGATAGACTGATGATAGTTGACCTCATGATAGTTCAGGATCAATGATAGATGCTCACGAGATTTGATCAAAGTCTCACCAGAGCTGATTAGATTGTTAGGTTGATTCATGTTGATTGATTGACAAGATTTTTGATTTTGCGATATGCTATGATGATAGGAGCCTTCGACAGTCCTGATGTCATGAGAGAATTTCCTGAGGACCTTTCATTCCACATCTAGATCAGGCTGATCTAAATTTCATTGGATGATGTAGATTGAATTCTTTGTTAGATATGCCCCAACATAGAATTAGCAAGGGGATTCTGACCACTTTGGTAGAGAGGTGGCACAGTGATCATAATACCTTTAATTTGGCTACTGGTGAGATGACAGTCACAACAGAGGACATTTATCAGATTTTGTGTATTCTAGTTGTTGGCAATCTGGTTGTTTATGATTCCATTGAGTAGGGAGGGATTGATGCATTGAGGAGAGTCTTCGAGGATGATCAGATTTGCGATTATGATATCCCATGGTGAGACATGGTTGATGCATATGCAACACTACCATGTGTTCTTTCTGGATTCATTGGAGGGTTTTTATGTCTTGATCGCAAGTCGAAGGGACTCTCAATTGGATGGGGCTAGATTTTAGAGAGCATGATCACACAGGGGACATGATATGCATGGGGATCTTGCATGCTTGCTCACTTGTATCACAATCTACATCAGGTTGTTTATCTCAGAGGGGCCAGTTTGTATGTTGGGGTTACATTGTTATAGGTATGGGTGTGGGAGCATATAGCTATTACTCATCCAGTTGCAGATAGACAAAGGCCAGCTAGTCAACCCTATGTTCAAGGATATACAGCTCCAATTTTCTAGCATAAGCTAGGCAAACTAGAGTACTAGAGGATAATTTTGGATGATCTTGATAGAGTTACATGGAAACCCTATTTAGACTATGATTAGTGGTTGGAGTAGGACACTAAGATGCCATATGTGTGCACAACCAAATATTTGATCGAGAGGACATTATTTATCATTGAGAGGTTCCTTCTTGGGAGAGTGTTTTGACAATATGGTAGAGTACAAGGCATGCCCCAGGGAGTGACTTTGTATGCACACCGATGATAGGAAATTCTAGAGTGGGGACCTATTCTATCATATGATGTAGCATGCAAGGAGTACCTTGGGTTACAACTAGTGATATGGGAGTACCATTTGAAGATCATAGAGACTGCGGTATCAGAGGAGTATGCTCACTATTTATTTTCATATACTTTCCTAAGATCTCTAGTTTGGATGAGCCAGTACCTTTATTAGATGATGAGCAGGCACCGAGATGGAGAAGGGGTGGAGGAGGTGATGAGGAGGAGGAGAGAGAGAGTAGTGATGATAGAGATGATGGTGATGGGGATGGTGGAGGTGATGGTGGTGGTAGAGATGGGGGAGATGGGGGTGGAAAAGGTTGACTGGCCTTAGACCTTAGAGTTCCTCGCAAGAGGAGATCCTTGGTGGCTGTAGCACATCATGTGCAGATTTAGTTTCCCTCACAGCAACAACAAACATAGATAACTACATTATAGGTCTAGGTTCATACTTTATAGGGTTAGTTGGCATAGGTACAAGCTTTTCTAGCACATGCACAGGGATAGATTGCCACCTTGGCGGTCTAGAGAGATGCAAATATGCATTAGGGTGAGTAGGTAGAGGGACTGGCATAAAGACTACAAAGAGTGGATGAGAGGACCATCGTAGGTGATATGCTCAGAGAGGTCACACGGGTTACTAGATAAGCTGAGTATTATTGAGGTCGGTATCATGAGTTTGTGCCCACATAGTGGAGGGTCAGTTATGCTTAGTCCATGAGTTCCAGATTAGGATGCAACCACTCTCAGACCACCAGCATGGGTGTGACTCAACCACCATGTAGAGATCCAGGTGTAGGCCCAGGTGGAAGTCTATCAGGTGAAGGTCCATCAGGTGGTTTAGCAAGAGCCTCAGAGAGGCCAGTGACGTTAGGGGGGAGCACCATATAGCTTTTATTTTTTTGACATTTGATATACTTGAGACATTGATGTAGACATTGATTCAGTTGAGACATTATGATACTGCCATTTTTTATATTGTATCTCTCCACATGTTTGGATATCCTTGTATAGTTTGACATTATTATTTTGAGATTATTTATGATATGCATCGATGATTTAGTGATCCATATGGTGCTATATGTGTTTTTTATTATTATCTAATGATGAATGCTTTTGATTTCCTGTTCTATATGTTATGTGATGTTTTAATATGATGATGTTATGAATATGTACGAATTCAATGATGATATGGTGGGGCATAGATTATGATTCTATGATGCTTTATGAATAATTATTTTATGTTAAATGAGATAAATTTTATTATGCAAATGAAATGTGACGCATTTTATGTTTATATATTTTTTCCAATGCAAATATATGATATGATGCATGGATGGATGAAGTTGATTATGCAAATGAGATGTAATGCATTTTGTTATTTTTGTATTTTTCGAATGAAAATATATGATATAATGCATGGATGGATGAATGATATGATAAGGCCTTCTAATGTATGCATGATATGCAAATCATTGTGCAACTTATGGGTGAATGACTTGTTTTTGTTAATGTCAAATGTACTCAATCCATTAATGAGAGAGATAACATTGTTTTAAAAAAATTCCAGCCTTGAAAAATATATACTGTAGATGTAAAACTAATATGAATGAAAGCTAACTTAACCATACAAATCTAGATATGCATCGTTGTCATCTTAATAGTCAATTTATTGTGATTTTATCATCATTGAGCCTTTGAATTATTGATAGTGAGTACAAGCATCAATGGCATAATTAGACCATTATGACCCGAGTACTACTTCCATGATCTTTTGATGGTGCAAGTTACCACAAGCATTGAGGTATAATTGAACCAAGATGACCTGAGCATTTCTTGCGTAAACAAACAAGAGTCAATTTTTTTCCTATACAAATTCAGAATGTCATCAGTGATACCTTGTAGAGCATGTCCTACGGAAATTCACATAGTAATAATTATCAACTCATAAACAATAGACAAAGAAAAATATCATACTCCATCCTTGCTTCCCTAGTTCGAGACATCCTTGAGTTGCTTTAGAGATATGATAACGAAAATCAAAATATTACAGTTGAACATTCATGCTAAATTATTAAAACCATGATTCAGAAGAACATCATCCATTTAGATTTGTTTTGAGCAATGGATTTGTTGATTTGGTGTGGATGGTCGATTCAGATGGTTTGTTTGATGTTCAATGTTTATTTGTACTATGATCATTGTGTTCATTGTGATTTCATACTATTGTTTTGTCTGTTGGTTTAAGCTCAAAGTTTATTGCCCCTAGTGAGTTCAAGATATTTCCCCCAGGCCAAGGTGAGACATGACCGTGACACCAGAATATGTACATGAGGTTCTTCAATAGGCAGAATGATGGCAAGAATGAACATATCGACTAAAACATGATCAAATAGATGGAAAAGATGATCTATCACAATTAGCGCCTATTGCTAGGTTTTCACTACTTGTTTTTATTGCACTTTTTTAGATTTTATAATTTTATTTTATTTTATTTTTAACTATTTTTTTGTATTTTTCTCTTTTTTGATTTCTTTTTGTATTTTTCACTTTTTTTATTTTTTTGCTATCACCAAGACGTCCGTTTACTAGGTTTTCATCAAGGTGACCATTTTTTTAGGACATTTTCCAGTTTTTTGTATTTTTTCAAGACATTTACTGTGCACTAGATGAGCTAGGTATACAACCTTTTGAGATGTAGACTATTGATAGGCTCATCAAATAAATCCCCTTCAGGTGTAGACAGTTGATAGGCTCCTGATCCATAGAATTATATGACAACAAAAGGACCTAGCCAGTTTGGTTCAAATTTCCCCTTCTTTTCTTGATCTTATTGATTTCGAGGATTCACTTTTAAGACCAAGTCACCAACTTGAAATGTTCTATTTTTTACTATTTTATTGTAACTTTTGGACATCCTCTGTTGATAGGCTTTCAAATGGTCCACATCATGTTGACAACACTCATCCAACAATTCAAACTCTTGTAGCCTTGACACTCTATAATCTTCTTCTGAAATGATCCCTTTTAATGACACATAGAGTGATGGTAACCCAACCTCAATGGGTAAAATGGCATCTGATCCATAGACAAGAGCATATGGTGTGGCTCTTGTCGGGGTGCGCATACTGGTACGGTAAGCCCACATAGAAGGGTTCAATTGAACGTGCCAGTCATGTCCAACATCTTTGATGGTTTTCTTTAATATTTTCAAAATGGTTTTGTTTAAGGCCTTTGCCTTTCCATTTCCTTGAGGGTAGTATGGTGTAGAAAACTAATGCTAGATATGAAACCTTTCACAAAGTTCTTGGACATCCTAATTATTGAAAGGTCTACATTTGTCAGTAATGGACTAAGGAATGCTATACCAATAGATGATGTAATTTAGGATGAAGGATACAATCTATTTTATAGTGGTGGTTGTTAAGGGAACAACTTCAATCTATTTTGTAAAATATTTTATTTCTATGATGATGAATTTGTGTCCATTAGATGATAATGGATGAATTTTACCTACTCGATCCAAACCCCATTCAAAAAAAGGGCATGTTGATGCAAATGGTTGCAATTCTTGTGCTGGTGCATGTATCATATTACCATGGATTTGAATTTTTTGGCATTTCTTGACAAATTGAAAAGACTCCTCCATATTCAGCTAGTAAAATGGAAAACGCAGGAGTTTCTTAGCTAAAGTTAGTCCAATTGAATGAGTTCCATAGATACCTTCATGAACTTCATGTAAGGATATTTTATATTCTTTACATTCAAGACAACGAAGGAGAGTACCATCAAGACCTCGTCGATAGAGTATATCCGCTATCAGGGTGTGTCGAGTAGCATGGCAGATAAAGGTATGTTTTTGGTTTTGAGATAGATCAGGTGGAAGAGTGTTATCTCTCAAATAGGTATAGATATTCCCATAGATCAAGGAATCAACATCAACTAGATGACATATAAATTTGGATTCAGGGTTGTCATAGGCAGGGTTAAGCACTTGTTCCACCATGAACTCGTAACAACTTTATTTTTTAGGTATCTGTAGAAGAGAAGAAATTGTTGTCATTGCATCAACAACTTTATTGTCCATCCTTGGAATCTATTAAAATTTTATTTCAACAAAATACTTTTTTAAATCATCCACCATTCTCTTATACGGAATCAACTTATAATCCTTTGTTTGATAATCATCATTCACTTGATTTATGACTAGCTATGAATCTCCATAAACTTGCAACTCTATGATCTTCCACTGGATTGCTACTTTAATACCAATGATGAGAACCTTGTACTCACCCATGATATTTTTGCAAGGAAACATGATTTTGTATGATTTTGGGATGGTATGTCTTTGAGGCTTGACAAACAAGATTCCAACAACTGATTTGTGTTGCGTGTAAGACCCATCAAAATATAACATCCATTGTTGTGCTAATAGGGTAAGGACATCTGTATTAGGAAACTCAATATGCATTGGATGATCATCTTGTAGTAGTGCTTTGGCTATTTGATTGACTATCACTTGAACTTTGATGGCTCTTTGGTCTACATATTGTATGTCAAATTCACTCAAAATTATTACCCACTTAGCTAGTCTTCCTGTTAGGGAAACTTTGTTGAGTAAATACTTCAATGGATCAATCTTAGCTATGAGTTTAATAGTATGAGTTAACATGTAATCTTGCAACTATTGAGTAGCAAAAAATACCACCAAACAAGATTTTTCGATGAAGGTGTAGTTGATTTCATAGTCGTTCAATGTTCTATTGATATAATAAATAGCCCTTTCTTTTCCCGTAGAATTTTCCTGTGCTAATAGAGAACCCAAATATACTTTAGTTGTTGCTATGTAGAGTAATAATGGTTTTCCTTTTTTTGGTGGCACCAGTATGGGTGGAGACATCATATACTGTTTCATTTGATTGAAAGCTACTTCACATTTTTCATCTCATATGAAGGAAATATTTTTATGTAGAAAATGATTAAAAGGATGAGTTTTATCTGCTAATTATGCAATGAACCTTCTGATAGATTGGAAATGTCCCTATAGATATCTTAGCTAGTTGATGTTCTTTGGTGGTGGAATTTCCATGATAGATTTGATTTTGGAAGGATATGCTTTGATGCCTTTTTTTGAGACTATGTACCCCAACAATTTTACTGATGTCACGCCAAACACACACTTCTTTGGTTTTAATATTACATTGATTTTTTCCAGCCGAGTGAAGATTTTATCTAGGATTTTCTGGTGTCCCTCTTTGGTGAAATATTTCGCTAACAAGTCATCCACATAATCCTCCATAAAGGTGTACATCATGTCATGGAAGATGGTAGTAATTTATCGCTGATATGTGGCTCCTGCATTTTTCAAACCAAAAGGCATGATGTTCCAATAGAAGGTACCCCATGGGCATTTGAATGTTGTTTTCTCTTGATCTTCTGGTGCTATTTTTATCTGATTGTATCTTGAAAATCCATCCATAAGTGATAACATGGCATGTCCTACTATCAATTCCACAATGATGTCAATGTTGGGCAAAGGAAAATCATCCTTTGGGCATGCTTTATTTAGATCTTTGAAATCAATACATATCCCAATGCTGCCATCTGGTTTAGAAACTAGCACAATTTTAGAAATTGACTCACCATAGTCAATCGATCGGATGAATCCTGCATCTAATAATTTCTTCAATTTAAATTTTACCAACAAGGCAATATGTGGATACATTTTCTTGAGTTTTTGTTTGACAGGTTTCACTCCAAGTGGTAGAGATAAGTGATGCATTATAAAATCTGGATCAATACCAAGCATGTCATTGTAGGACCAAGAAAATTTGACTTGTCTCTCTTCAAATAATTTGATGAAGCTTGGATTTTCCTAATTTATCATGGATGTTGCTATATGTAGGGTCTTCCATGTTTCTATTGTGCCAATGTTGATGGACTATGTAGGTTCAACCAACACTGATGATCTCTCATGATAGTGTTCAAGAAGAGTGTCAAATCTCCCATCCTTCAGTGCCTCAAAGAGGTTTTCACCATTAGATACACTCTTTATTTTTACTTTTTCTTGATCTAATATTGCCATTAAATAGTTTTCACCATTAGATTGATTTTTCATTTTTTTCCTTTTGCAGTTGAGAGATTTGACACCCTCCTAGCTTGAAGCTCCATTATGAGATTCATGGGTGGAACTCATCATTGGATTGTAAAAACAAAGTAAGTTAACAATGGCATCATTGTTTGCAAAGATAGGGACACCGAGAGGCTTGGTTTTCCCCCAGTCAATGAGTTTAGGATGTATTAGAGGCAAGGGATCATTGGATTGGTTTGTGTTAAAGTCGATAAGTGTCAGGATGGCAACATCATCAAAGGTTTTGATAGCAATTTCAATGTTTATGATGTTACTCTCCTCCAAATTGTCCATCTCGCTCGATGTTTGTTCATCTTCACTTGAGCCATCAATATGTTGTGATCCAAATTTAAGAGGTCTAGACCTTGAGCTTTGTCCCTCCATCCATATGGGGGTACACCTCTATATTAAATCAAATTATTTATCTTGACAAGATTCCTTAGATAGTGAATCTCATTCATACTCATTTGAATCAATTTCAGAACTAGCTTGTAGTTGTAGGATTCACTCAAAAAAAAATTTTCTTATGTATTCCTTTGTTTCTTCTTTATACCCCACTCTCGTCTCGTCTTTTGCATGGAGTGTGAGAGGCTAAATCATTTCCACAATGCCTTATTTTATTTTGTGGATAGGTCCTTTTCCTTCATACCCCATCTTCTCTAAAATTATTTTCCCTTTACCATATTATTCTGTTTGGGCATTAGAAGTTGATGCTTTTGATTGTTCTTCATCTTTGTATAACTAGTTTAAAATTTCTTTATCTTTAGATTTATCAGCTTGAGAGCCTCCTTTTATAAATATACCATCAAAGAGTGTGATTTTTTGTGAAGATGTTTTTCTTGATGTTGATGGTTTTCCATAGGATCTTAGTGAGGGTAGTAACTATGAAAGACACAAGGATTGCCCAATTGAATATTCACCCATACCTTTTTCCTTCAACTAGATCTTTTTCTCAAATTGTTTTGATAATAAATTGAGTTGAATTTCATGATTTGATGGAGTAGAATCACTAGTTCCTTTGTCTTTTCACTCAACCTTTTTCTCAAGCTGATTTGACAAAGAATTTAATTGAATTTCATTACCTGATGACATAGAGTCAATGATATTCTTATCCTTTGACTGAACCTTTTTCTCAACCCACTTTGACATAGAATTTAGTTGTCTTTCACTGTTTGATGAGCTAGGAGTGTGAGATTCTCTGTTATGTGGTACAAAAGTATCATGGACTAATTTTAGTGTATTTCAATATTGAGGATTGTTGGAATCACTTGAAATGGTGATTTCTTATCCATTGAAAGAAAATTTCAAGCATTGGTGATACATTGATGACACTACTTGCATTTTGTGAATCTAAGGACGTCCCAAGAGTATATTATATGTAAACTCCTTATCTAACACTTGGAAAACTATATCCTTCACAATTGGCCCTACTTGAATTGGTAACACAATCAATCTGTGGGAGGATTTCTCTTCATCATCATAAGATTTTATAGTGATTTTCCTTCTCGAATCAATGGAATTTTTTTAATATCCTAGTGCACAGATAAGTTTTAAAGTACAAATATTTAAACCAACTCCTCCATCTGTTAGAACATGTTTGACTCGGTGTTTGTGAATTAGAACCTCAATGTGAATAGAAACATTATGTGGATGGGTAAGTGATACACCTTCATGTTTTGAAAATGATAGGAAATGAGGTGCGGTCAAGTGTCCCACCATAGCATGGAATTGAAAAAATTCTGGACTATTTGGTACTGTGTTGGCTACTAGACCTTGTTCTAGAATCTCCTTGTGAGCTGGAGAAATTTTGAGAAGTTCCAATATCAATATTTGAGCTAGGATTTTCTACAATTGATCAATTATGCTATATTGAGTTAAAGGGGTAGTAGTTGTTCTGGATGTAGCTCCTTTTAATATTACTTTGGCCTACCCTCTTGTGGTTGCATTGACTGGTTGGTAGTCCTTCTTTTCTTTTTTTTTTATGACATTAATATGATTATCAGTTGCAACAACATTTGTGATTAGATTTAATGGTATGATGTCATTGATTTGATTTGATTTGATTTAATTTGAAGTTGATATTGATGTCATTAAGTTGATTTTCAGTTGTAACAATGTCATGATTTTGATTACCAACAACAACAACATTTTGTCTACCATTAATTTCAATGTCATTGTTCTCATCTTCAACTGCAGAAATATGAAGGATAGTGGTATCATAAACATAGCTCACATTTTTTCCTTTGTTGTTTGTAGAAGAAGATTCACACTTTTCATAATTTGGTAAGGGGTTCTTGAATACTCCATGATCATTGTTCATTTGAGGTCCTTCCTCAAATATATGTGCGTTATCGATCAAATCTTGTACGAAATGTTTCAATTGAATGCATTGATTTTTTTTGTCCTTTGTTTCGATGAAAATCGCAGTAGTATGCGTCATTCCACCAAGATGGTTTAAATCCTGGTTCCCAATCTTTTACTTCTAGTAATGTATGTCTATGTGCGAGAATCTCTCTTAATGTTGATTCGAGTGACTATCCCAAAGGTATGAATCTTCTTCGATTTGATGGTTTTTGATATGGTAATGGTTTTGATTCAGCATTGTTCGGATTGTTGTTTTGATTGGAATTTTGATTTGTGTTTTGGTTGTTGTTTTTATTGGTCTTGGTGGTAGTTGTTGTCAAGTTAAATATTGCTTTTGTATTTTGTGTTTCAACTGCACAACATCTTTATTATCAGCATTTTTATTTCTTTGCCAAAATTTTGGTTTATTATTGTTGTAATGATTGGAAGAGTTTGCATTATTTGATCCTTCATTGTAGATTTTTACTATCTCTCTCTCGACCAAGGATTCTTCAATTTTAATTCCATTTTCAATCATTTTCTCAAAGGTGGGTGGGTATTACAATTCAAGTCTATAGTTCATATCATCATTTAAATTGTCAATTAAGATTTCCATATTTTCCCTTTTAGGTATGGGATGAAGATATCTAGAAAATAATCTCCTCCATCTTTGTAAGAATATGAGAAATGATTCATCCTTTTTCTATTTTACATTGCAAATGTCTTTCATGGTTATCTCGTGTTGGATGTTGTAAGAGTATTGAGTGATGAATTTGTTAACCAACTCTTCAAAGGACCTTATTCTTGGTGGAATTTGTGAAAACCATTGCATGCATTGGCCACCCAAGCTTCATGGGAACAATATCATCAAGTAAGCCTCTTCATGTGAAAACTATAAGATCATTGTTTGAAATTCCCTCACATGATCTATAGGATTAGTTTTACCATTATATTTATCATACTTTGGGAATTCACAATGCTTAGGAAAAAGTATCATGTTCACCGTTTGATCAAAAGGATATGGGAAAATGTCTTGCAACAAGTATCTTTTTGTGGTTCCTCTTTGCGTGCCTTGAATCTACTATTGGAGATTTTGCATTTGATTAGTCAAAGCAACCATTGGATCTATGTTTGGTGGATCAATTTCAGTCCTTTTTGGTGCTCCTTTCAGTTGAGCGACATCAAAGTCATCAGGCAGTTTGACACCTTGTTTAGCTAGCATTAACAATTATTTTTCTCCATCTTTTTCCAAAAAATTCTCCATGAATTTTTGGAAGCTAAGATCTTGTTAAGAATTTTGGATGTCTTCCTCAATTATTTCCTCACCTTCAGGTTGGTGGAATATATGAAATGGATTTTCTTCACCTTCAGCCATGGTGTTTTGAATTTGAATTTTCTTTTCCTCAAGATTTTGCTTTTGGGACCTTATTAAAATGGGCATACAAATGTTATAATTTTCACTAAACTTGGATATTTGTTTCGAAGAGTGCCAAGGATAATAACTAAGTCAAATAGAATGACAAATTCTATTGATGAGACTAAGTTAAGTCTGATTATTAAACTTTTTTTTGTGATGGAGGATGATAAATCCTGATGATGAAACTTAGCTTAACAATCAGATGTGTTTGATGATTTAGGAACTTTAAGATGGTAGATCTTAGTTTAATTAAGATAATTTCACTTGTAAAGACTAGTTTCAACAAGTTTAAGACATTTTTGTGATTGAGGAATGGTTCTATTTTGAAAAGGATCTTGAAATGTGAGTGTAATTTTTGGACAGATAGTGAATTTTTCTCTTTGTTTTTGAATTAACTAGATGAACTAAAATAGGGTAGAGATGCACTAAAAGATGGAATGGATGCATTAAAAGATGACTTGGATGCACCAGACTATCCCCTAGATACGCTAGAAAATGGACTCCATGCACTAAACAATGGATCAAATGCACCAGAACAAGGACAAAATGCACTAAAAGATGAGCTATATGTGCCAAAAAATGAATCACATGCACCAAAAAATGGGCTATATGCACCAAAACTAGCCGGTGATATGCTAGACTACCCCTAGGTGTGATTTCAACTGAATTCTTTGTTAATGAATGCGCTAAAAAGATCTACAAATGTGTTGGAAGAAAAAATAGATGCACCTGAGAATGACCTAAATGCACCAAAAAATGGACTATATGTGTCGTAATAGGGACCAGATGTGCCAAAATACAAGCTCAATGTGCTGAAATAGGGAATGCATGCACTAATATGGAAAATGTTCACTATTTTGATAGTTTGTCGGTTATTTTGCTTTTAATCAGTGAAATGGATATTTCCAAGGAGTAATTTTTTGATCAATGATTGTTTGTTTGGTTTTCTTGTTTGTGAATTTGTGCATTAAGTATTTTGAAATGGATTATTTCTTAAATAATGACTTCAAACAAAACAAAAAATTGTAAAACTATTCTTTCCAGCCTAGGAACTAAAACATTAAGTGTGTGTTCAAGAATTTGGTCTGATTCCTTTGATTTCCACAAGTATAGCACAAGAGAAAACATATCAAATACTCTTATAATGTCAAGGGTCACTCATAATATCACAACCCACATCTTAAAACTATGTCAGCTCACATAGTTATGTCACCCCCTCGAGGGCACCCATCATTTTTCCTTTCCTGTGTCTTAACCAAATTTGAATCCTCCACTTTTGGCCAATAATTCTTGATAGTTATATGGTGAGTATCTTGGAGGAAGATTATTCCCTCCCCTTGCACTATGATCAAAGACTGACTCAGCTAGATTCTACACTTAAAGCTCATAGTAAGGATTTCCATTCAGTGTGGAAAATGATAAACTCCCTCAGGAGACCTCCCAACCTTTAGAACAAAGGCTTTGGGGATGGTTATCTTGCACAGTACTATTGACTAAGATTTTCCTCACAATCATGTTTGATTATAGTGGGTTGAAAAACTTGTCTTTAGTTGTTCCCACTTACGTCATTCTCATAGGTTGAGTACTTTTTCCCACTACGATAGTCCTTCTAAAGGTGTTAATAAAGAATAAGAGTGAGTCTAGCATTCTGGTCACCCAGTGAAGGGGAGAGAATAGGCCTATCACTTTATAAGCAAAGAGTACATGGTGTTTATTAATCCTCTTAATTAAACTAGGTGCCTAATTTAATCAAAAGAAAGCAATAAAACAAATCTAGCCCTTGCAAACACCATAAGTAGTTTCAGATATTTGTCTTTGAATTTGTCCTTGAAGATAAAATTCTGGTTAATCTTTTTCCTAGGTTGTTGAAAGATACTACCTTGGAATGGTTCTCTTCTTTACTGAATAGTTCAATCAATTCATTCACTAACTTTGATTCAATAAGTGTAGTGTGTGAAATGTAAAGTATGGTTTTACGTCAAGTTTCCTAACTCTGATTTTCTGAATTTTTATCAACACTTAAGGGCCTATTTTTTCCATGATGATCCTGCACATACCCACTAACTACAATGCTGTTAATGAAAAATCCATGATTCTAAACTAATATGCTTCTAATTGCTAATTTCTAAATGCTAAAATGCTCACAAATGCTGAAATGCTCTAATGGAATTTCTGCAAAGTAAGTTTGCTCAAAGTTGGGATTTGAAATTTTGTAGAATGAGGTTGTATTTATAGATTTTCCAAGGCATATTGTGATGTGGAAGCAACCAATGGTCTAGATTTAATATGGATAGATGAAGGGTGGAGGATGAAGAAGTTAGAGAGAGATAAGGAGAGTGTTCCCTTGCATGAAAACAATCTGCCAAGAGTAGAGGAGAAGAAATGAAATAGAAAAGCCAAGTGTCTCAAGTTTGTTTTAGCATTTGTTGAGGATAAATATCCAAATTAAATATTTGAAATATTTAATTTGTTGAGACATATGATGAGGTGGAAGGGGAAAATGTTGTAGACATGTGACCAAATTAAATTTAGGATTTAATTTTAGTTAGAGGAAAGATAATTAAATAAAATAAACTATTCAATTTTTTTTATTTAATTAAGATTAGAAGAATGTGATTTAAGATGGAAGAAGTAAAGAATGTGAACTACATAAATTTAGAATTTATTTATAAGTAGATGAAATAAAAGGGGGTTTATTAATTAAATACTTTGTATTTAATTAATTAGATTAGAAGAATAAGCAAATGTGAACCATATTAAAAAAAATAGAATTTATTTATAAGTAGAGGAATTAGAAGGTTTATTAATTAAATAACTTGTATTTAATTAATTATATTATCCAGACCGATTTTAGGTGTATACAAGAAGTATGGAGAAGATTATTCTTGAGTTGTGATTGATGTCACCATGTTGGTCTGGTACCTTGAATCGGTGTGCAAAACAAGCTTTTCTACATCTAATATTTGATCCGGTATTTTTGGTATTTTTGGTCCACATTTTCTCTTTGGTAATCATTGTGGTTTAAGGTTTTTGGAAAAGGCTTATGATCACTAGAAGTGTGTATATATGTATTCTCGGATATTCATATGATTGTATGATGCGTTGGCATCAACTTTTATGATTGCATTTCATTATTAGGTTAATCATGACCAACCTAATAATTAGTTAATAGTATTGCGATTATATGTGCGACCTAGATTTGGTCCCAGTCGACACGGTTGAATTAATTTTAGAAGTCGTCAGTTATATTTTTTGTAAATTTGTATTGCATCCAATTAGGCTGACCTAATTGATGTAGACAGATATATCAGATATATATACAAGATGGTTTTAAGATGAAAGGTATGCAAATAAAGCAAAGAAAGTATGTGAGTTGATATGTGAAGTATGTGAAAAGAAAACATTAGTCTACTGCCATGTGAGTGAATACTCTAAGCATCAAAGGAACTAAATCTGCACTTGTGGACTAACTTCATTAGTTCAAATTCTAGCGGTTAGCCATTTTTGTTTCTATAATCTCTATAGGCAGTGATCCTCCTTGTCTAGACAGTAAGTCCTTGTAAGTAGTGAGCCTTTGTATTTGGGTAGTGACACCTTTAGCAGTGAGCCTCCTTTTGTAACCAGTATTCATATTACTATATATTGTGAGCTAATCCTCATCGTGGTTTTTCCCTCATTAGGTTTTCCACGTAAATATCTAGTGTTCTTGTGTTGTGGAATTTCATGTTTTGTTCTTGCTCTTATCTATTCTATGTATTAAAGTAATTAAAGGTGTTTGTTCAATAAGTTCTAGAAGATACTGATTCAGTCCCCCCTCTTAGTATCTTGAATAATCAACAATTGGTATCAAAGCTTTGGTTCCTTTGGAGAAGTTTAATAGTTTGAGGGAGATCTTGTAGATTGAACAAATGGATAAAGAAGAGCTCCAGACTGCCCTTGAAGATCTTGATAAGGCTAAAATCAAAAATAGAGATCTGAAAGAAAATCTTGATGAAGCAAATTAATACATCCAGAAACTGAAAGAGAAGTTAAAGAAATTCAAAGAAATATATAGAGAAGTGAGTGAGAAATTGAAACAAGCAAATGAAGAAAATACTAGATTGAAGTTGAAAGTGGATGAAAAGAAGAGTGTTGAGGAGTTTCTGAAAATAGTAATCCAAAGTAAGGTTGATGTTTGCTCTAGAATTGAACAAGTAATGAATCTAAAAGAACAATTAGCAAAAGAAAAACTTTGTGAAGATGATTTCAGGACAAGCTCTACCAAGCTTGATGAATTGATTGTAGGACAAAAAAGTTATAAAGACAAAGGTGGATTAGGGAATGAAGTTGATGAAAATATGTAGAACTCAGATCTAGTAAATAACTGGAAGACTCAAGATAAAGGAAAGAAAAAAAGAAATCCAGGAAGGAGACCACCTATCAGACAACCAAATGAATGAAGGTACTCATCATTCAATGGTGTTTGTTTTCCATGTAATAAATTTGGTCATAAGGCAACTGAGTGTAGGATTATGATGAATCAATTTTCTGGTCCCTTATCCCTTAGCAAGAAGATCAGACATAAGGCTACTAAATGCATATCACAAGTAAGGATGGTTAGTAGAGTGATGATGAACAGATTCAATAGAGGAAGGATAAATCAATCCTTTGATGGGTATTGTTATACCTATAACATGTTTGGACATAAAGTGAATCAATGCAGAACAAGGATTAATGGAAATCAAACAAGACAAAGAAATGGTGTTTTCTACATTTGCAAAAAACTAGGACATATTTCAAAAGTATGCAAAAGTAAAAAGGGAAATAATTTTTCTCTAGTGAAAAATGATGAACCAGTGAAAAAGATTGACAAAGAAGAGGTTAAGCAAGAAATGAGAAAAATATGGAAGAAGAAAGAAGAATCAAAAACTACTAATATGTCTGTACCCTCATCTAGTGCAAATGATTCATCCAGGAATTAGACCTAGCATGGTCTTAGGGGGAGCTTTATCAGAAAATCAAGTAAACCCTCAGAAATACAGTGTGTCAAATGTTAGCACATGGATATATTGTAAGGAATGTCTAGATAAAGCTAATGCAAAATAAACCGAAAGAAAAAGAGTGAGCATTTTCTTTTGCAGAATGAATTACCTGGTTTCTTAGTAGAGTGGAAGGAAAGTTTTATCAACTTTTTGTAATTAATGTGATTTAGGGAAATATGATGGTGTATAAAGGAAATTTTACAAATCATTTTGATCATCAAATGCATTTGAAGGTTTTGTGGAGCAACTCGAAACTATCTTGGAACAATTTTGAAGAATTTTGGAGTAAATCTAAAGAGATCTTTGTGGAAACTCGAAAGAAAGCAGTGAAATTTTCTCTCTTGCAATCACAAATGAAGGTAATAGAAGAAATGTTTGTTAAATTTGTATAAGTTAAGCTCTATAATGGAACCTTCTAATAGAGGATTGAGTGGAAATATTCCTCTGAGGTCAAAGGGAGTTGAGTTAGATGAATTCAATCATCACAAAATAAAGAAGATGGAATTAGGGTTATAATCAAGTGACTTATAGAACTTACAAACCCTAGGTTTGGATTTGTGGGGATAATTCCCTTGGATTGCTGACAGAGAATTTATCTTGTTCCTTTTGAGAAAATTCAAGGATGGCAGCATTGTATTGAATAAATCTTATCAAATTATGAAGGAAGTGATTGAAGTTGTTACCAAGTTATGCAATGTTGGAGACCTTCTCGAAAAGAAGACCATAAAATACAAGGAAGTAGAGGAGTTGATGGGATTTGAAAAATATCCTCAAGCACTGTTGACTAATACTATTTTCAATACCTCAATTAGGTATGTTGTGAATGGAATTTCTTATAAAATCTATTTCATAAATTGAAATGGCTCTACTTTGGCCATTCTTGTGTTTTTAGCACATAAAATTGTAAAAGAGAACAAACAGTTTGATATGTGTGGATTAATTCTTGAACATCTTGTCAAAAACATACAAATGTCATTGGTAGAAGGATACCCTTTCCATTTTTGGTCCTTACTTACATGTCTGGTACTCTATTTTTTGGACTCATTACTGAGAAAGAAAGATGTTAAGTGGGAATCCAAGATTCTCGTGGCAAGACAAATATACAGATACTTGGTAGGCTTGGAAGATAAAGTAAGTGCGTGTAAAAAAAAATTCTTATCTTTGGAAAAAGAAATAAGCTATGATAAAGTTATGTCTAGCCAATTTGAGGAAGGTTCTTCCTCTAGAACAAAAGAATTGGAAGTTGTCACTAGTGATTCCCCTCTAGAATCGAAGAAAAAAATCTATCACTGAAAACATCATTGTTATTCCAAAAGAAAAGGAAGAAGGAGAAGAATCTCTGCCTGGATCTGAATCTTCTGATCCATATGAAATCCAGTCTATGATAGTTAAAGGGAAAATGAAGAAAATTGGTGAGATGTGGAGTTCGGCCACTCCTATTGATAGACTCAAAATTGATGATGCTCTAGTTGAGTATCTACTTCACAAAGGTATTGATATATCAATTGTTTCTGATTCCTCGCCGAAAAATTTAGTTGAAGTAGTTGAAGAAAGAATGTTGCTTGAAGGTCTGGAAGGATGCAAGTTTGAAGCCTTGGTTGAAAAGAGATGTTCAAAATCCAAGAAGAAGTTATTTGAACTTATCATGGAGATGAATAAATGCATAAAATAAATGTTGGATATCTACAAATTCTATCTTTGGTGGCCTGCTGCAATTGATAATTTTAGAAGCAAAATTGAAGCAATTGAATCTGAAGTGAACAACATTGGAAAGAAGTTTGATATTTTTGAAGACAAAGAGGGAAATCAAAGACTATGAGTTGGTGAATTACAAGTTGAGCTGATCATTGTACAGAGACAAAGAAATGATGTAGGGAAAACCTTCTAGCTTCTTAAGGAGATTGTTGAGGTCTGGTTAGACCATCTTTCTGGAATACTCTCTGATGCAAAAGATTGTGAAAGACAATGCTCATATGTTGATTGTTCATCCTCTTTCACATTGTTGGTTGTATTGGAAAGCATATGCACAAGAATGGATTGTGTAGTACTTGAATGGAATAAATTATATCCTATTAGAAAAGAAAGGCACAATAAGGTATTTTAGGTGAAAAGTGATTCTTATTTGAAGGAATTTTGAAAGATTGAATAAAATTTTGAAGTTTTGAGATTTTGATGGCTAGAAGACTTTTGGGAATTTTTGGATGAATTGGAACCTTTTTGAAATTTTGAATGTCACCATGTTTAAATTTTTTTTGGCACCCTTTTCCATTGATTTCAAAGGGGGAGAGATATGGAATTTGTTTTTGGGGGAGAAATTTAGAGAAATTGAAGGAGAGTTTTTGAATTATATTTTTTCACATGTTGCCATCAATGCCAAAGGGGGAGATTGTTGGAAGTATGGAGAAGATTATTCTTAAGTTGTCATTGATGTCACCATGTTGGTTCGGTACCTTGAATCAATGTGCAAAACAAGCTTTTCTACATCCGGTATTTTTGGTCCACATATTCTCTCCGGTAATCATTGTGGTTTAAGGTTTTGGGAAAAGGCTTATGATCACTAGAAGCGTGTATATATGTATTCCAAGATATTTTTATGATTGGATGATGCATTGAAATTGAATTTTATGATTGCATTTCATTATTAGGTAAATCATGGCTGACCTAATAATCAGTTAATAGTATTACGATTATATGTGTGACCTAGCTTTGGTCCCAACCGACATGATTGAATTAATTTTGGAAGCTGATAGTTATCCTTTTTGTAAATTTGTATTGCATCCAATTAGGCTGACCTAATTGATGCAGGCAGATATATCAGATATATATACAAGATGGTTTGAATATGAAACGTATGCAAGTGAAGCGAAACAAGTATGTGAGTTGATATGTGAAGTATGCGAAAAGAAAAGATTATTATGTTGTCATGTGAGTGAATACTTTGAGCATCAAAGGAACTGAATCTACACTTGTGGTCTAACTTCATCAGTTCAAATTTTGGCAATTAGCCATTTTTTTTTCTATAATCTCTATAGGTAGTGAGCCTCCTTATTTGGACAATAAGTCCTTGTAAGTAGTGATCCTTTGTATTTGGGCAGTGAGCCCTTTGGTAGTGAGCCTCCTTTTGTAACCAGTATTGATATTACTATATATTGTGAGCTAATCCTCACCGTGGTTTTTACCTCATTGGGTTTTCCACTTAAAAATATGGTGTTCTTGTGTTGTGGAATTTCAAGTTTTATTCTTGCTCTTATCTGTTCTTTGATGTAAAGTAATTAAAGGTGTTTTTTCAATAAGTTCTAGAAGATATTGATTCACCCCCCCTCTTAGTATCTTGAATAATCAACAACTTAAATATCCACCCAATGGTCCTCTTTACATAGCCAGACAAATCTATGAAAAACTCACTAATGGGATACTAATATATCCCACCTATGACAAGAATGTGATCACCAAGGAATTATTACTTTTGCATGAGCTCTATCAAGATATATATGATAAACTGAAAACATGGATCAAGACCAATAATAGTTTTTCTTGCCCTACGATGGGATCGATCACTCTTCCCTTAAAAATAGGACCAAAAATATTAGATGTTTCATTCTCCATCATATCATAGTAAGACCAATTTCATGTGAAGCTAGGCCATCCATGGCTTCACTCCATGAAGTTTGTCCCTTTGGTTGTGAATAAATGCTTAAAGTTTCTATTTGACAATGAAATATTCACCATCCACCATAGTGAATTTAACCCTTTTTCCTCTAAAGGAAACTTTCCCTTAGATTCCTTTTGGCTCGAGCCTATGGAACCTATAAAACCATGAGAATAGTTATTTTTTCTTATCTTATCAAAAGTTCAAGGTCAACAAGATAGTAGAATTATCCCTCCAAAAGATGTCCCCACCCACCACCAATCCTACTATCCTTGATGAAACCATGCTTGAACCTAAAAAAAATCCAAACAACTAAGACTAACCTAATATAGAAACTTCACCTACCTCCTACAAACAACCAAAAAACAATGAAAATGACCCCGTCACACCTCCTAGAATAAAATAGGTTTACAAAGTCAAAGAGAAAGTGGTTGAAAAATCTCTTGTGGTTCCTTTCATTCCTCCCATTAGGGAAGAAAAGAAACCTATGGTTGATCAATCCACTCCTACATAAATGCAACTTGAAAATAAAACTAAAAGAAATAGTGGTGCTAGAGAGTGTAGGCATAGACGTCGTGTTCTTGCTTGCAGGTTACATGAAGAATTAAACAAAGAAAATAAAAATCTAAACCTGACTAAAGCAATACATGACCGCACTAACTCATTTGATTGCAAAATCTGATGAAACCTTCCAACAAAAGCAATATAATCAGATGTATTGTCAGGAACTTGTGCAAATTTTCATTTTTTATAAATTTTATCCCTAACATTCGTCGAAATTTCGACGAACCATTTTTTTCATCTACATTTCGACAAAGATCTTTCTCCGAAATTTTGATAGACCTGCAAAGTTAAATTGTGGCGAGCATAAATAAAAATGAGCTCGACTATTTATTGCGACAATGTTTTGCTCGACGGTTTTCTTGGGGAAAATCAGAAGAAACTCAAGAAGATATCGGCAGGTTGAGGGTAGTCATTGTCTTTTTCCAGAATTCATTTGTGAAGTCAGATTTTTCGACGAACCATTTTTTTCATCTACATTTCGACAAAGATCTTTCTCCGAAATTTTGATAGACCTGCAAAGTTAAATTGTGGCGAGCATAAATAAAAATGAGCTCGACTATTTATTGCGACAATGTTTTGCTCGACGGTTTTCTTGGGGAAAATCAGAAGAAACTCAAGAAGATATCGGCAGGTTGAGGGTAGTCATTGTATTTTTCCAGAATTCATTTGTGAAGTCAGATTTGTACTTCCAAGTTTGAAAATCATATTTTAAAGAAACATCTCATCAGATTTCATTTTTAGTCTTGTGAATTTTTAGAATTTCATTTCTAGATTTTAGACCTGACTTCACAAATTCTTTATAAGGGAATTGTTTATAACTGATGGAAAATTATTGATGGATTTGGAAAAAGATTATATTTGCAAGGTATCAATGTTAACCCTAATGATCAATTTTCAATAGATTTGGGAGCCATATCTAGATAATATCAAAGGTGTTGGTTTTTTTTTACTATAACCAAGTTTATCTTCTAGACACATAGCATATAAAATCTTAGATAATACTGCCTTACAATACCATCAATCTATATTCTAACCCAATACTACTTATCAGATCCTTATATGAACATAGTCACCTATAACCTCACTCAAGCATTTTAATTAATTCTTTCAATTAAAGCCAAAATGAGAGTTACACACACCATAACATTGAGATGAACAGAATCACCCGTGATCATTTTATTCAAGATAATAATATATTCATACAATGGAGATACATGACCTTGAAATGAGTAATTTTTATTCAGATGCTAGTATTGTCTTGAAAATTAAGTACCCATGAAACTAAAACCTACAACAGAATGACACCAAACCTAAGAATAGTATCTTCACTATAATATCAGGCTCTTTACAAATTCATTTTGCAACTTAACTTAGACTCGACCTAAATATATCTAACTTGCTAACCCATATTTATGGTCCTGAAATCCTTCTTATAGGGAAAATGAAGGAGTAACAAACATCAGAATAGAAATACACCTGTCACTGGTCACTTGGACTGCCTTATGACATTTCAAAAATTGGTTACAACAGCTGAGTCTCTGGAGAATCTTCTTGTTCATCTCGTCCATTGGAGAATAACTATTCCATTTGCCAAACTTCAAAAACTTGCACCAAAACTGCCATCAAGACATAGCCAAAATTTGTTCTAACCATAACCGTTGAGCTATTAACTGTCAGTTGTAGACTCTATCCTATTCTTGTTCAGTTAAGTACTTTTCTACCCATGCTTGATATTCCTCATCCGTTGTCCAATTAAAATTTACCACCTCATTTACCTTAGCACTGTAAGGTGTATAATTTACTGCTACTTGATTCACCTCCCTTTCAAAAGATTCCAAAAATGTGCTAGTATTAATGATTTTATCCATACTACTCATCAGCATGTCATAATCTGAGTCATCACAAATCAATTTGATTTGTGCATTGATGATTTCATCTACCCTATCCTTCCATTGTTGTAGTGATCTAACATTTCCTTGGGAATCTACAATATCTAGTAAAGATGTGTCACTCCAGTCATCAAAACTCTTTACCAACTCTTTAATCCTCTTGCTGAAATCATAAGGTAAGGCCTGGAAACCTTGCAGTGACTTCACAAAGTCTTGAGTAGGCCTTAATTGTTGAGGCCTATTAGCTGCATTTTGAGAATTTCATTTCCAGATTTTGTTGTGCAAGTTCAATATTTTGATTTTAGGAGTCTAACAGTTGGAAATCATAGTAAAATCAGAATTTAATAATTTCTAGAATTAGCATTTGAAAGTGTTTTTTGGGGTCATTAACTTCAGACTATCTTCTCTTTTGTAGGGGTGGTTGTATGCCGATTTTTTTTGGTATAAAATATCATAATTATTATATTTTCTTACTTGTGTATGATTAAAAATTGTTGGAGTGTGAGTTTGATATTTTTTGAAGATCTAAATATTCAAGCTTCGTAAAGAAAAATCATGTCAAATAATACTAGTCTAGAACAAAATGAAGAGTCACTTGATAGATTGTGGGTTAGATTCAAAAAAAAGGGTGATGGGAAATGTTATTGTCCTTGAAATAATTGCAAGGGCTTAAAGATGAGAAGACTTTTAATCACAACATCTGAGAAACATTGTAGGAAGCATGGTCACATTGAAGGGGGGCATGGTTATCGTCCATTGGTAAGTTGTTTATTATATGTGTTTATATTGATTGAATTTGTAAATGTTTATATTGTTTTAACATTTGATATATATATAAAAAATCACTTGATCATGATCATGGTTTATTTGTGTTTGTCATTATTATAAAGGTGGGGCACCCTAGGGCACATGATATGGATTATCATGGCCCGAAGAATGTGGTTTTGCAAGAGGAGGAACATGGAGCTATGAATATCAAAGATGAAGTTAATGATCCTATGGAAGAATATGATCATGCACCAGAAAACACAATTGAAGATGATGGAACAAATACATTGATCCATGACACATGTAGTGGCACATCTGATCATGTTGATCGAGATGACTTTGATGATGTTCATGATTTACCTGTACTTGAGAAGGCATACGAGCCCCTTTATGAAAGCTCGCAAACAACTCTTCTCTCTGTTGTATTGTTGCTGGTGAAATTGAAGGTTATGAATGGTTTATCCAACATAGAAATCTCATGGATGTTAAGTTATGTTGTATATGTCATCTTTTTTCATCTTTTTTAATTGTTGTTAGTTCATCGCTAGTAAAAAAATGATGGAGTATGTACCATTAATATTCTTTATATTAAGATTTTTTTTTTTTTGTAGATTGATTGGTGAATTTTTGTTACCACCATCAAATATTTTACCTCGCTCATACCGAGATTTATTTGACATTATGAAAGATATTGGAATGGAGTATCAAGCAATAGATGCATGTCCCAATGATCATATTATATATCATAAATAACATGAATTTGCAACAGAATGCCTGGAATATCATATCAGTTGATATCGAACAGATCAACTAACGAAAAAGGTGCCTTGCAAGGTTCTTCATTATATTCCCATTATTCCACGTATGCAACAATTATTTAGGTGCGAAAGATTAGCGCAATTTATGGATTACCATGCACGAAATAGAAGTGGAGATGAGATTCTTCGAATGCCTACAGATGGTTCTGCATTTAGGGAAATGGAGGAAAAATGGCCACATTTTAAAGAAGAACCTCGTAATCTTAGGCTTTCATTGGTAGCAGACGGTGTCAATCCATTTGGAGAGCTGAGATCTATTTACTCGGTGTGGCCTATTTTGTTATCAACATTAACATTCCTCCATGGATGTCAATAAAGAGGGAGCACATAATGTTGGCAATGATTTTTCCAGGTATTTGTTTACATCAATTTTCTTTAACGTAGTAGCATCTCATTTATCTTATTTGTTGCATAATGACATATATTTTTTCATTTAATAGTCATGTACATGAATTTATATATATTGTAGTAAAATGGTTATAATAATTATGTAATGTTTATGTTCATTCAACTAGGTAAGTACCAAGTTAAAGATATGAATGTATATATTGAGCCTCTTATCGATGAGTTACTAAAGTTATGGAATGGCGTGACCATGTATGACGTATCTAGACCAATAGGAAAAAGACAATTTGAATTCCATGAAATGCTTATATGGACAATTCATGATGCCCTAGGGCTAACACATTTTTCTGGTATGTTATAACGTTCGACTGTATGACTTAAATGATATTTAATTTTAGGAAGTAGATATCATGCATGTTTTTTAAATAATCTATTCATTATATATAATTATAAAAATTGACATATTTAATCCAATTATATATGATTCGTAGGTCTTCAAACAAAGGGAAAATTTGCATGTCCAATTTGTGGTCCAAAGATGAAATCTTGTCATTCAACAAGTTTAGGAAAGCAGGTGTTTGATGAGTATAGGCACTTCCTCCACATATATCATAAGTATCGAACTACTGAAAATCATATTTTCAATGGGAAAGAAGAGACTACATGAAAACCACAAAGAATGACACCTCACCTATGGAAGTTGGAATATAATAGAATTAATCGTCAAGGTTATACATCAGATCAAATTGTTTATCTATCATTTATGATATTTTTTGAATTTATATTTTTATATTGTGTTGTGTTTACTCATGTTGTAATTGACAATTATTGTCGTTGTTAATTTTTTTAACTTATATGCTTCATGAAGATCATCAAGGCATTAATGGTCAGCTTCCACAAGGACTGAAAAGTTATCCTAGACAATTTAGTAGGTTTCCCTACTGTGAGCAGCTACAAATTGTGCATTTGTTTGATACAATGCATATCGGAAAGAATATGATAGAAACGTTATGGAAAATATTGGATGGAAGGCATGACAAAGAAAAAATTGTCAAAATTTGTAGTGACATTCAGGAAGCCAGTCATGCAATGAAAAATGTCATTCAATTAAATAGCGATGGAGACCAAATTAATATAAGTTCCCTTCCTTGGTTATTAACGGAGCAACAAAGCAATGCTATAAAACAAGTCATACGAAAAATTCGATTTCCCATAAGATTTGCTGCAAACATAAACAATATAATAACAAAGAAAGGTGAATTTGGGCCAGGGATGAAAACGCATGATTGGAATACCTTCATCAAGGTAATTATTCTAATATATTATATATATATTTGTATACTGCATGTAATTTTCAGTGTATTATGTTTACTACTTTTGGAAAAATATTAATGAAAAGATAATTTTATAATTGTTGCAGTATGTTCTACCTCTATCTCTCCTAGACAACTTCGACAACAATGTCAAGTAAGTTATATATGATCTTGGAAAATACATGAGGTAAGTAGTGATATTTGCTCAACTCATTGTATATTTTTTTTAAATCTCGTTAATATATTTGTACCTTGAATCACTTGTAGATGGTTGTCATCTAAACAAATCCATAAAGAAGATATAAATTGTTGGAAGAGAAAAATTCCTCATTTAATGTGTGAAATGAAAAAGTGTCTACCTTCAAAATTTTTCAATGCACAAGAACACTACCTCATACACCAAGTTGAGGAGATTGAATTGTGTGGACCTATACACACAAGGTCAATGTGGATGGTTGACAGGCACTTAAAATTTTTGAAGGCTTTGGTTAGACAAAGAACACATCCTGAGGGTTCTATGGTGGAGGAATACATGGTATACCAAACCATGGTGTACATTACTGAATATCTTCCTAAGTTTGCAACAAAGATCCATGTAGATCACATTTGGGATCCCAACTCCATTAACAAATTCGAAGGGAAGTGCCTGATGGGGAAAGGTCAATTGAGGAAAGTGATAGGTAATTATAAGATGGTCATGGAGATTAATTAGAATACATTTTACATTTGGTTTTTATGTATATTGTACTTATTTAATTAATAATCTTCAATATTCATTAATTATAAATTAAGTTTGTATACTGTGGTAATTAAATAATTATACGTCATTTATGAATTTCAAATTTTTTTGACACAGTTGGTCAAGACTGGGATGCACTACATTTGTACATCGCAAACAATCTTGATTGGATGATGGTATGGATTGAACGATGTCAACAATCTAGTCACGCATTAACATGGGAAGGTGTGGCTTCATTGGTTAAAGAAGCTCATCGTAATGGAGATTCCAATGTTACACCCAGAAAAATTGATTTAGCATATGGTTTAAGAGATAAACAAGTATGTATAAATATATTAATCACCCATATTATTTAATTATTTTCAATTATATTGATGTATATATATGTTGAGATTTTTTTATTTGCATACATTCGGCCAAGAATAAATATGTTTATCAACTAACGATATTGCAATAAGTTTTACATGTTTGACATATTGCAGGTGAAACACCACAAGGCTATGTGGTGCAATGGTCATAAATTTTGAATCAAAAAGTTGGATGACACGAAGAAAACTTGTGATTCTAGGATAATTGTAGTCTTCCAGGTGACTAATGTTTCATCTAGAAGTGACATACATCTAAAAGTCTTAGAAAATAAATACTATGGGATTTTGGATGATATACTTGAGTGTGACTTTAAGTCCTTCAAATTAGTTATGTTTTTCATCCTATGGTACAAACTATGATTGAATGAAAATGATCCCGAGAGAACTATTATTGAACATGATAATGGATTTACCATGGTTAATACAAGGTATTTTGAGCGAGTTAGAAATGAGCCCTATATTCTTCCAAGCCAATGTGAGCAAGTATTTTACTCAAAGGTTCCAGGTAAAGTAGGTTGGTCATATGTTGTTAGAAATGATCCAAGAGGAAGTCCGATAAAGTATAATGTGGTGGAAGAAGAAGATATTGAAGAAATAGAAGATGATGTGATGATCAGGATCAATAGTTAGTTGATGATGTGCCTAATGAAGATGTCAAAGAGGAGGAACTAGATCATGATGATGTAGGAGTTAATATTCATGAAGATGATATCCATGTGGATGATGACATTATCGAAACAAATATTAATGATGATGATGATGATATGACCAATCCTTACAATGTTGAATCTGGATCGGATGATACAGATAAAGAGTTGAATGAAGAAGAAGATCAATGACATTGAAATGTATGAGTTATGCGATTGTATTATCTATTTGATATTAATTTCTTGATAGAATTATATTTGACTTATGTGGTTACATAATTAATTTATGATTTTTTTAATTTTAATTATATTTGAATTATATTAGAATATTTTTAGTTAACAAATGTAAAAAATAAAATGGATAAACCAAAAGATGAAAGTGTGAGACCACTTCCTTGTTAGGTGTATGGAGTCTAATGAAGATTTGTAAAGTGTAATCTATGATGGAAATAATTCAAAGTGTTTGGCACACAGATGTAGTTTATAACTTGTATAAATGTGAAAGTAAATGAATGACAAACTCTACTTGAGATAGAATGACAATCCTAGTTATGTGATTCTTCTTATTGATCCAATTAATAATCTTCAGTTACTATGATTGACTAGAAGGGTTTAATCTTTACTTGAAAGAACCAAATAATCACATCACATAAATACAAAAAATGTGTATCGATAAACTGAATATATATATGCTTGATATATCAATTTAAACAATAGAAAAGCATCAAAATGGAGACAACTAGATAACTGTATAATTCCACAAATAGTTGATACCAAGATTAAGCCACAAGTTCAGACATCTTCATTAACTTCATCAAAATTCATACATGCATCTGAGTCTTTTAAAGGAAAGTTTCATTGCAAAATATCTACTGTATCTTTCTCCTATGCGCCTATATCTATTTTACATTATGAAACAGATATAAATATATCAAAATTGTGAAAGGGTGTGTCCTTTGAGAAATATCTTTTGCTTAAGAACAATAAAAAACTAGAAATTATGCTCTATTAAGCCATAAATAGATGTTTGATAGATAATCTCGGTAAGTTGGCTGCTTGTGTGTATCAACATCCTCCAGTGCATTCCTTATGGTTATCTCCATTTCAAAAATCTTCTCATTGTGTTCACATGCCCTGTCCATTGTTAAATCATTTCCTATGGATGTCTCTAGAATTTTTTACATCATCGTCTCGCATTCCTTCATCCATCCTATGGTAATAGACACTATTTTACTCCTCTTCGATTAAGTACTTGTCCACCCATATTTGATACTCTTCATCCATAGGCTAGATAAAATTCACCACCTCATTCACCTTAGTATTGTAAGGTGTGTACTTCACTACAACCTGGTTGGCTTCCCTTTCAAAAAACTCTAAGAATGTGTTGGTGTTAATTATCTTATCCATACTATTTACCAACAAATCATAGTTTGAATCATCACAAATCGATTTGATTTGTGCATTGATAACTTCTTTTGCCCCATCCCGCCACTATTGCAATGTCTTAAAATTTCCTTGTGAATCAATAATGTCTAGCAAAAATGTATCATTCCATTTATCAAAGCTCTTTATCAGCTCACTAATTCTTCTACTCAAATCATCAGGTAGGGCCTGGAATCCGTTCAATAATTTTACAAAGATTTGAGTAGGCTTCAATGATTGGGACCTATTGTCTACATCGAATCTAGAAGATTTGTACATAATATTCAGATCATTGGCCCTAAGGATTGATTTCTCAACCAAAGGAAAAACTATTTCCCGATCCCTATTGATATTTTTTATTCCATCCAAGAATAAAGATTACAAAGAATGTATAGATGGTAATTTACCATGAACCTTTTCATTAAGATGCCTCAAAATTGTGTCAACCACCTCACTTTGTTTGGAAATTGCATCATCCTCACTTGCCTTTAAGGCAACCTACAATTTTGTGATCCTATTCCACATTTGCTTCTCAATGGGATCCATAGAATATTCAACTTCTTCTTCAACTGGCCCTGGTGTAGGACTGAGAGTAGGTGCCTGGATGGGGGACCCCAGAGTTGAAACAATTGGAGTAGTAGGGGGGACCAATCCTGCAATATAAGGTAATGCTCTGATACCAGGAGCACTGGAGGATTCTCCCACCCGCCCATATTTCAACCTATCTACTTTAGATTGTAGCTCAACATTCATTTGCTGCATCCTACTATATTCTACATTTATTATATTGTATTTCTCCATCAGACTCTTCTTTTTAGCCTCTTCTCTCTCAACTGTCTTTTGGGCCAATTTGGCCACATTTACTATCAGGCTTGTAGATTCTATTGTTGAAGTTTTAGAAGCTCTCTTGATGATTAGCCCTCCCCTTAGGTGTGGGCTAATATCAGTTACATTTGGCTTTCTGCCCTTGGGTGCCAATGCCCATATGGCTAGAGTTTCATACTCCTCACTAAAGGCAGAGTCCTATAGAGCTTCCTTAACCTCTTCTTCACTGTTTTGTATAGGGTGCTTGGACTATAAGATAGCATTGAATGAAACCACATCAGTTATGTCCCATTCAGGCAAAAGTAAGACACCATCCTGAGTCACAAGTATTCTTCCCTCCTTAGGAGTGATGCCTTTGAATTCTTCCATTAATTTGGCCTTGACCTCATCATCATTCTCCTGCTCAGACCTATTAGGTCTTGATTCTCTCATAATCTTGTATTTGTTATGGTAATCTTCTAGTTTCATCCTCCAAACTAGTTGCAAGAATACAAGAGTCTTTACAAATGCATCATCGTCCAAGAATGCCTTGCAGGCCTCCATCCTGGAATCTTGTACACATTGCCCCTTTAAATGCATGTCACAAAGCACTAATTGTGTTGATCTAGGAGGGGAAGGGATACCAGCCTGCATGTCTTGATCAGTCACAATTATCTCATCCATCAGAGTTTCATGCATTTCCTCAACTCTCTGCCTCTCAGGTCTTGGCTCTGATGGTAACACTGCATGATCACCTCTTGGTGATGAATCTAGATCCACAATCCTTATCCCTCCGGGTGCTTTGATCCTTGGACCCAGCTATGATGATGCTTGCATGACTTGTTTTCCCTTCTTATCCCCTTCATCCTCATCACTGCTCACATTCCTCTTTCTCTTGTATAGGGGCCTATTAACTAGTGGATGATAAGCTAGCCTTATTTCTTCAGGCCTCACACCCGGTCTTTCTATACCAAAATCTAATTCCAAACTGACCCTTTTGGTCATCAAGGTGACCATGATATATTTGAAATTAGCCATTAAGAAGTCTATTCTCTTGTGAAATGGAATGAGCTCCATTAATGGATCATATTTTGGATCCATTTTATGTATTATAGCTAGCAGATTTTCATATACAATCCATTTTTCTTTATTCAACTCCTGCCTATTCAAATCAAACTCATTTCTAATTAGGTCCTCAAGAAAGTAAAATTCATGTGCAAATTTTCCACCTTTAATTCATTGTCTGGACAATGCAAAGAATCCCTCAGGGTCATGCTATCTCTTAGGACCATTCCTCAAATTGAAGTCATCAAAAAACCTTCTGAAGTGGACCCATCCTCCCTTGGAATAGACAAAATTAGAAACAATAGTGTAATCAAGGAACAAAGTCCCTTTTCATTTCTTTGTTAGGTTGTCCTCATGAATAGAACCTAGTTGCCACATAACTTCGAAAAACCCCATCCTTGATGGAAAATTAAAGGGCGGGATATGAGGGGTTCCCTGGAAACCATACAACCTCAAGATAGTGCTTACAGGGTACAAGATGATATCACCCCAATTGTGAAACACTTTTAAATTAGGCTTCCTCACCTTTGATCGGAGGAAGTCACGCAAATCTTCAGGGACTCTTGGCACATTTACCATCAACCGAGCCCTGATTTTGGAGGAAAAATAGTTATCAAATTGCACAAAGCTGGTACCTCCCCTGTTGTAAGACAAATTTGCACTCCACACCTATACTGGTAACCTTTCTCCATTCACCTCCTACCTCAACTCCATTTTTTTTAGAAGAAAACAACATTCTTGTATATGAACATATGCATCAACAGGGAGTACTAGAAAAAAGGATTGCCAGTATCCCCCACATGCAGATTCATCAAATCCTCATGCATCTTCTCTGACAGGAATGATGCAAAGTCATATATCATAGCGAATTTGGGATGTTGAATCTGGGCTCCCATAAACATGTACACAACTGGCATCACAACATTAGGGTTGAACCCTAAAATTTGGCACAATGAATAAAATGTTTCCAAGAAGTGACTGGAAAAATAGCTTAGCGTGAAAGGCTCTTGGTCATTTGGGATGATAAGAATTCTTGAACTGCCCACTCTAGCTAGGTGAGGAGGAAGCAACTTCAATCTGAAAAGAGGCTTTAACCTTTTGTACTCCTCCTTCATCTCCTCAAAATCTATTTGGACTAAGGAATGGCTATACTTAGTCAAATCAAAAATCTACCGAATCTCATCTGCATTTATGCTTAGCAGAATTCCACCATCATTATCCCTTATGACCCTTGTCATAGGATCATGCCGTGCTGCCACTGCTCTAAGCAAGTTAACATCATGGAACACATTTGACACTATTAGTTTCCCCATGTTGTATCTCTAGGCATTAGAGAAGGTGTGAGGTAAGTTTTTCTATCCATACCATAGCCTAAACATTTGAAGACTAGTCATAGGAATCCTGGCATCCGCAATGTTATAATTTCTGCATAGTAGACCTACGCCTAGGGTCTTTCCATTCATTAAAACCAAACCACTCTTCCTGTCATTTATTGACAATGGGAGTTGATCCAGGAAGTCATCATACAAATTCCTCTTCGAATAATCAACATGGCCAGAGTGCTGTTTCGGTGGTGCCATCTTAAACAACTAGGGCTTCTTTTCAAAAATCAAATCCTTGAAGAAACTAGGGGTACCCAGAACACAAAAAATACAACACAACTGTGCAATTTCAATAATTCAAATGAACTAGTAACCCTACAAAAATAATTAACTGAACCCCTTGACCAGCACAATAGAACCCTTCACAAAGACACGGTCAAATTAACCCAGCAGTTTAGAAAATAACTCACAAGATTTCGCACCTTGCAGAGAACCAAACTTCACGGTGATCACTCCAATTTTTTTATCTCTAGCTCTGAACTACTTCGAAAATACTTGAATGCTTTTGTGATGAAGATAGAAAAAGAGCAAATACTTTATGTCAATTGAATTGAGCCAGTAGATGTCTCATCCGCAATTAAAGCTCATTTGCATGCCATGCCAACAGCTCCAATCACATTTCATGCGAATTTAAAATTCAGTCATCGATCTTTTATTTTTGTCAGATCATCAAATGACCATCTTCAAAAGGGCTAACAAAATCTCCATGTCAGCATCGAGGTCCCACCACAGAAGGCAGTGCCAAAGGAATACACATGGTGCTCACCCGTGATATCGCAATCACTAAACATCCTGCATCTTTGGATCACACGATGGTGGGCAACCGTTGATTCCTACCATCGATGATCATGTTCACTCATAGAAGTCAGCAGCACCAAACATAACTGTTCTGCAACTTTTTATGAAGATTATAACATCATCATCGATCTCGAGCATGTGCATTTCTTAGTTGTTTTAGTAACCCACTTTATAATGTATTTAAGTTTGACACAAATATTAAATGCTTTATTAGTCCCTTTTTGGCATTGGCAGCTTGGGACACGTGGCGCTCACCCGTGATATCACAATCACCAAAAAACTAGTGGTCATGTCATTGTGATATCACGAGGAGTAGTCAGGATCAATCATAGGAAGATCGACGGTCATTAAAAACACAGCAATCAGCAACACCAAACATAACCATCGAGCAAATTTTTACCAAGATTATAACATCACCGTCAATCTTGAGCATGTGCATCTCATAGTTGTTTTAGTAACCCACTTTATAACGTATTTAATTCCAACACAAATATTAAATGCTTTATTAACCCCTTTTCAGCATCGATAGCTTAGGACACATGGCGCTCGCCTGTGATATCGTAATCACCAAACAACCAATGGTGATGTCATCACAAGATGGTGGGGAGTGGTCAGGATCAATCATAGGAAGATCGATGGTCATTAAAAACACAACATTCAACAGCACCAAACATAACCGTTGAGCAACTTTTTACCAAGATTATAACATCACTGTTGATCTTGAGCACGTGCATCTCACGGCTATTTTAGTAACCCACTCTATAACGTATTTAACTCTGAAACAAATATTAAATGCTTTATTAATCCTTTTTTGGCATCAACAGCTTGGGACACGTGGCACTCGCTCGTGATACCATAATCACCAGACAACCAATGGTGATGTCATCGTGAGATCGTGGGGAGTGGTCAGGATCAATCGTAGGAAGATCGATGATCATTAAAAACACCCCCTACAAAATAAAACAACTATTAAAAGGGAGAAGGGGACATCACCTAGGACAACAATAAATTATGGCTCAAAGTTGTTCCTAAAGCACATGGCATAGACTGACCCAGACTTAAGAAGTAATAAAGTCAGGCGAAATAACCTTTTTGCATGTGCAGATTGTGTGGCCGTCGGATGAAGTGATTTCAATCTTGACCATTTCTCACAGACCTCGCAAGGTTTCTGCTAACGTCACAAATATGGTGCGAGGTGTGCGAGATGCTGCCATCTGTCATATTTGATGGTGGGGACCAGTTTTGCTCATTGATCGATAATGAAGGCTGAGGCCGATAGCTGTTTCTATACTGACGCATCATGGTCGTTCCTCACTAAGCTTGCGCAACTAAAACTGTAGTTTCAATAATGCTGCGAGGTGTATGATTTGGTGATGCGTGGACTCTGATGTTGTGCATTGGTAACAAAGGTGGGGCCCATTTCCATGCTGATGTGGTGCCCGGTAGGTGAATATCCTATCCGTTTGGTGACTGGAGGGAGAATGTTGCATTTTCAAATTATTTTGACTAAATCTGAGTTGTTCTCCTGGCCAATGTTGCGATTGATCAACGACTCGTATTTAAAAATAAACTGGTATTGTACTATAGCCATTTTATCTTGCATGAGTGAATAGTAATGGCCGAGTTCGACTATGCCTGCATAATTAAATGTTAAAATTTGTGAATTAATATTTACGTGTTGTATCTCTACATTGAGGAAGAATTGCTTGGTATCGAGTGAAGCAAGCTGTGGTTACGATTTCTCATTTTTTTTGCCCTAGATGTTTTGTGATTGAAACCATAAGTAGCACGTACGCCATTTCTTGTAAATTCAAAAGATCTTATGGTTGCTTGCTGGGTAATTTGTGATTGTTTCCTATTTCTGTTCTTGAAGAATTGATTGAATAGATTCACTTTTAGAGCCTATCTAGATAATTGCTAGGGATTTTTGAATATTGAAGAATTTTTTGTTAAGGCTAAAGGAGAAAATTGTAATTATTTGCTATCTAAAAATAAGCAAACCCTAGTTTGAATTATCATTAGTCTAGTATAAATGGCACCCAAAACCCAAAGTTCTGGTTCTGAAACCACTACCAAGTCTTTATCCCAAGATATTATTGATTTGTTACAACCCTCTACTAGCAAGAAGTAGGAGGGAAAGGTTTTCTTCTATGGGCCTCGAATCTTGGAAGGATTGATAGACAAGCAATGTGAAATTCAAGATGTCGAGCTACCATACACCGAGTGGCAGTTGTTCTCCATTTGATTTGGGAACAGGAATTTGCCGGTTCCTTTGTGTAACCCCTAGAGGTAAGACCTGGGTAAATTGGTGGTTCCTAATGTTTATATGGATGTAGATCTTTTAAAGGACATTGCTGCTAGATATGATCCTATGGCCCGAATTGTCAGAACACATGTTGGTGTGTAGATGATTAAGATAACCAAAGAAGAAATTGCAGATATGTTCAAATTGCACGAATGGAGTCAGGATATGGTTCCTGTCGACTTGGAGGTTTTCAGACAAAAATATAGAAATACTAGGGGTTTGTTAAGAACATCCTATTTAATACCTCATTTGGCAGTCTCAAAAAGAGAAAAAAATTAGAAAAAGGTAGTAATTGGTAGGAATGAGCCTGAACCTTTTCTTGTCAACTATTTCACCAGTTATTTCAAGAAGACTGTTTGTGCTTTATGTCAAGTTCTGGGAGTCAGCTTAAAGAAACCTTGCCTACCGATATTATGTATATGGTAGTAAATCTCCACCACCCAGGTTTTAATGTAATATATGATTTTTCCACTTATTTGACAGAGAAGATGCACATGGGTCTGGTAGCCCTAAAGGAGGGGAAGAATTGGGTTGGATTCAAATGGTATTCCTTGCTAATCCACATGTTTCTGTATAGGGGTCAGGCTGTGTTCAAAAAAGATATGGAATTAAAGAAGAAGGAAGGAAACATTGAAATGCCTGTCCAATATTGGACTAGGATTCTTGACATGCGTGATCATAAGTTTGATTATGTAACTTTCCATAATATCTTTGGATCTAAATTAAGGGAGGCTCTGGTTCGTGACCCCCCAAAGATCCCCAAAAAAAATCATGACTTCTTGAGGCCGATGGAGAGAAGGCCTGAATTGAACATAATGCACAATTGGGGAGATATTATCCCCTATCATAATACCATAATTTTTTAGGGTTTTTTGGAACTAATGTCAATCCAAAGGTTCTACCAAGGGAGGTGCCCCTTAGAATTGGATTTTTGGAAATCATGAGGCAGTTGGGGGATGCTCAGGAACTACACTTTCCAGTTGAACAGAAGAAAGGTTCTTTCTTCCCTGAATATACAACATTTGTCAATTTTTTTATGAAAAAGGGAGGATGGAAGGAGTTGCATAAATTACATGGGCCTTATAGGCTAAGGACTGTGCACCCAAGGAATCATGATCCTGAGGGTTTTATCTCTCAAATGAAGGCACAACATTGGACATGAGATTTTGTCCACAACTTCTACTTTCTTGAGGACACCCTCAAGAATATTTTTTATTCGGAATTACAAGATGAGAGAAAGGCACTATACATTTCCTACTCTAAAATGGTAAAAAGTAAGCAAGAGAAAATACCCGGTTTCAATCCCATACCTAATGCTAAAGATGAGTTTAGTAGGGCAATGTATGCTATTGATAATTTTGAGAGCTTGGTTGGGGTTTTGAAATATGAAAGGGTTGTGGAATAATGGGGAAAATCACAAACCATCGAGGAGTATCCTGAGGTAAAGGAAGAGGAGAGGCCTACTTATCATACCCAAAAGAAGATAAGGATTTTTTCTAGAAGAAAGGGAAGTAGGGCTGAAGATGTTGCTAAAAATATTGCACCATCTTCTTCAAGGTAGTAAGTACCAAATGTTGTTGATTTGGATTATCCTCCAAGTTTTTCAGAACAAGCTTTCCCACCATCACCAAAGAGGAAGAGGGTTGAAAAAGTAAAGATTGTTGATTGTGATGGTGATGAGGATGATGACATTATTGTCACTCTAGATGAAATGCATCTTGAGATGCCATTGGACCCAGTTGACATTGCAACAGGTTCAGGTACAGTTTATTTGAGGTTAGGAAAAGATGAAATCAAAGGAATAACAAGCAATGATGACTTGAGAAAAGAAGCTTGTAGAGAGTTCATGATGGATGACTCTTTTATTCAAACCGGTGCTTTTAAAGATTTTGTGTGGAGAGAACATACTGCATTATATGCTAAGAAGGTGGCACATGAGAGAAGTCTGCATCTAGAGCTCCCACAGAAGGTAATTCAAGCTAAGGTCAAGGAACAAATGAGAGACAAATTCAAAGCAATAACACTAGAGCAGGGTCAGGAATTGGTACAAAAAAGTGGAATATTGCTACTCCCTGAATGGGATATCATTGATGTTGTGGTGTTTGACACAATAAGAAGGGCTAATAAGCCACTTCTTGCTACTGAAGAGGAGGCTACATTGCCACTCAAGGGATCAACCTTTAGTGAGGAATGGGATGCATTGGTAATCTGGTCCCTATCCACTGGCTCTAAAAATCTAATTGTTGCAAAACCTTCTGACTTCAGTGGTCACTTGGTTGTGATGAGAGTTGCTAACACCCCAACATTGGAAGCTGTTGATATGGTCATGAATGTTGCCAAATTCACTAGAGCAATTGTTGAAGATTTGACCAAGGACCGGGATAATCTGAGAGGCCAATATAATGACATTATTATTGAATATAATAAGAGTCAACAAAAGGTAGTAGAGTTAGAAATTGAATTGGCTTTATTGAGGCAACAAATGGATACTATGAGATCTCAAAAGCAATCCAGTTCTAGCCACACTGCTCCTGACCCACCAGTAGAGCAGTCTCAACCTCCTGCACAAGCATAGTTTGTGGCTATTGTTCCATATAATATGGTACAAGTGCCTATCGCTATTGAGAGGGCTACTAGCCTTGGAGGGGGACTTTCTAGGGAGAAACTGATTCATCAGGTTGAAGAATATAAGAAGATGGTAAAGAAAATTTGGGATGCAATAGGGAAAAGCAATGCAGTGATAGTGGACACTATTTTGAAACTTTTAAACAGAAGGGTCCAGAGTAAGCTAAACAGTGTTCATGCAAATTATGTCCTAATGTTGTAAGCACTAAAAATGTTTCCAAGGGATAAAGAATTGGCCATCCCATTGCTAAACAAATGGAGCCCTAGAATGGAGAAGTTGAAATTCATGGCAGTAGGGGCAAAACAACATGGTGATAAATATCCTACTGTTATTGCAACATATCAATTGGTCAAGGGAATTGTTGAGTAAAAGTTTTAGGGATTTTCTACCCCAATGGAATCCAAGATTAAATTGTTGAAAGATGTGTATGATGGAAAGGACCTATCTCCATTGCCTCATATTTTACATAGTTAGGATGAAGTCAAACCCTTGCAGATTTGGAAGGAGCAAATGAACAATATAATGATGTCTCAAACACATGAGATATGCAAAAATACTGACATCCGCATGCTAGAGAATACATTGGAAAAGTTATCTTTTGTTATAAGTTTCTTAGAGAACTTTGATAAAAAGGCTACATCAATAATGGTAAAGTATGCTCCCTATCGAAACAAGGTTGATCAGGTTGTGGATTTCCAGTGGCCTTCCGAGGAGGAGCTTGAATTATGGAAAAAGGTGTTCACTAATGAGTTGGAATTATGAGTGTTATAGTCGAGAATTGCAACTTGGTCATGTATAATACAGGTTTGGCCTTAGATATTATATTCTAAAATTGCATTCTCCTTTTGGATCCAAGTACAGGGTGTTGAGGTGGAGTTAATACTATAACGGCTAAGCATGCCTTCGATGTATGGGGAGCGGCCTTTGGAGTGATGTTTTCTTTCCTCCTTATCAACAAATGATGATCTTTGTCTTATGCTCTCCACTCACATAATAGAATTATAACTGAATTAGGAGTTAGTGGTCCAATTACAAATGGACATGTGTACTCTCCAGCCTGAAGCTTGTTAGCTCCCTTATTTTATAAAAGGGAATTCAGGGCTGAGAGAGTGGTCGGTTGAAATATCCAAAATATGAGAAATAAGAGTTTAGTAATATAGAGAGTATGAATTGTAAGTCCAAGTTTTAAAAAGTTTTGAATCAGATTGGAGAACTTTGTTAATCATGGGGTTTTTGAGCATGTTTGTATCAAACTCATGAATATTTGGAGTTTATTTTCTCTCCTATTGTGTTATGTTACATGGATTATTATTGAAATATCAATCAAAGATGATTTTAATTTATTTTCATTTGTTCTTTACTGTGAATTATGTTTAACTATAGCTCTGGTTCAAAGGATCGATTAAATGCTTCAGTTAACCAGTAAATTCATGCAATATAACAAATAGGATTCATAAAGGAGTAATAAAATCAGGTATAGATATATGGGTTGTAATGCAATTCATAATAGATCATAAGTGTTCAAAATGATATTTACCCTATAGTTCAGTTTTCTCTTTTGATTCTATGCGCTGGGATATGGCACTAGAATTCTGATTACATTTTATTCTCGCATGTTTTGTGTTATGGCATCACGATATTTTACTCAAATATTTCCTATCAATTTACTTTATGTGAAGTTTGCAATTCTCTATTAAATGGACATGAGTCTTTTTTAAGGAATAGCCAATTTATTGAAGGATTTCATCCTTTAACATTAATTGGAGATCTATCTGTTGCTTACCTGTGTGCAAATGAATTGTTTAAAAGCTGTATGTTAAGAGCACATGCTAGGGAATACCCTCTTGGATTTTACAGAGTCCGAAGTGTAGGAGAATTAGCCTTATTACTATTCTCGTTAAGTTGGCCATATTGTTCCTAGTCTTTTATTATTGCATGTGGCGAGTTCATAGGAGCTTCTAGGAAACACGTGTGGGTTGCAGTAAAGAAATGCCAACAGGTTCAATTGACAACATGATCTATTGATTAATTACAAAGAATTCATAATTTGAAATTCTAGATTTTGACAACATGATCTATTGACAAGTAGGAAGTATTTTTCACATTGTGTCAAATTTATATATTGTTATCAGGATTCAATTATGTAGTTTTACAAGTCAAACTCATTGATCCATGTTTCATGAGTAGTGTTTCACAAGAACCCATCTCTCATGATAATGATTGGTCCACTTAGCACTCATTGCATCTAAATGATTCTCAAAGTGATGAAGCACTAGGCCTTCCTATGAGGTCACCCATCCCAATATTACATGATCCATGATTTTATTAATAATTGATCATTTTGGATTTTAACAAACTTGACACACAAATGACAATTTGACAATGAACTTAATGTATCACAATTAAGTTTCAAATTGAGTAACACAATAGAAACTAAAACAAATTGAGAGATTGTTATGAGGGTAGTGATGCAAATTTTCTAATTAGAGTGTATTCCATGAGATTACAATTCTTTGAGATATTCTGTCAAATAGTTCACAAGATTTGTCTATCCTCCCACATTTTACAAAGATTTGAAAATGGATTCTACAACCACAACATTTGAGAAAATTCATCTTCATATTATGCTTTGATGGATGTCCATACCTTGTTCCAAATCTCCCATATTAAGGAAATTGACAAGGATTTTGGTGAAGGTTGTGAAATTTTTCTATGCATCTACCAATTACATTTGATTGAAAGTTTATAAAACCATTTTAAAAAATCCATTATGTATATTATACAATCATTATAATCCACAATTTCACATTTATTTGGTTTTGCATCTACCAATTGTATTTGCTTGAATTTTCCTACCGAATTTTCAATGTAGATCCATTTTGTGTATATCTTACAATCTGTTGGTGTTTTTTCCCACATAGGATTTGCAATTCTCTAAGAGGTAGCCAAACTCTATTATAAAGAACTGCAAAGGCTAGTGGCCAACTAACAAGAGTCAGTCAAAGACTGACATCTCCTACACTTTTCGCTCTGTGAAACCAACGTGGGTAAGCCCAAGTGTGCTCATAAGAATGTTTCATGATTGGTAAGAACACTACTTCTTACAGATGCAGTCCCCACTAACACTAATAAACAATCATTACCCTGGTTGTGGTAAAACCAAAGAATAATAATAGATATCCCAAAGCAAGGAGACTGAAAATTATCATAAGATCTATATCCTAAAAAGAAATAGCAGTTGATATTTGTTAAAATGTTCAAGTATTGAATCACCGTGCTTAGAGTCACAGTCCTATACCTGAAAGGAATTTACCCTATCTAGTGCCTCATCAATTGGGTGGGAGTCATATAAAACGTAATTCAGATGAAAATGAACTTATCACCATAGTGCTTTGCTACCATGAGATTTGTCAGTATATTAAAACAATACTCCTTAGTGAATCCTGAGCATATAACCATAAACATGCAATTTATGTTCAAGAATTTGATTAACTCATTAAGTTAAAGCAAGAGAATAAATTACACTTTCAACTACACCATTGAAACTGAATGAACCAACCCTTGATAAATCCATTCATAATCCATGGCCCATACAAAGGAGAGAAAAATGTCTTAATTTTTTTAGATTTCTTTCGATATCAGTAATTACAAAAGCATAGTATACTTATTTCATACTATTCCCAACCCAACATGATTTCCTACATAATACCCTCATAATCCTGCATTACCACTAACTGTACCTATTCTAAGCCTTTGAACCCAAAAAAAATAACAAACCTTAACAATGAGCCATCAAATCTCCTTTATAGGACAGGAGAGCAACAAATCAATAGGCTACATTGTTCATTCCAAAATTGAATTTCATTTAGAATGAAATTCAAATTCACATTCCTCATCATTAGAAAAAACCATAATCAGTTTGAGGAATCAAAACAATTATACCATTGTAACCAACCGGAGCTAAAGAAAAAAGAGTGTGGTAGGCACGCGTACTTCCACATCAACACACCACCCAGAAGTAACACACCCAACAATTGCAACTACTTGCAAGACAAATGGCCCTGATAGAGGTGACCACTCCTAGTCCTCACTTTAGTAAGAAGCAAGACCAACTTCCTTTTATCCGCTTTAACACATGATCTGGTAGCATGGCACGACACCATCACAGTTATTGGGGCAACTACGAGGGGCTCTTCATTGACCCCCAATAGCTTGGTCATGGATTCCAAGTAATGTTGGTAGTCTGAGTCAATTTTGGACCCATCACCATCAGAACCAAATGACAACACCAGTGGGGACTTGGAGCTCCCTGACCCTTTATAAGCATCATGGACAACCTCAGGCTTGCTAAGGACAAGTTGTACCCCGTCAGGCTGCAAATTTCTCACCCCGAGTCTGGTACTTCTACACATAGCTGAATGGTCCATTGCAAAGAAAACCTCACAAAATATAGGAGAGACTCGACCACCTGCAAACAAGACAACTCAAAATACGATGATAATACCAGATAACTCAATGAGCATTTATAGAGTTAATTGGTGTGACAATTTTAATTGCTCAAATGTAGCATGAGCATTCAAGCATTTTAGTGGTTGATGTAGCCACCAAAAATTATTCCTGGCTTGCGAAGGAATGGTGTACAACCCATTATTGCATTTATCAAGAGAACACTATTCACACGTAGGAAAATTAGGTGAGGATTCACTGAAAAAACCTGAGCCATTAATGAGAACAACTTGGAGAGAGTAAGAACTCCCAACACGGATGAACAAGAACCCAACAAAAATTGAACCATTAATGCGGATCGAACATGGCAAGTTGGATGACTCAGATTGAGTCAACAATTGTTTGAAAATACACATCAGCACCCTGGGAGAACTGTGCCCAATCACAACCCAAGAAAACAAGAGATTGCAACTAGACAATGGGTCCCACCTAGCCCTATCGCTTCAAGAACCATACCACATGTCACCTCTTCGCAGACCTCGTAGTACCCTCAGGGGCCTTTAATTTGATCGTGTGAGATCCACGAGGAAGGATTATCATTGATCTACCTTGTTAATATCCCATGGGTAGAAAACACCCACCTTAAACCCCAAAACCCTAGCCTCCATCCATGTAAATTTTAAGTCCAATCACAATCCTTGTATGGTCCACATGATTTTTTTATCCTTTGTTGAAGAAACTATTACAATATATTTCTTATTTATGTACTTATTTTCCATACATGTTTATAAAAGTTTGAAATTATTAATAATATTAATTTTGGCAAGACATTAAAAGAGTGTTGATTATAAAAAATATGCATCCTAATGTGAAAATGAAAACAATGGAAGCAATGACTATAACACATAAATTTTTATGTAGTATCCAATTCAAAGAATCATGTTACCCTCTACCTTGAATTTTTTAGTATAAAAAGCTAAGAAAATGCTATAAATAAGATAATAAGCTGACTGTTAGCATATACCGATTTTCATAGAGATGTAGATTGTTGGATGTTGTGGTTGTGTTGCTCATGATATGTGGTTGTCATTAATGTCAACAATATTAGCATTAATGTCTTAAAGGTTGTATATGTCGAGGATATTGAGAAAATTAGAATAAATATGTTGCAGATAGTCTATGAAGTTGTGGAGATCAGAGTGGTGGAAATTTTTGTACGTTGGTATTCTGAAGTCATGTATTAAAGGGTTTGTTGTTGAGCCTATCTAGTATATCCTTTGGAATTTTCAGAGGTGTGCATCAAGATTGGAGCGAGTTATGAGTTTTTGTGTTCCTACAATTATTTTGTAGCTATAGTTGGTGTTTCTAAAAGAAGAGAATGTAATTCTGGTGAATTGAATTTTTGCGTATGCTCTTGAGATGTTCACTGATGTTTCTTGATCTCATACTCTATCATTGTGGTACGTTCATGTTGATCAGTGTGCTTGTGATCAAATATTTTTCCTTTGCATGTTCGAGTTTTCATGTTCTTGGTTGACATGATGGTGGTAGCGTGTTGTAGATCCTTGTGGATTAATTTTTGAATGCTTGGCATGTTCAAGGATGTTGATTTAGGTATTCATTATGTTGTGACATATTTAGGTTGGTGCGCATTGAGATTTGTTCATGAATTGGGCCGACAGTTTGTATTCATCTATTATTTATTTTTGGCCGATAGAGTTGTTAATGTAAATTCATGAAGTGGATATGTAAGAGCGATTGTTTTATTCATTTAGAGAGAATGTATGTGAAGTGTATGCGAGATATGTGTGAATAAAGATTAGATCATTTGAATGTAGAGAAGAGTGTGAAGAAGTTTAAGTAAAGTATGAAGAAGTATTTATGTGCCTAACTGAAACTATCATCATGCTTTTGAAGAAGCTAATTTCTCAATTCAACCTCATCAGATGGATTTAATTTGTTTATCTTATGTAAGGTAGTGAGCCTTCCCTTTGAGCAGTGAGCTCTAGGCAGTGTTCTTGAATGCATGTGCATTCCTTATTCATTTATTTTATACTTTTAATATGGTATAAATTATGGATTAACATCCACTGTGGTTTTTCCCCTGATAGGGTTTGTACACAAAAATCTTGGTGTTATGTGTGTTTCTGATGCGTTGTTGATTCATGATTTCACTGTTAATTATCAGATCTGAGATTAAAGGTTAATAAGGTTAAATAAGATTCAATTTTGTAACAACTAATTCACCCCCCCTCTCAGTTGTCTATCGTTGTTTTCCAACATAGATATCTTCCATTTAAAAACACACAAAACAATATTTAGTGGATAATCAACCATCTTTCATTTGTATAGTGATTATTTTATCCCTATAGGAAACAAGTAGAGTATATTAAGAAAACTAATAAAGCCACAACTACCCCTATTTTGTAGTTTGGTGTGCATTCCTTCCTCTCTCGGATCTTCTCTGATTATTTTGAAGAGACCAAGTGTTGTAACTAAACTGGTTCATTCTATGTGCATGTAATTTTGATCTTGATAGAGAAAATTAAAAAAATATTAATCTACTCTTGTCGAAACACAAACAACACTCAAATTTAGTATAAGAGTCAACCAATTATAAGGAAAACATAATATGAAGATGAATTTTCTCAAATCTTGTGGTTGTAGATGCCCTTTTGAAATCTATGCAAAATGTGGGAGGATAGACAAAGCTCATGAACTATTTGACACAATGCCTCGAATAATTGTAATCTCATGCAATACACTCTAATTAGAAAAGTCTCATCACTTCCCTCATAACAATCTATCAATTTGTTTTAGTGTCTATTGTGTTATACCCAATTTGGGACATGGGGTATAACAAAATAGACACTAGAATAAATTGAGAGATTACAATTATTTGAGACATTTTGTCAAATAGTTCACAAGCTTTTTCTATCCTTCCACATTTTGTATAAATTTTAAAAGGGCATCTACAACCACAACATTTGAAAAAATTCATCTCCATATTATGCTTTGATGGATTTCTATACCTTGTTCCAAATCTCCGATATTAAGGAAACCAATAAGGATTTTGGTGAAGGTTGTGGAATTTTTCTTTGCATCTACCAATTGCATTTGTTTGAAAGTTTCTAAAACCTTTTCAACAAATCCATTATGTGTATATTCTAAAATCATTATAGTACACAATTTCACATTTATTTGGCTTTGCATCTACCAATTGTATTTTCTTGAATTTCCCTACAATATTTTCAATGTAGATCTCTTTTGTGGATATCTTATATTCCTTGTAGTCCACATCACTTTGTTTTTTGAAGAAACTATTACCATATATTTCTTATTTATGTTCTTATTTTGCATACATGTTTATAAGTTTGATATTACAATTAATAATATTAATTTTGGCAAGACATTAAAATATTTTGTTGATTTTAAAAATATATGCATCCCAATGTAAAAATTCCAACAATAGAGGCAATGATTGTAACACATAAATTTTTATGTAGTATCCAATTCAAAGGATCATGTTACAATTTAGGGTTATGATTGGGTATTTAATTAGGGTTAGGATTTAGTGCTCGGGTTAGTGTTAGGTTTAGAGTTAGGGTTAGGGTTAGGAAAAATAATTTTAGGATTAGGGTTAGATTAGGGTTTATGTTTTATGGTTAGGGTCATATTTAGAGTTTTGGTTATGGTTGGGATTAGATATGAAATTAGGGTTAGGGTTTAGGATTACAATTAGGGATTATAGTATTTGGGTTATATTTAGAATTATTTTTTAGGGTTATTGTTATGATTAAGGGTTGTTTTTATATTTGGCTTAGAGTTGGGGTTAGGATTAGGGCCTAGGATAGGGCTAGGGTTAGGTTTAGGGTTATTAGAGTGAATGCAACTAATTAATAAAAGAAAAAATATTTAGGGTTAGGTAATTTGGGTTAGGGTTGGGGCTATATTTTTTGTTGTGGTTAGGGTTATAAAGATAGGATAAAGGTGAGGATTAGGGTCAAGGTTAAGGTTTCGAAAAAAAGGGTTACGTTATGATTAGGGTTAGGTCTAGGTTTAAGATTAGGATTATAGTTTGGGGTGTAGCATTTGTCTTTAGTTTAGGGTTACAATTAGGGTTAAGGTTAGGGTGTAAGTTAAGGTTAGTGTTAGGGTTAGATTAGAATTAGGATCATGGTTTAGGGTTTAGGGTTAGGGTTGTGTTTATGTTTAGGGTTACAATTAATATCATGGTTTAGGGTTTAGGGTTAGAGTTATGTTTATGTTTAGGGTTGTGATAAAAATAATTTGGGTTATGGTTAAGATTATGGTTTTGAGAAATAGTGTTAGGGTTAAAGTTATGGCCAGGGTTACATTAATGAGAAAATGATGGTTTACTTTCCAAGTAAGGGTTAGGATTAGGTTTATTGTCAGGGTATGATTCAATCTTGTGATTAGGGTTAGGTTTATGGTTAGATTAGGGATATGATGTTAGGTTTCAAGAAAAGGTCTAAATTTAAGATTAAGCCATAGTTGGTTGTAATGAACATGAGAAAAAATGGATCTAATTTCCTTTTTTGGAAAATAATCAACTATGACTTAAAATTAAATTTAGAGATTACCCTAAACTCTAACCATAACCATAAACCTAATCCCAAACCTAACCCTAAAGAAAACACATAACCTAACCCTAATTGGAGTGTTTGAGGCTAGGCTCAAACACTATATAACCTAACCCTATATAACTTAACACATAACCTAGCACTAGAAAAAAATTCTTCTCCCAAACAATCTCCTCTGCTTCTATTCATGCCTACTGGAGTTGCAACATTCAACATTGGTGCTTCAACCATTCATTTAAAGCTAAGAATTCGAATAAGAGATTTCAATGAACTAGAAGGGACAAGACTTACAACTTTCCAAGAAGAAATATCACATGCCAGATACATATTGATAGATGAAATGAGTTTATTTGGGGAGAGGTTGCTTGAAAACATAGATTCCAGGCTTCGACAAGCATTCCCAAAAATAGTAACCAAAGTTTTGGAGGTGAGTTCTAGATTGAATTTGTTAACTTTGAAACTTTACATTACAGTATTTTTTATTCAATTCTATTATAGTTCCTTCTATACAAATTCATAGTTATCAATTTAATTAAATATTTTACATTCAAGCATATCTACATGATTTTAGTTGGAGACTTGGGACAATTACCTCCAGTAAATGACATGGCTCCATATGAAAGAAAAAGGTGAGAAAAGCTACTATGGGAAGAATTCAAAATGGTCATTACATTAAGTTGTGTTTTTCGACAAGATGGACAAAACGAAGAAAAACAAATATTTCATCAAATTCTAACAAACATTAAGGATTTGAATCCCACAATCGACGATTGGATGTTGCTTATGTCAAGAAAAAATGCAAGAACCAATGCTTCAGAGAATGAAGAATTTGAAAGCAGTGTTCATTTGTAATATAATTAATGATTTAATAATATTATAATTATTATTAATCTAATACAATATTAATATTATTAATAATATACCAATAATATTAATAATCTAATATAATTACTATTAATCTATAGATTATATATAATCTTAATATATCAAATATATCATTATAATTCATATAATGTAATATAATATTGTTATGTAATATATTAATATTATACATTACTATTAATCTAATAATAATATAATCTTAATATATTAAATATTATATTATAATATAATATAAAATTAATAAATAATAATATAACATAAATAAATAATATAATAATAATACATAATATATCTCAATTAATATTGACATGTGTTTGTTTCCTGCAACACTGCCGCTGAAACTAGATTATATACCTTATATATAGTCTATATAATATATGCTGAGATTTATCATTTTCAAGGCGTATTTTTCTTTGCTTTTTGATTATTTGAATCTTAAGGCGAGTTAGGACAACAAGGTTCTAATGTCGAAGCTGAGTTACCCGGGGTAGCGTGGGCATAGTAGCATGGAGCATAAAGAAGTGTCGAGTCATGCCAAGTCATGGCGAGTTAAGGTAGCTTGCAAGGGTAAGGAAACTCTACAAGGTGAGTTGAACATCAAGATGTTAGCTAGGCTAGAAAGAGTTTGCAAATCAAGGGAAGGTCCCTATGGGTTATTACTAGTGATGAGATGCCAGAAATGGGGGAGTCAACATAGAGTAAGGTGTCATCCTACCAATGTCTAGTATTTGTACTAATAACTTATATAGGGAGGTATGGTTGTTCAAGGAAAGGAGCACCATAGGGATCCAACCGGGTTGCACCGAGAGTCCATAGCCGAACACCAAATGGAAAGGGTGTTCCAATACTCTTCCTTCTAGGAGCGAAAAAGAAGTAGCTCCTGCCTTGAGTCCCATAGTGGCTCAGGTGTTCATCATAGTCTTAGGAGCAAGGAAGTCTCGTTCCACCCTAGCTATGAAGTGAGGGGTTTTGTGGTGAACCCAACGTCTTGAACCCTATGAATGTAGTAACAGGGCCAACATGGGTTAGTTCCCAGACATGTCGTCGAGGGAGCTAGATGTTGGAATGATTTTATAATGACCATTGATCATCCATTAGTTGATCTTGACCATTCCCCACAATCCCGTGATGACCTCACCACTAAGTTTCAACTGATTGCGATATCACGGGCGAGCACCACGTGTCTGAGTTGGAAGTTCTGAAGGAATAATCAAAGTGCTTTAATATTTATGTCGAGTTTTAATACATTATATGATAGTTTACTAAAGCGGCTGCGAAATGCACGTGCTCAAAATCAACGGTGATGTTATAATCTTGATGAAAAGTTGCTTGACGGCTATGTTTAGTGCTGGTGACTGCTATGAATGAACACGATTGCCAATGGTGGAGATCAACGGTTTCCCATCCTTGTGTGATACAAAGATGCAAGGTGTTTTTTTATTGCGATATCACGAGCCATCGTCACCTGTCTTTCCTTGGCGATGCATAATGTGGTGGGCCCTTGGTGCTGAGATGGAGATTACATCAGCCTTTCGAAGGCAGTCATTCGATAACTTCTCAAACACAAGAAGATGTGATTTTGGCCCTATTAGGAGAAGAAAAAAGAACAATGGAAAAGATTTAAAAGTTGATTCTCAACATGAGAATGTATTATACTCATGAGGTAATAATAATTAAAAAAATAAAATGAATGTTATTATTGTAAGAAAAAGGATCACATAGTGTGGACTTGTATAACTCAAGCCAATGATGTTCTAGAGGGAGAACTTAAAGAAAAATCAAATGATGTTAGCTTAGACTATATATATTTGTTTGTTTAAATCAACATGTTTTGTTGTGAGGAATGTAAAACTTAATGAAGGGTGTTGGAATATTAAGATTAACATTAATAAATTCACCTTACTAACTTGTTTATTTTTGTTAATAAATAATTAGTTATATTCTTATAAGATAGTAGTTCAAATGGAAAGGTATATTTGAAAGGCTTTGTAAAAGCCATATTGTAATATATTCCCAAATGAACTGTATGATATAATTATTATTTTGAGTGTGTTTGTGTGCAGATATAAGTTCTCTTCACTTTTCTAATATATTTTTTATGCTCTATTAGCCATGACTTCATGATTAATTTTCCACTTTCGACACTACTTCTTACTAACTTTGCAAATGGAAGTTTACTTCTACTTAAAACTTGTGGTAGTTTCATTAATCTCTTGCTACCTCTAGTGTTGAATTGGACTAGTTATGTCATCTAGGATTTGTTCCTCAATTTTTTTTACTTTTTTCAAAAAAAAGTTATGATGGTTATACTTGTATTACCATGAATGGACATAAATTTCAGGATTTTGGGTGTTTTCATTCAATTTTTTATGTTTTCCCCTTAGCTCCTACTTTATGTTTGTTTTTTATAGAAGCCTTTGGATATCTTTTGGCTAATAGTATTTCATGGAACCTTATTAAAGGTGCTACTTTTTGTAACTCTATAGCCAAACTATTCAATGGTCATTTTTCTAATGACTCCTTTCTCACTCTCTTGGAGGACAAACATGACATTATTTAGGATATTCAATGCCTAGATATTTTCTGGAAAGCTTTAAGGTCAAATATATAGTGGCATAAAACTCAATGTTATAGGAAATCATTCTTAGCCAAGCCCAATTGGTTCAATTCCTATGGATAGAAGGGGGTTGATCATAAGGAAGTGTTGAGATTCCTAAGCATCTCTTTTACCTTTTAGGTTTCTCCTTCCTCTTTAAGGAAACATATCATTTCTAGAGCTGAGAAAAAATATCATATTAAATTATGAAGCCCCTTTCTTTGGCAAGGAGATTCCATGTGTGTTCAAAAATTCTTGTTGCACACATTTCCATTACTCATGTTGCTAAGAACCTTGAAAATCCTCATATTTGAAGATTGAAAAAATCCAAAGGTATATTTTATGGCCTCCCTTTAACCAAGGAAAATGGTTTCACAAAGTATCCTAGGATTTATATTATTTCCCTCATGACTATAATAGGCTTGGCTTACTTTATATTCACTACTCTAAATGGTGCCATAATAGGCTTTTATTGCTTTATATTCACTACTCTAAATGGTGCCATAATTTTAAATTTAATTAACATACTCTGAAACCTAACTAAACCAGGTTGTAGCTCGTCAAATTGGACAAGTGAAAGGTCAATACCAGCGCTGAGGAAGAGTTTGGAGGAGTGAAAACAAGGTCAATACCAGTGCCGACAAAGAGTTTGGAGCTAAAACAAGGTCAATACCAGTGTCGAGGACGAGGTTGAGGGCACTCAAGGAAAATTGATGACCAAGGGACAATGAGTACTGTAAGTTTGGCACCCCCATTCTCTTTAACCTGCAGTTTTCATGCCTAGTTTCCAAAGATCTTCTAGTACATTGGCCCCCCCATTCTCGTCAAATGGCATAAGATAAGATAGAAAAAATAAAATAGCTTAGTCTTTCACATTTTTATAGTGATTACTAGAGGCACATAGACCAATTCTTCATAATAGAAGAATTTGATCATATTTTTCCAACGATGGCATTATGAGAAAACCTTAGGTTAAATGAATAATTCCTAGCTAAGTTCCTGAAATCATGTCCAACCGTATAAGAGAAGACCACTGCTATGTATACTTGGATAACATGGAGAAAGGATCTTTGGGCTCTTTCGTCAATCTACATAATGTTAAATTTTAACACCTAAAAGTGAGAATGAAGAGTCTTTCCTAAGATGGTGGCCAATTATGCTTCTCAACACCTAGATTACAAAATCCTTGTCAATATCATTTCCATCACAATTAAACCTATTGCTTTAGATATAGTCATAGAGGTAAACAAATTGGCTTTCTTGATAGTAGATACATTCTAGACAATTCAATCCTTGCATAAGAGATTGTTGAATGGGCCCAACAAACTACTCATGATGCCCTTACTATTAAGTTAAAAGTTTGACAAGGCATATGATTGCATCAAATGTCTTTTCATTTATAAAAGGCTCAAATGGATTTATTTTCAACCCTAAATTATTATCACACATTCAAAATTACAAAATACCAGTTAATGAAGAATCTTCATTTGAAGGTGATGTCATCATGACCTTTGACTGAAGAACCTTCATTCAAAAATGATGCCATGTCAAGACTTTCAAATGAAGGTATTTTTTATTTTAAATATTTCATGTCCAAAATGCTTTAGAAAAGGAACCTTGGCATGAAGGACCTTCAAATGAAGACTTTAATTCAAAGGTCCTTCATTAGAATATCCTTCATATGAAGGTTCCTTTAATGCCATCCCATTATAGCTCTTAGAGTTTTTAGAGATATTTTTGTTTCGAAGTAGAGATTGGACCATCAAACACTGTCACCATGACTCTACCAAGATATCCATCAAATTGATAAACCTTGACTTAACAGCCACAAATTCATAAGAAAATTGCCTCTGTCAGCCCTAGGGCATCAATTCAATGCCAAGTTTCTTGCTTTAAAAGACCCCTAAATGCAATGAACCTCTATCATACCATGATGCACACCAATCCACTGAGTTACAATTCCAAGACAGTGGGTGGATTGGTGGATGTCATTTATATTTAGCCCTCAAACCCTTACATAGGCAAAATAGAGCAGTCCCTATAAATCTGGTAAAGACGTGCCACTCCAGTCATCAAAATTCTTTACCAGTTTCTTAATCTTCCTACTCAAATCATCAGGTAAGGCTTGAAAAACTTGTAGTGATTTTACAAAAACTTGAGTAGGCCTTAATGATTGGGGCCTGTTGTCTGCATCGAATCTAGAGGCCTTATACATAACATCTAGGTCATTGGCCCTAGGGATCCACTTCTCAACTAAAGGAAAAACTAATTCCTGATCCCTAGTAATGTTACTTATTGAATCTAAGAATAAAGAATATAAAGAATAAATTGATGGTAATCTACTATCAACTCCCTAATTCAAATGCCTAAAACCTATGTCTACAACTTCATTTTGCTTGGAAACTGCTCCCTTCTCACTTGATTTTAGAGCTTCCTGTAGCTCTCTAATCTTATTAAGCATCTGCTTTTTGGTGGGATCTATAGAGTACTAAACCTCCTCTTCAACTGGCTCTAATGAAGGACTAGGAGCAAGAGTCTGGATGGGGTTCCCAAGAGTAGAAAAAATTGGAGAAGTTGGAGGTACTGATCTTGATGTAGAAGGTATGGCCAGGGTACCAAGAGCACTAGAAGACTCCCCCATATGTCTATACTTCAACTTGTCTACCTTAGTTTGCAGCTCAACATTCCTTTGTTGCATTCTACTATACTCTCTAATAATAGTGTTATACTTCTCCATCAAACTTTTCTTCTCAGCTTTTCTTTCAGCTGTCTTTTGGGCCAATTTAGCCACATTTATAGTCAATTTTGTAGCTCCTGTAGTTGAAGTTTCAGAAGCTCTTTTGATTATTAACCCTCCCCTTAGATTTGGGCTAATATCAATAACATAGGGCATGGGCCAACCTAAACTTAGGAAGTAATAAAGTTAGGCAAAATATTTAACTCAATTTATAAAAAGGGGCTCGACCTAGATGAAACAACGAGACATAAGTCATTTTAATACCCACTCCAAAAATTTAAAAGCCGAATATATCTCACCCAAGGTTTTACATGGAACATTAGGATTTTTATGAAAGCCAAGGTAAAACCCAACCTTAGGTTCCTCCCAAACAATGTAACAATCCAAGACAAGGGCAAAACATAAATGGAATTCAAAGAACAATATTTGAAACTCCATCAAATCCACCATGATACACACCAATCCACCGAGTTACAGATCCAAGATAGTGGGTGGATTGGTGGATGTCATTTCTATTTATCCCTCAAACCCTTACAGAGGCACAATAGGGCAGTCCCTGTATTTGATTGTTTAATCCCACAAAACAGTGATTGAGAACTTCAAAAAAAATGAAAATGAAAGGGAACACATATATTTATCTACACCAATGATCTCAGAGCATTTCAAGCTTATATGGATCCATACAACATAAAAGAACTTCAGAAAAATTGTAAAAACACATAAAATTGCTTCAAGAACGTGGTATCTGATATGAAATTTTGGTATCAACTCCTCCAACAATTGCAATGGGATGGGAATACAATATAATAGAAGTGGGATAAAAAATGCATCGTTTGAAGCATCAAACCAATATGCAAAGATGAAAGAAAGTGCTAACCCCTTAAACTAAAAATTTTTCTTTTAACTTTAAGTTTGTTGGGTAGCCAATTATTTTAAGTTATCAAATCCTACCATCATACATAATCAAAATGTTGTTGTTTCAAATGACTATGAGCACTAACTTTCACTACTTGAAGATGTTGAAACCTTGTCATAGAGAATTAGAACATTGATGCGACCACTCATCCTACCTTAAAACATACCAAAAGTCTCCTAACAATTAGACATAGGAAGATTTAAGATGACTTAAACATTTTTTATTGCCAAAGCATAAACCTATGATGACTTTACTAGGCCTAGTACACACTCCCTCCCCGTTAACCACTTAGACATATGGAAATTAAATTTAAATTTGATGCTATTTTTAGTCATGTAGGTGTCCAATAAACCATTTGGTGGTGTTTCCCTTCAAGTTTATTTACTTGAATGAAGAGCAAAATTCCTTTGATTACAATTAGAGAATACATTTGACGCTTTGGTTGTGTAACTGGTGGAACATAGTCACATTTAACACTTGTTACAAAGTTTGGGAGTTAAAACGTTAAGTAGATTTGATTTGTGATGGACACATTTGGACGGTAGTAACAATAACTTGCAATCTATCAAGACTTGATTACCTTATAACCTGTCAAATTCTAGTGATGAAATGATAGATTAATCATAATGTCACCTTCGGATCACATTACCATGAAAGAACTTCATCCAACATCCTTATGAGTGCAAGAAACACCAAATAGGTATTTGTCAGATTTGTCTTCCTCGAGCGAGGGAAATTCTGGAAGAGAAGAGGAAAGCGAGACATGTAGTAGGTCTAAAAGAGGGAGATCAAATAGAGGTCAAAAGATTAGAAGGAAATTTCGTAAATGCATGGAATTTTTTCTTGCTAAAGGGGGGTCATGTTCTTATGATGATGAGAGCATAGGTGACATTCAGATTCCCTTGAGGTACAAACATATATGGAAACAATGGGTACCCAAGGAGCTTCCTCAAATAAACATGGATCTTTGTGTCAACGAGAGGATATATCGCATAGCACCATTGTCATTACATGGTTTGGGCCTATTTTGCATGGATGGCATAAAGTTCTGTTACAACAAAGTTACTGAGTTGATGGAGTATGTTGGACCCTGTTATAGTTACAAAGATTGGATGCAGCTAGCTTGATATACACGAAGTATGCGTAGGTATGCACTATCAGCAAATTATATACAACTAAAAGATAAGGATCAAAATAAAGGAGTGGCTAGGTACATTGATGGGAGGCCAAAAGCATCAGGGAATATTGCAGGGTTTATAAATAGTACATGACCTAGGTCAACAAATAAGCAATCCAATTGTATATTCGAGGCACGAGAAGGAAACCGTGTATTTTTATGTGCGATAAAATCAATAACTGGAGGGGAAGAGTTGCTAATGGATTATAATTTGAATCACTTAGATACAAAAAAAATTACTATGGGGGTGGTATGTACTATATACCATTTTACCCAACCTCCAATTAATGACTACAATATACCATTTTATTATTATGTTTTTTGGTAAGTCTATTGGTTTCATTTCAGTAATGTTTTTTATATTTAATTTTTGTCACAATGGGACATTGATCATAGGAGGAAGGCTCTAGCCCAGAGTGTAGATCATGATCCATCTTCAAGCCCTTCTATCTGACAGGTTTACCTCATTGTAATTGTATAAACTAGATACGAGCAAAATGTTTTATTATTATGTTTTTTTCACGAGTTTATTGGGTTAATTTTGATAATGTTTTTAATATTCTTGTTGCAGTTGGATGATCGGGGAAAGGCATCGGCAGTACATGAGAGCATCCATATGGAGGTGCAGTCACTATTATGCGATGATGACATCACATTTTCCACAAACCCTGTGGATATGATGAGGAAGGCCCAAAATAACTGCAATGAAGAAATCCTTAAGTTGGTATTCATAGTGCCTCAAATAGATGAGATAAGAGAAAGGGTTAAAATATTGTCTGAGAGAGCACAAAACTTGCAAGTAAGCTATCATGAGATCTTTAATTATAACATAAGTTCATTCATGGTTTTATATTTTGTACTCTTTTATGTCATGAACCAAAATATGTGTTGTTTTTACAGGATTATTTGCATCCTCATCACGTTGCTGGCCATGATCAAGGTACTGCAAGTGTTGCCCGAGAAGTAGGGGTCAGTACAAGTTTCAATATTGATCTTCCTGTACATATAACACATCATCTAACCCCATCATCTATGCCTATATTGTTGACTAATATGTCGGCAACACATACCATGCAGGCATTTGGTAGTGCACCGTTTGGTAGCGAACACATGCCACTACAAGTGTCAGTACCTGTGGATACGGAGGCAACTAGTACTGGTGATGTTTAAGCAGCATTTCGTAGATCTTCCTGTATTACTAGTATGGGAACATTGCCAGTCACATTTGTGGTGACCGAGGATTTCCTTCCCATAAAGATAGAGAAGGTCCCAGGTACTTTAAAATGTTTTAATTATTATTATAAATAATCCAATTGAAATTTGCTTATTGATCACTCTTTATAGACTAATGATCCCATGATCATTTTGCAGGAAATGATGTTTTTTATAAATATCTAAGTGATCTTACATTGGAGCTCTTCGGGCCCACCATACGTACATGGTGGAATGCCCAAAATCAAGATTTAAAAGATGAACTCATTAACCATTTAGTTGTGTTGTTCGGTGATAAAACATTCAACCAAACCAAGGTCCTTAAGAAATTTGGTACTTATCTAAAGTATGTGAGGGACCAATATAGGTCACATTTATAGAAGAATAGAAAGTACGAGCATCCCCCTATGATTCCGAAGAGAGAGTGGAAGGACTTGGTGTCAGATGGAAAGAAGAAGGATAAAAAGAAAAAAAGAAAGACACCACCAGGCCAAGGAAGGTATGTGATACTATCAAAAATTTAATTATATACTGATTACTCTTTCTTTTTACATAATCTAACGTATTTCAAATTTTTCATAGGCTGTCCGACACATCGAAGGCAACAAAGGCAAGACTAGAAAAACACAGGCAACACAAACTTGGCTCTGGTGGTTATATGAAATTAGCTGCATAATTTGTAAGTCAATAGATGAAATATTGCATCCAAATAATAAATTTCAAACAATTTTGGTTTTATCACACCATAGAAGCAAAATTCATGATCGCATGCAAAATTGCAGGGCTGTGATTTCAATAGAGTGCCCATAGATGAGGACCTGAAGATTGCTTTCCACCAAGGCTATGGAGCCCTGACTAAACATCTAAGAGTCTTGACTGGGCAAACATAATCTTCCACTGCATCCAACACGTAGGTAAATAAACTCAATAAAGTTTATTTCAAATTGAATACTTGTACAATCTATTCAATATTAATTTCCACCATAATAATGTGCCTATTTGTTTTACACAGATAAGCAATGATAATAATGCATATGACATTGGAATGCAGCCTAGTGAGGGTGGAGCACAACCTGCCAATGAAGGCCATGGTGTTTATCCCGATACTGGATGTATTCATGTGCTATACAAAACGTAGTATGGATTAATACAATTAAACATCTTTGATTGCATTTGGTGTATTAATCAATGTAACCTTTCGTGTTTCAACTTTAGAGCATGTAGAGCATGATCAACATGTTGAGCATGATCAGGTTAGACAAGATCAGGAACATGATGTGGCTCCATCAGGTAAAGAGGACCACTCTAATGTTCTTTCAAACATATTTAATTGCAATTGGTGTATTAATTAATGTAATCTTTTGTGTTTCAACTCTAGATCAGGATTTAGAGGGTGTTCAAAATGTTGAGCATGAGGCTATAAGACAATATCAGGAACATGATGTGGCCCAATCAGGTAAAGAGCACCACTCTGGTGTTCTTTTAATTAATGAAATACATGTAACAATAATAATAAAACATATCAATTTAAGATTTCTTTGCTATTGCAGCAGACCCCCCCTTACAGCCGCATCCACATTGTGAGTACATGACTAGGCATACATTAAGATCATGAGCAGAGCTCAGAACAACTCAAGGGGGGACAAATTATTTTGAAAATGATACTCCACTTCAGCTTTTTTTAGCTGCAAAAAAGAAGGAAAAAAAGAAGTGATTGTAATCATATTATGATAGCCATATTTTTGATAATATGTAAAAATTGAAAAAATGAAATATGTTAATGAATGAATGTGAATATGTTAATTAATAAATATTATATGTTAATGAATGAATGTTATATGTTATTAATGGATGAATGAATGAATGTGAATATGTTAATGAATGAATGTTATATGTTAATGAATGAATGTTATATGTTATTAATGGATGAATGAATGATTAATGTTATATGATCGGGTATGGAATTGAGAGTGATGTTAGGGGGGTGGCAGGGGCCAAATGAGCTTCCACCTTCACGTGGTTGGCCCTGTTAAGTAGAGAATATTAAACTATTCTCAAAACAAAGAGAAGCTCAATAAAGTAAGTAATGCACTTTTCAATATAAGAAATGCATTGTTTGAAGCATCAAACCAATATGCAAAGATGAAAGAAAGTGATAACTTTTCACTATGAACATTGTGTTGTGTGTGGATTTGGTTTCAAAGCTCTATTTTTTAATTTTATTTTAGTGGTATCTAAAATTTGACTTTTGTGCATAATAGGTTAGTGGAAAATTTGACAGCTCTGAAGGGTTTAGAGGCTCGATTGAGATAGATACACATATATTTGGATCTTGTTGTTGATGGGATGCTTCCACTTAACCATGAAATTTTGTACCATCTGTAGGTATGCTAAAATATCTCTACTTACATTCATTCAACTTACTATAATATAATATCTGACAAAAATCTCCCTTTCACTATACTTAGATGGATTTTCATCCCTTGTTCCAAAGCACATGTTTTAAAATAGGCAAGAAAGATGTTGGCAAGGGTTAAGGAATTTGGCGTTACACCTACCAATTGCATAGTTTACTTCATTCATACAACATATTGCCAATGCATTTCACAATTGTTGGAATCATATCCTATAATTACAGAACTAGTAAAATTAAAATATGTAAGTTTCAAATATGGCATTACATATCTTTCTATGAATTTTTGAAAGAAAATATCAAAATGGAGAAGAATTAAAAAAATAATCTACATAATTTCTAAGAGATCAGGGAATTTTTTTGCAGAGTTATCTTGAATATATTTAAGACAAAAGTAACTTATACAGATTGAAGCAGAATATCGGTAGTCTAAAATCACTAGTCAACACATCTTAGTAGTATCTCAATTCAAGAGAACTAGGTCCACTATCCATTAGCCAGTAAAACAAATAAAATCAATTCATAAGATTATTCTGTTCTAATAGGGTTGACTGGTTGCTTGTTTCTTTTTTATTGTCAGGAAGTCATCAATATACACTTGGTTTTCCCACCTTTTCTTGCCTCGTGGCCAGAGAGTTTATGTAGAAGGCATAAAAGTAACCTTCAAGATTGACAATGGAAATGAGTACAAGGTCAGTATAACTTTATGCTAATTGGGTATGATTTAATTTGTTCAAGACCAATTTTGATTCATTTTCTACTCACACTACTTTTATTTACATTTATGTTTTGCTAATATCCATTTTCCTTTACCTTCATATTCCTCTATACATATTGTGTTTACAATAATTTTTTCCTTAATTTAATCTAGGGGAGAGGACCCAGTACCTAAACAACTTTCAATGTCATGCTGTTAGGATTTACTGTGAAGCTAATCCAAAGTTTTTCATTGTTGCTCGAGGCCATATTGCAATGCTTTCTCTAGGTAGCCCACATGATCCCCATATGGTATCTTCTTTTTGTAGTCTCTAAATTTATTAGAAGAAATCAACAACTAGTTTGTCTAAATGTTGCTCCTTGTTTACACATTAATATCTCTTTTCGCAACAATGGATCATAGTGGATTCATGGGGTCTTAAAGAGAAGGCTCCCAAAAATGGAGATCAAGAGTGGGACCAGGTAAAACCATTCATAATCATGCTCATATTGTTTTATTGACTGTCTAAGAGCTAAGTATCTAGGATAACATTTTGTATTTTTCTATTGAATTTCCAGACTGAGAATAGTTTTGGGTTTGCAATCCTATTTTTTAGTACACTAGCTAAGTATCCAAGATGCACTGTAGGTACTTTTTCTCACCAAATTGCTCATTTTCCACAAATTTAGATTCTAGTGTGTAGTTTAATATTCACTAGTTTGATTTTTTCTTTTTTAGCAAAATTAGAATCTAGTTTGTAAGTTGTGCTTCTTGTCCATGACAGTCCCCTTGATCTCATGACTCATCATAGGTTTTATATTTTACTCCAATTGTTGATCAACATCAAATGTGGCCATCATAATATCATCCATAACCTCCATATTCTACAATTATTCATTTCTCATTTCTCATACATAGTAACCAAATAATGCAGGCCTAGAGCTTGGACTGCAGATGTATGCAAAAAATGATAAATCCCTACCTCTGTAAGCCTAATTAAACACAACAACTAACATGTTGTTTGATATTTTAAACAGTCATATGACTGTCCTTTTTCTACCTTGTAAACACTTAATCAATGCATACAATAATTTATTGAAATACAAAGTTAAATGGCCTCTTAACTCTTGACACTAATGTCATTGCATTTGTCCAAACAGGGTTATCATATTGTGATCTAAATTTTCATAATGAAGTCTTCCAATTTGTCCTTTAAATCTGAGCATTGATGACAATCCATCTTGTCTTTTACCACCCCTATTAATGGTCATGGTCTTGGCACATCAAATTTCTCTCTTTGATTGACCTGTCCTTATGTCCTATCATTATCCCTATGGATGCACTTTGGAGCCTCCTACTATTTTTATATATCACCCAAAGTCACCCCGATAAGTATTTCGATCCATTTGTATCTTCATCGACAAGAGATCATGTATCTCTAGGATATTCTATAGTTTCCCCGACATGGTGAGTCTCCTCAATGATTATTCTTTTGATCTCAACTATGTCACCAAGATTCCTACTGATGTAATCTTATCGTCATCACATAGTGGGTTGGGTAGACATTCAGAACTTACTCTGATGGTATATTTCTTGCCGATATGCTTCCCTCGTGCTTTGTCGATGAGACAAGATGTGTATCTCGTCGATGAAACATCAGCATTGAGACCGAAATCTAGTCCTCCTGATATATCTTCTTAGGCAATTTTGATTGTTGTAATAGTCTTGATCTTTCACCAATATGCCTACATTTCAACGAATAGTTTAAAAAAAAAAAAATTGCACTATTCCGTCGAAATTGCGATGAACCGCAAAAAGCATCTGACGAATCTACAATGTATCTGACGAACTTTCACCGTAATGACTTGCCTATTTTGTCGTGAGTTCAAAAAACTTATGTTGTTAATCCGATGGTTTGGCAAAGGTATGTCGCCCATGCTCCGAGTGCTATTCGTCGCTAGAGCGACGAAACTGTCATCTCGATTCCGACGAATGTATGTCGTTGCTCTGACGCTTCATCGATGGTATGCCACCCGTGCTCCGGGTAGTGTTCATCTCTAGACCGATGACACTGTCATCTCAATTTTGATGAATGTATGTCGCTGCTCTGACGCTTCAACGACGGTATGCCACCCATGCTCTGGGTACTGTTTGTCGCTAGACCAACGACACTGTCGTCTCAATTTCGATGAATATATGTCGCTGCTTCTACACTTTAGTGATGGTATGCTATCGATGACACTGTTGTCTCAGTTTCAAAGAAGAATGTATGTCGTTGCTTCGATGCTTTAGCGAAGGTATGCCGCCCGTGCTCCAAGTACTGTTCGTCACTAGACCGATGACACTTTCATCTCAATTCTAACGAATGTATGTCACTACTCTGACGGTATGCCACCCATGGTCCAACCACTGTTTTTCATTCGATCGATGAAGGGGGCATCGTGGTTCCGATGAGCTTGCATCGTGAGGTCAACGTTTTACAGTCTGTTGGGATATAGATGAAAAGTGAGTGACGATGCTGATTTCTACTATTCGTCGGTCGGACAACAATAGATCATCAAAATTCTGATGAACGTTTGTCAAAAATTGGGGTCAAATTCAATAGTGCTAGCCTCCCCCTTCGCCGAAACAAAATAATCCAATACAACAATTGCAACAAGAGTTGAACTCTTCTATGGACATTATCATTTGATATCTTGTTCTAATTAACTTGGATGAAGATGATGAGGTTGCTAAAATTAATGAAGAGGTGCATAATGAATTGAATACATTTTTTTCCTCTTCCATGAGCTTAAATGATAATTCTCTATTGAACTTGGTACTTCTCCTATTTTGACACTTTCTCTTGTCCCTTTGGCTAGTTTCCTGCCTTCGGTATACAATCAACATGATTGGGAGGAAGATGACCTTCTTTAGGTTGACTCACATGTGCCTTACTAGCCTTTTGCACTTTCATTTTGTTTTGTGTGATTGCATGTGCGTGATGTGATCCCCCATGACATTATATTGGATGATCTCTCTCTCTTTGTGACATCCCTTTATTTGTACCTTCATTCTTCTCTATGTCATAAACCTTTTGCTTTTTTCCTTTTATATTTTTCATTTGTCTTGTGTTGTCCTTTTGGGGATGATGCAAGGTGTCGAGACATTCATCTCTCATCCATGTTGACCCAAAAGGATTTTTTTCCTTTTCTTTTTCTTTATCTTTTCATTTGTCTTGTGTTTTTCTTTTGGGGATGATGCAAGGTGTCGAGACATTCATGTCTCTTCCATGTTGACCTAAAAGGCCTTTTCTTTGTTTTCACTCTCTTTGTGACATTCTTCCATTTCTATGTGTATTTGGGGAATGATGACAGTTCTGAGCTCTCTAAAAGAAAATTGCAGAAAGAACATACTGACCCCAAATCCATAGATCCCCTATGTGTTTGGTGTTTTCATTTTGGGGGCAACTGCTCTCTTTTATTTTTCTTTTGCATGACGTAGCATTACTTGGAAATATATGACTTGGCATAGGACTTTCCAAGTTAGCTCTCATGTCTTCTTTACTATTTGCATTTATCATTTTCTACTTGAAAATAATTTCTCACGACATGGTGTTTAGAAATTTCTTTAAAGCGGGGGCATACATTGACATTATTCTTCTGGATTATTATTTTTCATTATTCATGGTATGTAGTCTTCTTACTTTATACAATGCATTTTTTTCTTTGTGGATGGCATTGGGTGTGATGTCCCTCAAGAGCATGATCTCTCTTAGCATATTACATTCCTCTTAGTGGCTTGATGTGACACACTACATCCCCTAAGTTGTCAATTTTCTATTATTTGATTGGTCCTCTCTTAGAGACATTAGGCACAATGTTCCCTAAGTTAAGCCCTCACATGAACTAAGCAAAAATCCTTTGAACATTCTTTACATATTTCATTATATGGCCACCTTGCATAATACACTTTGCATGCCTGTGGAGCCATCTTTCTTGTTCACGAGTTCTAAGCATACAATGCTTTTCTTGTCTCATGAAGCTCGAAAACCATTTTTTTGTGGAACCTTGTTAAAGTTATCAGGAGGTATAACTTTTGTATGGTTTCTATGGGAAGTCTGATAAAGGCATGACTTTCCCCATAGCCACTTGCATGTGTGTGAGCGCATACTAGTCATGAGTGTATGTGTCTCACCCTCTTAGAACTTCTCACCCAGTGGATAGATATGAGTTTTGTTGCCTCAGAGTGAGTATGTTTTTCAGACAAATAGCCTAGAACTGATCCACATCACATTGGACAAATGGTCAAAGCTTGATATTCCTTGTTTCCTTTCCATGTTATTCCTTTATGTCTTCGATAGTGCACGCTTATGTCTTTTTGTTGCTCTTTATATCATTTTCATGTGTGTTCTCTTGTACTTATGTTAGTTTTCCATAGAACCCTAGTCTTGGGGGCTTGCACAACCCCCTTGGTAATGTTTATCCTATCTTACGATTATTAGTGCATTTGAAACCCCCTTGCTCGTTGCTCCATTTGGTCTACTTAAGTGTGAGTTGGAAGAAATTTCCTCTTCTCTCTAAAGTGGGGGCTAGATGTAATGATGAAAAAAGGTCCCCTTAACATAACCTTGATTTAGTGTTGTAATATGCCTAACATATTCACATTAGGTCTTGGGCCCTTGTGAACTAATGGATTTAATTGGTACCTTGCTAAAGTGTTGTGAAGTGTTGTAACACACTTTCATACTTTTATTAATTAACTAAACCCAATAAACCTCTTTTTAATTAAAATAAACATTAATCTTGTGTTGTAAAGTGTTGTAACACACTTTCACACTTTTCTAGGCTCGTCATTAATAATCGGGATTTCTTATGCCTTAATTGACCCTATTTTGCATCCACAAGCCTCATTTATTGCATCTTTTTGAGGATAGTCCCAACACCAATCATTAGCCAATCATATTTCAAGTGTTTTAGGTTTGAATGGCCTAGACTTAGTGATTTGGGACTCATTTTCCACCTTGGGCGAATGAGTCCCACCTAGATCTTTTGGTCCCAAACCTAGTTTCACACCTTTCTAGGCATTTTTAAACTTGGTCCCAAAAAATAGGCCTAGTGGGACTCATTCACCACCTTGGGCGAATGAGTCCCTTGTGGCTCAAAATAAAAATTAGTTCAAATTCTTGGTGAGATTTTATTTTCTTAGATCTGCTGTCGACTTGTAGTGTTGCAATTTTAGGAATTCTTGCATAATTGAGTATAAATACAAGGTTCTTTCACTCATTTTCACCAAAGACTTTTGTGAGAACATTCATACTAGCAAGTTTGAGTTCACAAGAGCATTCAAGGGTAGCTTATCAAGTGTTTTAGAGCATTCTTCAAGCATCAATCATCATGTCAAGGACTTCATGCATCATTTTTTTTATTGTGCTAACAATTGTGATGTAGGGTTTATGATTCAAGCAAGTGTTTCATTCAAGATCAACATCATTCAAGAAATGATCAAGATCTACATCCATTGCAGCTATCTCGAGCATATTTGCAACACTTTATTAAAGGATTTTGGTGAGTTGCAACATTTTCATTTGTTCATTCATCATTCTCCATTCCTATGTGATTTCATTTTAGGATTTAATTACCAATAAGGGGTTTGACCAAAGCAAACCCCTATCCACTAACCCAAAAACATTTTCCCCTCTCCTTTATGTGTGATTTGCAAGCCTAGGTGGTAAATTTCCTAAGGAGCAAGATTGGAGAAAATTTGCAATTCATTCAAAGTTGTCAAAGTTGCCATCAAGTCTTGGAGAACCTTGGAGAAGACCTCCAGGTTGCATATCAAAGATTTGGATCTGGAAACAAATAAGGAAGGATAAAGAAGATAGAGAAGAGTAGGATCAACCTTTGAAGTTTCAGAAAATCCCAATTGGATTGATTCACCACTTCTGGTGAATGAGTCCTAGTTTCAATCAATTTTTAGATTTCTGTAGATCTGAATAACTATTTGGCAAATTCTTGTTCTCGCACAATTTTCTAGAATCTGGAATGACTCACCTAGCTTGGTGAATGAGTCCTAGTCAACATTAAGATCATATTTTCCAATTTTCTAGAGCTCCACTCAGCCATCTCCAGATTTCTAGGTGCACACATTTTGTTTTGTAGTTTTCTATTTCATTTCATTCACTTTTCTAGGTCATTTAGTATTACTTTGCATTGAACTAAGGTTTTTGTATTTTATCTTGCATTTCATTATCTTTTCCAAGTCTAAACTTGGTGATTAACCCCTTTATAGTTTGAATTTAGCCCCTAGGACAACCCTATTACAAGATTTCTCTCATTTGCATTGAGATCTTTAGGGTTACCCTTGAATGAAATTGGAAATGTGGGTTTTCTCTATGTCCTAAAACCATATGCTAGCATCCATCCCACAAATTCACCATTTCACAACAATAAGTCAAGGCATCATTAAGCTCAATTTTATAGGGAGGGCCCAAACAAGTGTGAAAATGTCACTGGAATTTTTTTTTGACACTACACTCATCATCAAGTTTACACATAATAAATAAAATATTAGTGAAATTACTACCATAATTTCACATGTCTTCTAAGATTTGTAACCATATAATTTTTTTTTACATTTGAACTACATTAACATATTTATTTTTAATTTCTTTCACTAATGTTTCCATAGTATTAGAGACATATGTATTGACATTTTTCAATAAATTTTGACCTACTTGTCCAAATTTGAAAATAAATAAATAATATTGTTCTACACTTCATTCTTTAGACATTGGAAGAAAAATTGCATTTTCTATTATTTTGGTGCAAGTTATGTGACACACATGCTCAGTGATTCAAATTTTAGGATGCATCCACTTTGAAAAATCATAGAAAATGTACTCAATAAATATTTTTAAAAAAATATACAACTTATAGTACTCACTCTTAACTATATTTCTACCAATAGGTTTTTTTAAATTACTAAATTCAACTTAAAAAAGTGAGGGGCACACGCTAGACACTATGTTTTTTTTAAGAAAATAGGAACACTTTTGTGTGCGTGAAACATTTGATCCTCTTATTCTTATCCATTTAAAAAAAAAATAGTAGTTTAGAAACTAGATTCATAGTACTACAAATCTTGTTCTTTTGGTATCTTCAAATTTTGAGTGCATGAATCTCAAATTACTCCAAGTTCAGATTTAGCTAATTTTTTTAAAAAAAAGTAGCCACTTTTGACCCCCTTTTTGCACACCATCTTGGTGCACTTTCCTAGTATTTTATATCCAATACAACAATTAATAATATTTTCCTTCATCAAAATTTGGATCTTTATGTTAAGATTTTATTCCTTCTTATGAAGAAAAGTGGGTCAAAGAGGTCTATCGTCACTTTTTCTACTACTAATATTTACTCCTAAAGAGCTCATATCATAATTCTAGATAATGTAGTTATTCATATTGTTGTTCATATTGTGAAGTATTTACACAAATACATTAAGGATTAGATCAAAATTCTTTTATGTCTAATCTATATAGAGATATCTTCTATATTAGTTTGTATATATCTATCTACCATAGGTTACTCTTCTATGTCTAATCCTTATGTGCTTGATCTTTCTATCAATGTTTTTTTCTCATATATGATATATATAATTCCTTATCATTAAGCAACATAAATAATCAGAATAACAAGAAAGTTGGCAAGATATTTAGCTCTAATACCATTCTAATTAACCTATTAATAATTCTAGCTAATTATCTTTAGATTTTTTCTTTTAACTAGATCCTAATAGCTTATAACTTTCTTCACATTTACACATCACATTGACAACCCAAACTTAATGAATGGACCAAAAAACAAAGATATACTCTATATTTTTTTGTTTCTAATGCAATATAACATACATCAAAATATGTGGTAACACCAATAACAACATTGAAACTATGCTACTTGAATTTATACAAACTTGATGAAGATCATATCCATTTCCATCAAATCTCCATCATAAACTTTGATTGAGATTGTCGCGTAGAGCCAAATAGTTTTAATTCTCAAATTCTACAAAATAAAAGGTTTTCATCCTCTAATCTCAACAAATCAAAGGGTTTCTTCCTTAGATCCAATTAGTTGAATACTAGTGCATAGAATTTTTTTTATAATAGTTTCTATGTAGAATGTGTAATCCTTGAGTGGATGCATTCTCCCTTAATATAATTGATATATATTTTCAATAATGAATCTAGTCCAAAATAATGGCTTGGATTATGTAAGGACCACCTAGAGGGAAGATGAAACCACTGCATTAATGAAGGCATGAATATCTTCATCCATCATACCATAAGTACATTTAAATCTACTCCCCTAAAATTAAATAATGTTTTTTGGGTGGAAGGATTGTATTGGGTAGTTTTAGGGCATATCAAAATATTAATAGTGATCTAGTTCATGGAGAGAGGTAGGTTGGAATTTTAGAGTTTAGTGGTCTAGTGTATTGCATACAAGGTACTTAAATAAGAACATATCCAAACTTTTGATCTCCATGGTCTAACATAGTGTCAAGTATTAGGGATAAAAAATTTTGGGTACCATGGAAAATGCTACTTAGGTAAGGGGAAAGTTGAAACTCTAACTTTGATTGGTAACTTAGGGTAAGGATCAAGGAGTTAAGGTTTGGGAAAAAGGCATGCTAGGAAGGAAATGTGTTAAATCCAACAAAGGTAAAGGAAAGAGTGGGGTTTGAGAAAAATAAATGAAGGGATGAATAATTTTTGAAATCTTGATAGAAGAGGGAAAAAGGAAAGGAAAGGATAAAAGGTATGCTTGAATGGGAAAGTATAAAATTTAATTAGGATAAGGGAAAAATTTGAGTTTAGAGAAAATACATACCAATAAGGGAAATAAAAAAGTTGAACATGCCTCTATAGTTAGAAACTTTTGAGACCTTAGGAACTCTTGAATCCTTGATCGAAAGCAATTAGAGAAGAAACACTGCATAATCCATAGGTAAACTTAGGTTATTACCAAAATTTAATCCATATGTAAAATATTATTTCATGAAATTTATTTAACTTTTGGAGCACCATGTAGTTTTGTTTATTTTTTCTAAAAATAGAAAAAATGTCTCTTGAAGAGTATCATTTAGTTACATTTATAAAGAATTCTAATATAATATGCCAAGGATAACTATATAAAATTTTATATGAGAAAGCCTCCTAAAACATGCTCTATTAAGATTGCACTTAAAGAAGATTTTTATATATGAATTCTATTATGTTAGAAGAGACTAAGTCAACTATATTAATATATTTGAAGGAAATATTAAGCATTATTTAGCTCTTCTATTGTTCTAATTCCTCTAAAATTATAGAATAATATGAACCATTATCCATACTTCCTTTAAAAGTAGCAACATCAAGAAAGCCTAGCTTCTAGTGAGTTACAATCACCTACTTCATGAGCTCCTCCATTAAGCTATTTTCTCATTAATAGTACCACTTAGAACATTTAGCACTAACCTTACCTAGAAAGTATAATTAAAGAAATAATACACAATTGATTCTGAAAATTAATAATTCTAACTAAAACTTAATAATTTCAATTCATTCACATCACTTAATAAAATAAATTTAAGTAATAAGAGAATATTTAATTATATTTTAATAATGAACTCCAATAATAGAACACCATATTATTTTAATCAAAAAAATAATATTTACTCAAATTTATAATTAAAAGTCTTAAAATTAAAACTTCTATAATGAATTATTTAAAATTAAATATAATTTATTTTCAAAGAAATATAAATTATTTTTGTGTAGACTTATTATATTCATAAGTAGGTGGGTGATTCATTACTTCAACAATAATTTAAATATAAAGCATGAGAAAATAAAAATGAAAACATATAAATGACAATTGAAAAGGATGACTTCCAAATATTTTTAGACCACTTAGGTAGAAAAAGACATAAATGGGATGTATTTTAATTTCTCGGAGGGCAATATATCAAGAATCCAAATTTCCTTTTGCGCAATATGCGGTGGCCACCTTGTCAACAATTTGACCCGAATTTATGGCAAAATCCTTCGCTTTACCTGTCACCATTTGTCGTTTTCCCCACACGCTTTACGATTCGTCGGCCGGCGGGCTGTGACCACTATTGCACACAACGTGTTACTTACAAATCACTTATATTTGCTAACACCCTGGGCTTTGATGATTACGGAAGAAAACCAGAATCGATCTTAGACTGTTTGCTGTGTGAATACGAGAAAGTCTGGATCCATGACATGATGTTTGGTCACACTAAAGTTTGTGGGAAACTTATTTTAAACGCTAAACCTAATGGAAGTATCCAGTCCTCGGGAAGAGAATACATTTAACCATATCGTTTTTCGATTGATAAATGGAGACAAATATTTATTGATGTTGAGGTATGGAATCTGTGAAAAAGATTTGAACTAACTACAGAGCATTCCAGAATGAAATTCCACTTCTTTCGATAATGGTTATCTTGGATTTCTAATGGGTCTTAATCTGATATAACATATTGCGTATTCTAACATGACTGTAATGATTGCATTACCCATTTTTAGATGTCTATCTTCATCAGTATCTAAAGCTAATTCAAGATGAAATCAGATCGGGCTGGTCTGAATGAGTCAAGAAAGCTTTTGAATTTTTATGTATTCGACGAACAATATTGTCTTATCTAAAGCAGAAATATATTATTCTGTACGCGAAATTAAGGACAACAAAGCCGTGGAGAGATAGGTATGATGAAAATAACCCCTTTTTTGAATTGATGGGGCGATTGGTATTCAAACAAATCGATTCATTTTCATACTATTATCAGCTCATTGAAAATAGAGCGAAAACCATATTAAATTGAACATGATTTAGGTGCGCTGCGAAATTCTGGTGTAAGACGCTTCATTTGTCGTATCAATCTGTCAGCTGTGAATTTTTATTCTGAATTTTAAACCATTGGATAACTCCATTCTCAGAGATGTAGACATACAATTTTATTTTTTCTGGCCCCGTGCAAATAAATAATGTAGAATTGGCTTCAAAATCCTGACCCCCCATAAACAACAGAAAATCAGCTGTACCAGAGTTTGATCTCAGCACGTATGGAAATACAGAGTTTTCATTAAATCAAAAATTATCAGCATATTCTTGTGTTTTTATATTAGGTAGCAAACGGAACTGGTGTTCTTATGTTAGGTAGCAAAATGAACTGGTGTTCTTAATCTTTATTGGTGTTTTTAATCTTTATTATACTATTGTTTTATCCTGCTAAATATCGACCCCACTCCTCCATTAGTTTTGTGTGTTGTGGCCCACAATGCATCCTGCGAAGAAAAACCCAACGGTTGTTTGTAAAGACCAGGCACCGTAGAACACTAGATAGAAACTGCAAGCAAGTATAGTATGTATTATATCTTACATTTGAATGGAAAGATATTAGAGTAAAGTATATTGCAAGAGTAATATAGTCAAAATAAATAGATTATTAGTCACAGTAATCCACATGCATGTTGATCGCTGAAGTTTTAAAATCTTTCACACATCGTTGAGGGCTCCAATGCCAGCCCATCATTATTGAACAGATGGCATGTAGTTATTCTAATAGTGAAATCAAGGTTTAAAATTTTGAGTAATATAAATGTCTTTATGCTTGTAGCTATTGAAAGAAGGTGAAGGCATAACGTAATAAAACAACGATAATGATAAGCAAATAACCTTAATAAAAGTGGTATCGAAGTTGATTTTAAATAAATATGGTTTTTTTTTTTAAATTGATTCCTGGATAGATTATATAGTGTGAGATTTGAGTTTGAAATAAGTCTCACACAAATTATTATTGAGTCATTTTGAAAACAAGTTTCATCTGTCATTTAATGGTAAATCAGTTGTTGTTTAATGATAAAAACCTCCAAAATATCAGCATATAGTGTGAGATTTGAGTCTGAAATAAGTCTCACATAAATCGTTATTGAGTAGTTGGAAAACAACCTTCAAGTGTCATTTAATGGTAAATCAGCAGACTTTTAATGATAAACTCCTCCAAAATATCAAGTAAAAGCCTCTAAAATCTCATTTATCACATAAAAGCCAAACATATATTGATTTGACAACTGGATGAGAACATTCTATTTCTATTTGTATTTTTTTTTGTCAAATTGATGACAGCTTTCTTTTTTCATTTGTATTGTTTTATGTTGTAGATCTGTATGCAAATATTTCATAATCAGATAATACCTAATTTCTTTAAGGAAAAAAATTAGATTTGCCTAAGTTTATTTCATTCTATTATTTAGCACTTATTATTAATTGTAAAATCTAGCCTCATGCAACTAGAATTTGTAATGCCTCCATGCATAAACACGTACTCTCTAACATATCAACATACATATATTTTTCTATCGCAATCCTTGAACCCTCCTTTACGTGCAAGTGCTAGTAAGGTATTAAAGGTTATTTTTATTTGTAATATTGATATATTTTGTGGTAATGTGTTGAGTGATTTAATTTGATCTGTTTTGTTATAATATTTGAGATAATGATGTTTTGATAGATTATTAGATAATATGGGTTTTGGTCTAGTTCAATTTTAGAACTAAATTTTGCATGTGTCACTTCAATCCAAATAAGTGTACTCAACTAAATTTAATGTTTTTTAACTATTGAAAGAAAGTTAAGGGACAAGTTAATAAAATAATAGTAATAACAAACAACCTTAGATATAAGTATTTTAGATAGCAATGCTACATAAACATGCTTTTCAAAACTAAAAAATAAGGTAGAAGTATTTAGCTTAATGGTCATATAGAGTAATTTTGTGTAGTTTGTCTAGTAGTCTAAAATGATTGTTCATGGGTTCCTTTGACACACTTGTCAACAAGAAAGTAGAACACAAGAATGTCAGAATAAAGGGTCATTTAACTAATTAGGCCCCTTTTAGCACTAGCATCTTGTCTCATCCCTTTTTGAGCCTTCTAGATTAAGCTATATTTTGATTATGATGTCAAAACTTTTTTTATGAATAATTATTTTAGTTTAACATTGTTTTAAAAGATGTATATGAGTTTTCTTACATTAATTATTAAAGAATGATTTATATTATTTTTTGATAATAAAATAATTGGTAACTTGTTGGTTTAATGAGGTGGATGCAAGAGATAGTTTGCCCCTCTTGGATTAGGAGGGATAGTATCATCAAAGAGAAGCAAGTAGATTTGATGAGGGCCACACCACTGAAAACCCACACAAGACACACAAATAGATAGCAACACAAAAGATGTGAAACATAAAATAAATCATTTTTCAATTATTTTTAGAAAAATGAAATTACAGATTCAAAACTTACATGCTACAATCTCATGGGCTTGATTCATTACAACAAAATCAACTCTGAAAACAAAATTTATTATTCAGAGCCACAATCTGCACTAATGGAGCCACCTTCTACAACCCCCACTTATCCCTTTTTATTTTACCCAATAACCACCCAAGAATATTCTAGAAAGTTCAACTTTCCCTTTTGTTTTGGTGCCAAAAGTCCCACTGATTGATTTCTTGCCTAGGAATAAATTTTAATGAAATTCACTTTTTAGAGGGGCGATTTCGCGAGGCCATAACTTTTGATCTAGGTGTCTGATTGGCTATTATAACATATCGTTGGAAAGCTCTCAAAGAGATATACAACACTAACCCGCTTGAGGTTAGTTTTTCAACTTTTTGAGTTGTTTCTAAACCTCTAAGATTTTCTATTTGAATTTGAAGTTGCATTGAAGAAATTTCTCGAGACAAAAACTTTAATATCTCCCAAACTGTGCTTGGTATTGAGATGATTCTTTTGTGACCAGAAATGTTTTTCAATTTTTCTCCTTTAGATGAATTTTGAGCTCCATACGAGCCTGTTTAGGCTGACTTACTAAAAATAGTAAGTGTCTATCCTTTTCCTTTTTTGATTTATGATTGTCTTACACCCCTTAAATGCCATCATGGAACTCAAAACAACTAAATAAATTAAGGAAAAACATTTTTTTTGGGTGATGCAAGATTTCCCTACACCGTTGGATGCTCTTGCATCAAACACCTAGGGTAATTTGAAAAGTGACCCTATCACTTCTCAAGAGTTAGAGGGAAACCAAGATAGTTAACCTCAACCTCAGACAATCACGATGAATCTTCAACATGCCTTCCTCTCTATTTCACCAAGTACTTTGTGTATTGCTTGTTTCTTGTGCTTTTGTCCACATGACTATGCAAAATCTCTTCTATCTCCTCCTTTTCAGAAGTAGGTGCTGGAATATTCCACTATGCTTCTATTGTTTCTTCATCAATTCACCCTTCATGATATTCTATTAAATCTAAAATGTTAAACACAAGTGAAATATAAATTTCATCAGACAATTCTACTTCATATGCATTTCCTTAATCATGCGTCTTCAGGATCTAGCATGGTCCAAAATTCTTCATCTTTAACTTGTTGTATGTACCAACTAGAAACCTCTTCTTTCACAAATGAACCATGACTTCATCTCCTACCTATAACTCCTTATACCTCCTTTTTTGATCTACCCTAAAATTATATTGTGAGTTCATCTTATTGATATGTTTCTTCACCTCTTCAATCTTCAGCCTCAAGACTACTCTTCTCCCCCTTATCCATCTTTCTTAGTTTAGAAGCAGTTCTTGGACTACTCCCATACATAATTTGGAATGGTTATTTACTAGTGCTCATGTTGACAAAAATGTTGTAAGAAAATTATGCCTATGGTATAATCAAATCCCATCCCTTGGGTTTATCTCCTACTAAGCATCTTAGCAAGTTACCCAAACTTTTATTCACCACCTTTGTTTATCCATCAGTCTATAGATGGTGTGCATAACTGAACTTCAAATCTATCTTTAACTTCTTCCATAATGTCCTCCAAAAATAACCAAAAAAATTGGTATCTCTTTCTAAAACTATACTCTTCAGTAGACCATGTAGTCTCACCAGCTCTCTAAAAAACAACTCTGCAACATGAACAACATCACTAGTCTTATGACACAAAATGAAATGTGCCATCTTTGAAAATATATCCACCACCAAAAATATGGAATCATGCCCTCTTTGTGTGCTTGGCAAGCTTAGAACAAAATCCATGCTAATGTCCTCCCATGGCCTCTCAGGTATAGGCAATGGTTGATACAATCAAGTATTTTGACTTGTTCCTTTTGCCAAATAACATACTCTACAAATTTGTACAAACTTCTTAATGTCTTGTTGTAATTGTAGCTATTAATAATTGTCACTAACAAGAGGAATGGTCTTATCTCGATCGAAATTTCTAGCCAATCCTCTACTATGCTTCTCCTTGATCGGATTCTCTTTCATAAAACTCCTTGGAATGCACAATTGGATTCCTCTAAACAACATCCCATCTTGGATTAAGAAATCCAACCATCTTTTCCTATCCAATGTAACAGGTTCCAAATAATCCTTCCAAGATTCTGCAAAGTCTGGATCTTCGGGATACAAGCTTTTGAGTTCATTGAACCCAACAGCCTCTATATTCATCTCTATCAAAATAAATTCCTTCTACTCAAGGAATCTACAACTCTGTTTGACCTTCCACTCCTGTGCTTCAAAACAAAAGTATAACTCTGGAAAAAATCAACCCATTTTAAGTGCCTTTGATTTAAATTTCCTTGACTATTGAGATATTGCAAAGCTTAGTGATAAGTATATAAAACAAATTCTTTTGGAAACAAATAGTGTCTCTATTTCTTTAAGGCCTAAACTATAGCATAAAACTCCTAATCATAGATAGAATATTTCTTCTTAGCATCATTAAAATTCTCAGTAAAATAGGCAATAGGCTTATCTTCTTGACTCAAAACAACTCCTATGGTAGTGCCAGTAGCATTACAATCTACCTGAAAGACCTTAGTAAAATCTGGAAGTGCCAAAACAAGTTTCTCTATGAATTTATTCTTCAACATATCAAAACTCTTTGTTGCTCCTATAGTCCATTTAAAATCCTTTTTATCCCCTCTCATTTCTTCAATTAGAGGTGCACAAATACTACTAAAATTATTAATAATTAAAAAAAAAAAATTGCTAGACCATGAAATAATCTTACCTCTGTAGCAATCCTCGGGGTAGGCCATTTAATGATATCTCTCACCTTCTCTGGATCCATTTTAAGACCCTCTACTGAGACAAAAAATCCCAGATACACCCAATCCCTCTTCACAAAACTACATTTCTTCAAATTAATCAACAACTTCTCCTCCCTTAGCTTCTCAAAAACTCTTTGGATATGCATCAAGTGCTCCTCCAATATCTTACTAAAAATTATAATATCATCTAAATAAATAATAATTTTTTTTCCTAAAACCTATTTTAATACCCCATTCATAAGCCACATAAATGTGCTTGGTGTATTGGTTAGCTCAAAAGGCGTGATTCTCCACTCATACAAGCCTTCCTTGGTTTTGAAGGATATCTTCCATTCATCTCCTTCTCTAATCCAGATCTGGTGTTATCTGCTCCTTAGATCTATCTCTATGAAGTACTCAGCTCCACTCAAACAATCCATAATGTCATCCATCCTTGGAAAGGGGAATCTATACTTGATGGTGATCTTGTTGATGGCTCTAGAATGTATACACATTTTCCATTCCCCATTCTTCTTTGGTGCTAGTTCTATAGGCACTGCACATGTTCTCAAACTCTCTCTAATCAATCCCTTCCACAAAAACTCTTGCACTTGTCTGACTCTTCACTCTTTGTTGGAGTCATATAATGAGCTTCCTTATTTGGCAAAATGGCTCCGGGAATCAGGTCCATCTGATGACTAATTTTCCTTACTAGAGGTAAACCTTCAGGTGCATTATCAAAAACTATTGCCTAAAACTCATTTAATAAATCTGAAACCTCTATTAATACCTCATTAGTATCCTCTTTATCAACTCTAGGGATCAATGCAGAACACATGCTCATGCATCATACCTTCTACGAACTATCTTCCATCAACCAAATAAATTCTTGCATTTCTGCATACCTTTTCCTCTATCTCTTTCAAGGGCTTCAACTTATGTCAAACTTCATCCTTTGTCAAAGAAGAGGTGTTGGCATGTCCATCATGTACTTCTCATCAATCAAACTACCACGGTCTTCCTAACAACATATGACAAAAATCCATAGGCATAATATCACACAATACCTCATCATGGTAATTTCTAATCTTGAACTTTACTAGACATTGTTCATTTACCAAAGCTTTATGGTCCTTTTGCAACCAAGTAATCTGGTATGGATTCAAATGCCTTATTCTCTCCAACCACAACTTACTAGTTACCATCTCTTCTAAAACAAGGTTATCAATACTATGCCCATCAATAATAACATTGAAAACTTTACCTTCAAACTTACATCTAGTGTGAAACAAATTCTTCCTTTGAGTTGGCTCTTTCTCATCATTCAAAAAGGATCTTCTAGTAACAAGAACCTCTCCTCTTTCTTTATCCTCAAAATGTGAAGACTCAACATCTTCATCTACATGTGAAACTTGTGCATTATCTTCACATCTTCTATTTATCCTTTCTCGATGTTGAGGACACTCATAGGCTCTATGTCCTTCTCCGTAGTAAAAATAGGTTCCACAAAATTCTCCTCTTCTCGGTCCTCATCTAGATCTTCCTCTTCCTCTTTGATCTTCATTATTCTAATCATGAGGATGGTAGGTATTATCTCCTTTCTGGTTTTAGCTTCTGCTACATCCTTCACCCTTCAGATCTTCATTTCGACCTCCATATGAATATCCATTAGTCTTTCCACCACGACCTCCACCTCTTTGCTTACTTTCAAATCTTCTATTCAAGTTTTATTCTACCTCCAAAGAAAACTAATATGCATCTTCAATGGTAAACATTCTTACCAAACCCAACTCTTCTTGAATACTTAGCTTCAACGCATTTATGTAACGGGATAATTTCTCCTTATTGGCCTCAGAATGTCCCATTCTGATCAATACATGGTAGAATTATTCTATATACTCCTTGATGGATTTTTTCGCTTTTTTCAACCCTTGCATCTTCTTCAACAAATCTAGCTCATAATCCACAAGAATGAACTATCTTTTTAATTTGTCCACCATACGATCCCATCTTGTTATTTTCTCTTTTCCTCTTCAATTTCGTTCTAGTTGTACCTCTTTCCACTAAATATTCACATGAACCTTTAGCTTGGTCTTTGTAAATTTGAGCCTCTCTAGATCTTCCACCTCCTCATACTCAAAGTACTCCATATCGTTGATCCAATCAATCAACTCTTCTAGGTTAAGATTTCTAGAAAATGTAGAAACATCAATCTTTGGCATTTTCCTAATCTTAGAGATGGCCTTAAATAATTTGACTTGTTCTAGATCTTCTGCTTCTTTTTCTTCTTTGAGTTGTTCCCCTTTTTCAACTTCATCTTCACTTTCATCTCCTCTTCTTGGCTCAAACCCTCGACATAGCTCCTCTTGTAGTGCTTGAACTCATCTCTGCAGGGCTCTAAAGCCCTCTTTGGGTACAATAACATTTCTTCCACCACCACAATTTCTTTGTGGAGGAATTCTAATCTTTTTTTGTGGAAACCCACAACCACAAGTCTTGGTGCAAATTTCCTCACGTTCAACAAACTATTTACACACTGTGAAAAACCTGCTCTAATACCACTTGATAAGAGCCACACCACACAAAACCCACACAAAACACAACAATAGATATTGACACAGAAGATGTGAGACATAAAATAAATCACTTTCAATTATTTTTAGAAAAATGAAATTATAGATTCAAAACTTACATGCTATAGCCTCATGGGCTTGATTCATTACAAAAAAATCAACTCTAAAAACAAAATCTATTATTCAGAGCCACGATCTTCACTAATAGAGCCACCTTCTACAGCACCCACTTATCCCTTTTTATTTTACCTAATAACCACCCTAGAATATTCTAGAAAGTTCAACTTTCCCTTTTGTTTTTGCGCCAAAAGTCCCACCATTTGATTTCTTTCCTAGGAATTTTTTTTAATGAAACTCACTTTTTAGAGGGGCAACTTCGCGAGGCCATAAATTTTGATCCGAGTGTCCGATTGGATATTATAACATATTGTTAGAAAGATCTCAAAGAAATCAAAGAGATCTACAACTCTTGATCCACTAGAGGTTGGTTCATCAACTTTTCGAGTTGTTTCAGGGCCTCTAAGATTTTCTATTTGAATTTGAAGCTGCATGGGAGAAATTTCTTAAGATGGAAACATCAATATCTCCCAAACCATGCAAGGTATTGAGGTGATTCTTTCGCGACCATAAATTTTTAGGTCCATACAAGCCTATTTAGGTCGACTTACTAAAAATAGTAAGGGACCTTATTTTTCCTTTTTTGACTTCTAAGTTATATCTTAGACCCCTTAAGCGCCATCATGGAACTCGAAACAACTAAAGAAATTAATTAAAAACATTTTTTTTTGGGTGATGCAAGATTTCCCTACATTGTTGGATGCTCCTGCATCAAGATCTATAAGAATTTCAAGGGCAACATGAATATGAGAACTATAACACACATACACTAAATATTTTTTCTTGTGAATCACGTGGATGAATTTTTTTAGTTGGTTGGTCATTGTGTTTTGGTTGTTCATATATTTTGAATTGTGTTGTCATGAATGATGTATAAACTATTTTGTTCATAATTGGTGTTTAGTGTATGATTTTCCAACAAAAAATAGCCTTAAAAATAAGCATGACCTTTTATTTGATAAATTGATATATTTTTATTGTATTATAACATATGGAGACATACATTTTTCTTAGTTGAATCTATATATTTATATATGTATATAAATATGAGGATAAATTTATATACATATAGATACTTAAAGATATGATTATAGACAAGAAATTGGAAAAATAGCAGATTATCGAAAACAATTTTTATAAAGTATCAATGCACTAGATATTGAAATCCTTGATCCAAAAAAAAATTGAATTTCGATACATACAAAAAAAATTTATGTTGTATATAGTCTGCCTATGTCTGAATTGTAATTGGTTTGACTTCAAAACTTGATTAAGGAAAAAATATTCAATAAAACACTACGAAACCAAATGAAAGCACTAGATATCGTATTTACAAATATAAATTCAAAAAAAATAGAATTTTATCCTTCATGGAATATTTTTTATGTTGTATACGTTGAGCATCACTCCTTAAAAATGGTGTTTATTGAAAAAAATAGCTTTCGAAGGAGATGGAAAAAGAAGTACAATTTGATTCCAATTTTTTTGAAAAGAATATATTTAAAATCTATAGACAAAATGTCACAAATCACTAGTTTGCATCATCTTCCAATTCCTGATGGTTTAGCTGCTATAGGTGCTCGAAAGTGAAGATTTAGTTGGAAAAAATTAGTTCAGTGTCTAGTTTGGCCAAAATATGTAAACCTGTATTGTGGGATCACCCCATTCTATGAAATGATTATTTGAATTATTAGACTAATATTATATGAAAAATTCAAAGAAACCAAATGCAATCAAAATTTTAAGATGTATACTTGCATAAATTGGTTACTATTGTATCCTATATAAAATTATTGGTTTAATGACCAAATAAAAATTGGTTATTCCTTATTCTATAAAATGTTACTCTAATAGGTCACACAATCTTGAAATAGTGAATAGGGATACATTTCTAAACCCCTTGATATATGAAGATAAAATAAATATAAGTTAACATACATCAATTCTACTCATATACTTTATTGACTGGCCAATAGTCTCCATGGTTGCGAATATCTATGCATACATGTGTGCCATAATGGGTTGATAAATAAATATAGTCCAAAGGCCTGAAGATTGGGTGATTCTTCAAAACAATATTTTTTCAACCTAGGATCATCTCAAATAATTTGATTAGATGTTAAAATGATATAAATATTCTTTAAGTACTCATACGAGTACCTACATAAGATAAATGTATACATATTTGCTAATATGGGTACCATTCTTCAATATTTTTTAACACAAAGGAAAAATATATTAAAATAGAAATAGATTGAAAAGTGGGTTTGGAAATCTTAAAAAGAATCCCTACACATCAATTACAAAAAATATTAAAAAACACAAATGGATTGAAGACAAACAATCGGTAAAATATTAGGAACCCTCCAATCTCCATAGCCAAGATATAAGTTGTTACGACCATAAATATTATTTATTTTGTGAGTATCATAAGTAATATTTTTCTTTATGTTAAAAAAAATGTGACAAAATAAATATTAGTAAATAAATGAAATAATAATTATTGTAGGAAAGAAACCCCAAGAACTAGAACTCCAACAAGAGACACCCCCACAATAAAGAATCAAGAAAGGCAGTCTAGTTAGTACTCAAAAAATCTATGAAATCTCTATTTAAATCCCATATAGGACAATATTGATCACTTCTAATATCAATCTTGATATCATTCCATTTGGAAGAATATTTAGCCAAAAAATATGCAACCTGATTTTATTCTCTTCTAGTATGGATCCATTGAATAATAATGAAACCATAAATAATAACCTCAATGTCTTTCTTATTGGAGTTATTGGAGATTATTGCACTATGTTATCATTGGTGTCAACCACTAGTATGGTCATGATGAGAAGGTGCTATGGTTTCATGTCAACCTTTTCTATGGATGTGTTGAGGAGGTGTTTGTGGTGTTGTCAATGCAACATGTTCACTTAGTTTTCAAGTGCTTTTGAGAAAATTAATATAGGGTGTACATGGTGACAAAGGTGTGCTCTATGTTGTGCTCCATATTTATTCATGGTTGAATATATGATTTTGTAGTCTAGATTTGATGTTAGGAGGTATTCAGAGGTGTTATATCTAGAGTTTTAGGTTTTGGATCATGTGGCAGTGAAAGATGTGTTGCCTATGAAGAAGGTTGTCTTGGAGAAATGGAATTCATTTGCAGTTCTCCGCATTTAGGTTTCTTGTCTTGAAAATTTTGGAACATGATAATATTGATTGTATATACCTTCCCTTGGAGTATCTAGTGTTTAGTTTTTCCACAAGGTTGGTTAGTAAGTTGTATGTTCGTGGCAGTGTGGCTAGATGAACAAAATGATAGTATTCTCAAGTTGTAGGTGGTTGTGTCAATGTTGTTGAATATGGGTATGTGTAGGATCATCAAGAAAAAAATAGGCCCTTAAGTGGCGATGAAAATTAGAAAATCAGAGTTAGGCAACCTGACATAAATCTTTTAATAAATTATCTATATTATTTAAAAAATATGTAAGAATACAATCTGTAGCAAATTGAATGTAGTTTCTAAACTACTGGATTTATTTAAAAAAAAAATCTATTTGGTGAAAATTTGAAATTTCAATGCAGTAGTACTTAAATTTAAGGGAAAAATAAGAAGTAGGTTTCTGTCTGACCAACCTAACCACAATAAAATGATAATATTTTTTTATAAGATTTTAAATATAAGTAGAGGACTTATGTCCTGAAGTGATGCATAATTTTTTGTAATTTTTTTCTAAGTAAATAATTAAATATGAATTTTTTATTACAACTTTTAAAAAATATAAAAACTCGTATGTCTGACCACCTTAACTTGGTCAAAACTTCATGAAATTCAATTTTTTTATAATCCTATAGTATGTGAAGTATAAAATGTGACACATGTTTTGGATTCAAAAAATGTGATACTGTTTGAAAGCTATAGATGTTTTTCAATCAACCTATCAATCAAGACTTTAGTCGTAATTCAAATAAAAAATGAATAATAATAATTTATTAAATTCAAAGTAAAGCATAATTTATATTGGTGGAAATCTAAGAATCTCCTTTAAAAACCCTTTTCATTTAATCAATTTTGGGTAAAAAAAAGTCATCAGCCACATGGGCCATCATATCGCCACCTTTTGGCCCATCATGATCCTACACATACCCATATTTTGATGACGTTGTCCAAAATATTCTAGGATGTTGTGTGATGTTGTCTCATGGTCCACAAGATGTTTTTAGACCTATAGAAATGTGAATGTGATTGTTTGTTATTGTTAATATAGGTTTATTCGACATGGTGTGCTAGAGATAATTGCAAAGGAAGTTTGTTATTTTTGGAAGCATGGTGTAGTGTGATGATTTATATTTGGGTATTAGTTAACACTTAGTGTGGTTTTCCTTCTTCTTTACACCACAAAAGTGTTTGGTGTTGACCTATTTGGTGGTTGCATGTGTTGAGGTGCATGTATTTCATTGATGCTGACCTAAAGAAGTTTTTTGAGGTCACGAAGGATATATAAGCATGGTTTGGAGATGTTTTTGAAAAGATAAGCAACATTTATAGGGTGTACCCTTCATAAAGAGCCACTAGGGCCAAAAAGGAAAAAGTCAAAAAACACTAACAATAAGACAAAACAAGAATAGAGACAACACTTTAACAACACAGAGACCACAGATAGGCAGCCAAACAATAGAACACTGGCGCAGGTAGTAGCTAACTGGCATTGTCCCAATTTTTGAATAGGAGGTCCACAACATCATCACCGACTTAGTCTTGGTTCTCTTGGGCATTATTGCCCTCTAGCTCCTCCTTGATAACAGTGGTCAAGGTGCTAGTAATGAAATGACCCAACTTCATTGTAAAGCAGGTCAAACCTCTAAATCTTTTATTGGGCGTGTCCATCTTCTTCTCCAAAGTAAAGAGATCCTCCCCGACATCCATGGTTCTCGAGACCTTATCAGGCTCAACAACCAGGGGGTGCGAAGAGTGAGAGGCTGAGGTCTCTTTCGGTATCTTGCTATCTTCTGGGATAAAATAGGGCCCTTCCACATTTTCATTCTCATCCTCCTCGGTCTCCTCTTCTTTATACTCCTTGTTGTCAGACTGCTCCTCCTCCGAGTCCACAATAATCTATCTTTTTTTACTATTTTTCACCAATCTCCCAGATCTCCTTATGGTAGTCTCCCCTCTAGTCATGAATGTTATCCCCATAATAGTATCACCTTTAGAATCTTTCCCTAATATGTTATTCTCTTTACCGTCCTTCACCATGAGCTCCGACGCACCTTTTTTACCATCCTTACCTTTTTTCATAGTGTTGGCTTTATAAGAAGACTTATCCAGGGTGGCCTTGAGATCACTCAAGCTGGCCGCAGAACTAGTATGTGCATTACCTGCCCCACCTTTAAGTTTTTTGGTAGCCTATTTAGCTTTGGGGTTTCCAGTAGTACCCAGATGGGTTTTTCAAGAAGGGATTTTAGACTTAGCAAGGGAGATGTTCGCAACAATTAGGGGTTCAATTTCATCAATACAAACAACAGAGATGGATCTTGGGGGACAAAGGGCCAAGTGAAAATGGTAGAGTCTCAAGATAAGCCCTTGATGGAGTGGAAGAGGCAAAAGGTCACTCGGGTTAAGACTAGCCATCTCCTTACACTTTTCAACCGATTTTTCCAGGTCCATGAGTAAAAAGAAAGGAAAGCTAAGCAATATTTTATGCCTTAGATGATTCAGAAGGGGGAAATGATAGAAGAAAAAGGTTTTAAACCTACCTTCTAGAGTGACATACTTCATCAAAGCTAAACACACCTGGTCCTAGGGCTTCAAAAGGGCTTCACGTTCAAAGTCCGATTGGTTTCTGACCGGTTCCTTGTTCCCCATGAAGAAATCCTTCAAGTTGTCATTGTCCGGCATCTGAGTGTGCTTAGGATATTTATTTCCAGTGCACAACAACCCGGTGGCTTGCGTGATAACCTCTTCGCTAACTTCAAAGGAAATGCAACCCATCGTGACCCTTCAGTCCTTCCAAGAATTCAAAAATTGACTAGACAAAATGGGGTCGTGGCCAACCAAAATCTCCATGAGAGGAGCAAGGCCACCCTCAGAACAAATATGCCAGAACAAAGGATTCTTACAGAATTCTTCACAATTGTCCGGCTCAGTTCGAACGTGGTCACCACCCATGATTTCCACCTGCATAGGAAAACAAAGAGTTTGCAGAGAGTGAAAGTTAGAAAAACCAATAGGGCAATGGGATTTCTTCACAATGTGGGTATTAAGGCAAGGATTGCAGCATTGGGTAATGATGCTAGTTTGAAGGTCACACACATGAAGGGAAAATCACCACAAAGGGACTTAACAGTGGCATTAATGTGGATCTTAAGAAGATTGCAGTAAGTTAAGCGAAAATTGGTGGGCATGTGGGGTTCCTTGGCCAAGGTGCAGTCACACAAAAAAATAGACAAGGTGGCCACATGGATAAATTTAGACATGTCCATGTAAGTATAACTAGAAGCTCACACTAAACTAGCAGGCTTGAAGGTGCTAGAAGGTAGCATTCCTTCATTATGAAAGGTCAAATCAGCATTCATAATCGCAGTCTTACGGAGGACATGATGGATTAAAACAAGATACCGCACAATCCCAAAGAGAAGATATCACACGATACGACCTCTCAAATTCATCAAAGTCTCATAATTTCCAGATCCCTTCATAGAGCTTCCTTCTTTAACCATGTTACAAGCCTTAAAATTTGAATCCCACCACCTCTCAGCCACCTCAGCATTAGAGTTCATCCACTAGGCCCAAAGTATAATCAAGTGGGTCCCCCAAATAGCACCCATCACCCAAAAATTTGAATTCATCGTAATAAGTGGTTGCTTTTCTCTTTCAAGATGATATCTTGAATCCTTGGTGGTAACTTCTCCATATTCCTCCAACATTTAGAGTAACCCCAACTAGTGTTGAAATTAGCCAAAGCATCCGCCACTTGGTTACGCTCCCTAAAAATATGTGTCACTTTTTCTCCTCTAAGCTTGGATAAAAGGAACCTAGTATCCAACAAAATGTCCTTTGTACTCCAACCAATTAGTCTATCCTTATTCACAACATCAGTAATGGACTTAGAGTCCCCTTTAATGTGGAGGTTTGTAATCCCTAGAGAGACAACAATTTGGAGGCCCATGAGCAGCGCATGAGCTTCTGCCACACTATAGGATTGGAAACCAATACCTCCTGCATAACCAACAACCAGAACCCCCCTGTGCCTCTAATCACTCCACCAATGCTAGCCCTACTTGGGTTTCCCTTAGCAGCGCCATCAAAATTGAGTTTGAACTAGCCTCTATTCGGAGGCTCCCATTTGGTATATTTCCTGGCTAGAGATTTAGAATTGTCAAACAAGCTAGCCTCTAACTCCCAATGCCAAGCCTTGGCCATTATTATTTCATAATCAAGAGGTCCCATCTCTGGGGGTTTCCCTTTGAAGAGGGAAATGTTTTCCTCAATGAGCCGGACACCTATACCAAAAACTTCCCTAGGATTCCTCTCAATATTCTTGAAGACCATGTTGTTCCTTTCCTTGCACAGACACCAACCCATAATAGGAGGGACTGGATTCCAAATTTCACCAGGCAGGGGGTGGGAATAGGGACCAATCCAGCCCAAGATGAAGGATATGAGATCCTTACATGTAACCCAAGAAATTTCCAATTTTTCAAAAGCCAGCCCCTAGACTTCAGCAACAAACAGATAGTGTAATAACAAATGACTGATAGTTTCCTCACTGCATTTACATAGTAAGCATCTATTGGGGATATAAAATATTTGTTTCCTTAGATTTTCCTGAGTAAGAATTTTAGGGATCATGTGGCAATTCCATATCTTCTTCCAAGGGTCCACCGTAGTTCTTTGGTTTGTCAGCAGTTTGTATGCTGACCTAACAAATAGATCCCCCTGTTTTTCAAAGGTCCAAAAAAACTCATCTCCTTTGTCATAGGAGGGAAACCTGGTAAGAGAGAGAACATCCTAGAGAGACCTAGCTAGGCAACAAAGGTCTTGAGACTAACGAAAACAGAGGATTAGTTCCTTCCAGGCCCTAGCCCCAGGGGGTCCAAAAATATAATCACTCATGTGGGTACCAAAGTACCTCTGGGTCGACCCCATGAGATTCCTAAAATCAGAGCAAACTAAAGGGGTATCAATTAACCACGAACCTTCCCAGAATTTGGTCTGATTTCCATTTTTCCCATTTTCCATTTAATCCCATTCCTTAGTAGGATTTGTGTGCTGCAAGTGCTTCTCCAAGCTAAGGAGCCTTCGGGGTGAGACTCTGAAAGGCAATTGATTAGAGGCATGTTCTGAAGATATTTGGAATTCATTATTTTACACCAATCCTTAGTATTCCTTATATGATCCTAGCCCACCTTGGTCATCAAGGCCTTGTTAGTGTTGACTATGGTTCTGATTCCAAGGCCACCACAATTTTTGGCCTGATAGACCTTTCCGCATTTGACCAAAGAAAGTTTCTTCTTATCCTTAGTCCTAGACCAGAGAAATTTCCTTTGGATTTTTTCAAATTTATTAGCAATGTACTTAGGCATATTAAAAATTGAGAGGAAATAAGTTGGCATTCCTTGAAGAGCCACTGTGAGGAGTTGGAGCTTACCAGCATGGCTTAGGATGGAACCTTTCCACCTAGGCAGTTTCCTTTGAATTATTTCCAGCACCGAATTCCAAAATTCAGGGGTAACCTCCTTAACCATGAGGGGGAGGCTAAGGCAAACCAAGGGGAGGGTCCCACTTAAAAATCCCAGAACCATAGACACCCTGGCTTGCAAGTTAGGTGTGCTGTTAAAGAAATAGATCATGCTTTTATTGTAGTTGATGCTTTGACCAAAACAAGAAGCATAATTGTTTAGGTAGGCTTTCCACTTCCTGGCTTCCACCACAAAGGTTTTCCCAAATAGAAAAGTGTCATCCACAAATTATTGCACAACAACCGGGTCCAAGGAGGAGGTCGCTCTAATGCCCTTAATAGAGCCCTCCGATAGGAGACCAATAAAGCTCTTGGTCAACACATCAACAATCATGATGAAGAGATAGGGAGATAGGGGGTCACCTTGCCTGATCCATCTACCAGCATAGAAAAACCAAAAGGGGGACCCATTAACCAGAACAAAGTACTTGACAGTATTAACACACTCCATGATGAGTTTGATAACCGAATTGTTGAACCCAAACTTAGCCAAAACTTTTGGGATGAAATCCCATAAAAAATTATCATAAGCTTTAGAAATGTCCAGTTTGAGAGCCATCCCCACATAATTACATCTATCCATAGAATGGAGGAGCTCATGAGTGGTCAGAGTAACATCAAGAATATGGTGTCCAGGGACAAAACCTTTTTGGGTAGGACTAATGATTTTATCCAGTAGGGGCTTGATATGGCTCACTAGGATCTTAGATAGGATTTTGTAAAAGGTGTTATATAGGCTAATGGGCCAAAAATAATTCATGGCTTGAGGCTCACCAATCTTAGGAATTAGGGCAATAAATGTGTGATTAAGTTGTTTATGGATTTTACTAGACTTGAAGAAATCCCGAGCCATGAGCACAAGGTCCCCACCCACAGTATCCCAAAACATTTGAAAGAAGGCAAGAGGGAAACCATTAGGACCTGAGGCTTTGAAAGACCCCATACTAAAGGTAGCTAGCCGAACTTCTTCTAGAGAAACAACACTATGAATCCCCATATTATCTTCCTGGGAGATGATGGTAGGAAGATGGTTGAGCAATAGATTGTCCAAAGTTGGGTTGGGTGCCTCAGTAGGAGCCAAGTAAGCTACTTGAAAGTAGTTAGTAGCTAGAAGACCAATCTAGTCAGGATTCAAAATCACCACACCATAAGTATCAGTCAGTTTAGAAATTTGATTCCTTTTCCTATGCTTGATGGAAAACACATGAAAGAAAGAGGTGTTCCTATCACCTTCCTTCAACCATTGGACTCTGTATTTTTTCTTCCAAACTATTTCCTCCTTTTTGAGGACCCGTTCCCATTCCATCTTGGTTTCCATTTCCCGTCTATGAGTCTGCTGACTATCATCTCCTTCCTCCATTTTATTTTGTAGAGTTCTCAATTCCTCTTCTAACAATTTTTTTTTTGAAACACCTCACCAAAGGCACTCTTGTTCCATCCTTTAACCATATTTTTAATATGTTTGAGTTTGAAAAAAATCTTGAACATGGGGGAGCCACAGACAGGTATATTCCACCATTCAACAATTTTATTTTTGAATTTAGGGTGGGAATTCCATGTTATCTCAAAACAGAACAGGATGGGACCCACAACAGGTCGGATATTAGAGGTCAGCAAAAGGGGATTATGGTCAAAAACCATTCTAGGCAAGGTTTTTAGATTGGGGTTTAAAATATTGATCCAATGGGGGGAATAGAGGAAAAAATCTAAACAGACCTGAATCAGATGTTCACCAGAGTGTCTATTAGACCAGGTGAATTTTGGGCCCATAAGGTCAATATCTATCAAACCCGAAGAGTTCAAGAAATTTTCCAGGATAGACATGCTATCAGAGCAATCCAACAGGCCACCACTTTTCTCCGAAGGAAAGAGAGTAGAGTTGAAGTCCCCAACAACCAACCAACAGGTTCCCCTATTGTGATTGATTTTAACTACAAGTTCTAGAAACAACATACTTCTCACATTCCTCTAATTAGGAGCATAAATATTTATTATAGACCAAGATTCACCAAGGTAAGTAAAAGAGCCCCCCACACTATTTTATAGTGGAATAGTTTAGAGCCCAAAAAAATTTTTGGGTTCCAAAGCACAACCAGACCACCCAAAGCACCCTCAGCATCACTGTAGATGTAGCATGCATTAGGCCAGATAAATTTAGAATTCTTATCAAATTTTATCTTAATAATTTTGGTTTCTTGTAGTAGGAACACATCAATCTTATGTTCTAGGACATAGTTCTTTAGAGCAAGTTGTTTGTAGGAGCTATTGAGCCCACGAATATTCCATAACTCTCATTTCTGAACTTTCTTAGAGGACACCTCCAGAGTCCTTTGTTTACCCAGGGCAATCTCATTTTTCGTTTCTCTCATCCTAGTGTGTCTTTGGCTGGGTCTTCTTGGTTTTGAGTCTCCTCCTACATTTGCCTTCTTCTTCCTCCCTTTTTCTTTGGCATTGTCCATATCCCTTCTTCAGCAGTTTTCTCAAGCTTCAAACCCCCCATACTCTCTACAAATTCATCAACTACTCTGATTCTCTCTTCTTCCTAGATTTCACCTTCCTCACCCATTGTCTCACATGTCCCCGTAGAGTCCACAACAATTAGAGGAATGAAAACCAAAGAACCTAGGCCCTGGGTCATCTAGATAGCTAGGGGTTTGATAGTAGACTCCAATAAAGTTGATAAACCAACATTGGAGTCAACCAGGTCAGATGGTGGGTCATCAAGGATTGGTGAAGCAGTCAAAGGAATGAACCCAGTGTCCTCCATCGGATGAGATACATTTCCATTAGGAGGTGTAATATTTTTCAAGGTACAATCCACCTTAGACACCCGATTGAGAGAAGATTTGCAGTTAGAGACAAGGTGACCAGCCTTAGCACACTTCTGACAGTAGACGACATCATTTTCATAACACACTATTTGGGTCCAGTTGCCAAACTTAGAGCACAACTTTACTGTGTTTGGAAGGATTTTATCAACACAGATATTAACACAAAATCTAGCAAAAACTAACTTGGATTTTGATTTGGTGATAGAGTCAGTGGTGAAAAATTGACCCAAAGAATCCCCAATACATTTGAAAATGGCTTCATCCCAATACTCTAGAGGTAAGCTAGATAGCTAAACCAATATTGGAGCTAACTTGTTCAGGTCCACAGCAGGGTCAAAACCCGGCTTCCAACGACACATGGCCAAGTTGTGTTTCCCATACACCCAAAGAATCGTTGAAAGAGTCACCACCATGTCCTTCACAGCCATGAATCTAAAAATAAAAATACCAGCATCCATCACACAAATCTCCACACTCCCCTTGAGGCGCCATTTCGTGCCAACCCACTTCTAAACCATATCCACCATTAGACGAAAGGAAAGAAATCTATTCACAACTGCATCTCCATGGAGGAGAGGATCGTGTCACAAACTGAATTAGGAATGTCAAAATCCATCCCAGAAGCTATGAAAACCTCAGAAAAAGAAGGGGTCGGAGAAGATTTTTGCTTGCCATTGGTCAATACATCCTTCCAGCCGATTTCTAGAAGAATCTCCACCACTGGCACAAAGACAAAAGATTCGATCAGAATCTCAAAGGTCTTCAGAAGGATCATAGGCGAAAGCTCTATCCCAGTAGGAGAGGAACTCAAAGGACACGAGACCGCATGTGAGATGCACGGGTCAGGGGGGATAGAGGGGGACCATTGGGTACCCCCAAAGAAGAATCCACCATGCACGTAGGAAGTTCAAATGTAGGTGAAGGAGGGGGAAGCAGGAAAAAAATTGGAGATGTTGCAAGTGTGAAGTATGATGTGAATGTGATCAAGTGTGGTTATTTGAGTGCAATATTGAATACCTAAGGCTAATAGATATAGTGAATAGAAGGTTTCTACATTTTAGTGTGCCTAAAGTTTCTAGAGGAAGTGAGCCTAAGGTTGTGAATGGTGTAGAGTTGTTGACATGGTGGATATTCCTATTGCTTTGAGGTAGTGAACCTTCTTATAATAATATTATTTTATTCTTCTTTCTTCCAAATACTGATTCTTTTGGGTAGTGAGACATTCATTTCTTCTAGGTAGTGAGTAGTTCTAGCAATGAGCCTATTGTATTCAGTGTTTCGATTCATATATATGTGATTTAAACCTCACCATGTTTTTTCCCTAATTAGGGTTTTCCATGTAAATATGGTGTTGTCTTTGTTGGAATTAGGGAACACTAAGAGAGGGAGGGGTGAATTAGTGTTCTGCAAAATTTAACTTTATTAATCTGGTCCCTAAACCACTTACAACATTGAGTTGAAAGAAATATGCAAGCACATAAAGCAATCATCCACAACACCATAACACAAGGATTTTTATGTGGAAACCCTGTTAGGGAAAAAACCACAGTGGAGGTCAATCCACAATTTGAGTACTCAAATACAAGTGTTTTATAAATGAGGAATGCACATGCATTTAGGCACACTGCCTAGAGCTCATTGCTCAGAAATGAAGACTCATAATATTAAAGAACATTCAGATTAAATTCATCTGAGGAATTGAACTAAAGGAATAGAATATTCTAATGTCTTATTACAGTTCTGGTTAATCTCATCAGTCGCATTCCTTGACCTACTTGTCTGATTCTTCTCTTTTGCTATGTCTACTTTCATTCACATTACAAATCCCTTTTATGCACAAGTGAAACTATGCATAATCACTATGCTATCCTTCTAAATTCCACATAATACTTCACACACTTGATTCGCATCCATGTCAAAATGATATAAATGATTGCTTATATATATCCACAACAAAATATTTAATCAACCATATGTCGGCTTCAATAAAACATAAAATATTTTCCAATAGCTAGCTCAAACCACAAATTATTTTCAATGCATACCATCCAAAGTCAACCATAACATAGTGAGGACTGAAAACAAAATCCTTAAACCCGAAAATACTTCAACAATTTCGCCTCGAACATCCACAACACACCATATTCACTTAGTCGGCCTTCTAGCACTATTAAACAAAAAATCAGTCAATCGGATCTCCTAACTCATACACCAATTGATGTGATGATACAAAAATCGAGAATAAGATATTCCAAATACGCAACAGCCTTCCTTGACATCCACAACTCAAATTGATAAACTGGTAATGCAAATGGATTGACAAACTCAACTTTAGTTGAATACCCTATTCTTCACTCTGTCTCTCAATATGGACAAATACTGAAGTGCGGACTAGATCAATGACAACACCAGAAGTCATATTCCAGCAATCTCCCCCTTTGGCATTGATGGAAACACTTAGTGAAAAATTACTAAGTGTCAAAACCAACATATTGCAATCCTTCAAGACTTCAAAAAGTCATAGCTGGAAAAACTCCCCTTGAATTTGATAAGGAATTTTTCACTGCTCTCTCCCCCTTTGACATCAATGAAAAACCAAAAAAAATCTTATAGTAATCCCTTTTGGAGTGTAACCAAAAACTTAACTATTCAAAAATTGGTTCAAAATTTTGAAGAAATACAATTGCTACTCGTATTAGAAGATTATTTTATATTTCTCCTTCATCTCCAAAAGAAACTTATTCCATGCTTCTACTGTAATCCTGATGATTATGATCATGCTGTTTTTTTTAGATGTCCGATTGATAATCTTGATGAGGGATTCTAGAATGGTGATGGCTTCTTCTAATATCTCTCCTTTCCTCAATATCTCAATCAACTATTCCAATCTGCATTCTGTTATGTCCTTCACTTTCCAAAAGGTGTCAACAATCTTGCTTCTGGTGTTTTGAACATTTGTATGCTCTGTCTATAATTCTTGAATCCTTTTCTTAATTGCACCACCTTGATCCTAAAACATGATAAAGTCTTGTCCAATACTATTCAACTTTGTTTCAATTTGTTCCAAATTTTCTTTGTACTTGTTGATTGCATGAGGCCATCAAAAATAGTAGTTGTAGACATTGTTTGTTGTGTTTATGCATTGCCTTAGTTGATTCATGTTCCTTTTTAGCTTGGTGAGAGATAATCTATACTTCTTCTTCAGGTGTAAAATTACTTCTTCTTCTTCCTTGTTCTGAGACTCAGAGTCCATGTTTTCCTTGATGCATTCAATCAACTCTTTTGGCAACATATTTTGTAAACTCTCCAATTTAATATGGTTGTGCACAAGATGAGTGCTTAGTATGTGAAAAATAATGTCCTACTCATATGAAGGTCTGATAGACCATATGTTTGCAATTTTATGCATTCCATATTCCTCATGAATAAGTTGCAATAGCTCTTCTTTGGTTAAATCGCCTTCTTCTTCACTTTATTTTGTCATTGCCTTTTCTTGTTCCGATTCGGCTGTTTCCAATTCTTTTCTTTGGGTTTCCTCAGTTTCCTTATCAGATTCCTCATCTGGTATATCTACAATCACCTGTTCTTTTCCTTTCCCTTCAACTCTTAGAGTCTTGCATGCTGGAGGAATACATACAACAATTTCTTTTGATCTTTTCTTCTTTCTCTCCATCTCACCGGAGGAGGAACCAACTTCAAGTGCCCTTACCAGAAGGGGAATACCAATTGAGCCAAAATTTCCTAGCAAGCATTTAAAGAAAATTTCATATACTTGATCACAAATTTCCAAATTGTTAGAGTGTATGTAAATTTTCTTGCAAACTGATTCACTCTCTTCCCATATTATGTTGTTCAACCGTAAGAAATTTAGAAAATACATCACAAGACATATAACCAAAGTAACAAACCTAAAAGGGTAATCTGCCATATTTGTCAATTGTGTGTTCTCCATCAGTTGATCTTTCAGTAATCTGCAAAGTTCAAAATCCTGATCTTCCATTATCATCTTGTGTGAAATGTAAACGACACCTACCAAAGTTGTACCTTCTTTATTTCTGAAAAAGATTTTGTAAGATACTCCATGCACAATATACCTTGTCACTAAATCCCTAATTGTTGAGATTGTTAATGCACTTTTATCTCCAATAACTCCAGTTAGAGTTTCAAATTCTTTATTTTGGATTGACTTCTTTCTTGGTACATCCCCAACTTTTCATAATCCAATCATAGTTCCAATCACTTATTTCAAGATATGGTAGGGTTTATCCAAAGTTAGAATATCATCATTCAATCTATCCAAAATAAACTTAATGATTTTTGCATTCTCGAAATAAGGGAATTCACTCCAAATATCCAAGCTTTTGTGTTTTATTTCTTTTAGCCATTTCAATTCATTGAATGACAACATGTTTCTTACATCTCTAATCTTCTCACTGCTATACTCATCTAGATTTAGCATTCCTTTGATTTGTTCCATTTTACCTTTCGTAGTCATGTCCCATTTCTATCAAAAAATTTCTTCAACCGCACACCAAATTAAATGGAAATTTCTCAATACAACTGAAGTACCTGATGGATTAGGATTTTTCCACCGAATCATCTTCATGCTTTCAAAATTATGTTGCAGAGTGCTCTCCTTCTTATTTTCTTCAATATAAAATGGAAAATGAGGGTTCCAGATTTCTTTTTATAACTCGCACACCTAACCTTTTGTTGTATTAAATTCTTTTACCCTAGGTGTTCTGGATACCCTATTCTCCTAGTCAGCGAGAGAAAAAATCTTCTACGGACCTACACTTGCTTGAATTTCTTTATGAGTGTTTTCTAATGCATTTTTAAATCATTAATGGAACTGTTGACAATATTTCGCATTCCAGCACCAACTATGGACATGGGGAAAAAGTATTTTCTTGAAAAAAACCCCGTAGGCCAATGGCTTGAAATTAATTCCTAAAGGAATTACCAGAAACAGGTTCTAGTATGGAACTATTTCCCACATCAGACTCATTCTTTCTTAGCCATGTTTTCTTCATTTGGTCCCTTACTTCATCCACAATCACTTTCTTTTTTCCTTTATCAGCTTCCTATGTATTTTTACCTTTGTATGCCAGACCCCTTCTATCCATATTTTTGTTTATACAAAATCTTGCAATGTGACCATATTTGTTGCAATTGTAACACACAAAATTTCCTTGTATAGACCAGTCATTCCATTGATTTTTTCTTGATCTGCATTGGTTATCAATGTGCCCAAATCTTCTATAGGTATAACATTTAACATTCCTTCTATTGATAGAGTTTTTTGACATATTTCTGCATTCAATTGACTTATAGCCAAACTTATTGCAATTGAAACACTAACCGGGGAATGATGTATCACTCGATTTCATTTTACTTCTACATTGAGCAGCCATATGACCAAATTTATTGCAAGAAAAATAGTATCCATTAAACTTTTGAGTATTAGGTTGTCTTACCAGATGCCTTGTTGCATTGTTCTTCTAATTTCCTTGTCTGAAATTCCTTTGTTCAAATCCGAAACTTTCTCCTTTCTCATATCCAAGACCTCACTTGTCATTTCCATTCTTCTAAGCTCAAGTGAGCTCATCAAGCTTAGCTTAGCTGATCTTGAACTTATCCTTGTATTCATTTTTAGTAGCAAGTTCATCCCTGAGAATAACAATCTATCTTTCAAGCTCTTCTTCATTGTTTCTGGATTGTTGTAGTTCAATCTCCAATTGAATGAATCCTCCATTAATTTCATTGCATTGATCAGATATTTATTTTAAGGACTAAGCAAGATTCTCCTCTTTCTTCTTTCTCTCTTCAATATCCTTAGTAAGCTTCATCACCATATATTCCATCTCATGCTTTAGGGTAGCATTGTCACTGGCAAGTTTTTCACATTCTTCAGTTATTTCCTTCAAGGTTTGATTCAAGTGAACATCATCCATGATTTTTCTCTCTTTTTGCTTAATCTGATCATAGAGATCCTTTATCTTCTCCCTAGACTCAATAATCTGATCCTTCAAAGTCTAAATGAATTTCTCAGCATCCTTAAGATTTTTTTTCAATTCATGAACTTCTTCTTTGGACTAATCAAGATCATCAAGTGCCACTAAAAGTTGTTGCTCAAGACTACTAGAGTCCATTACATTCCAAGATCCACCTCAAGCTATTAAACTTATTCCAAGGAACTAGGCTCTGATACCAATTGTTGGAATTAGGGAATGTTGAGAGGGGGGGTTAATCAGTGTTTTGCAAAATTTAACTTTATTAATCAGATCCCTAAACCACTTACAACATTGAACTGAAAGAAAGATGAAAGCACATAAATAAATCATCCAGAACACCATAAGACAAGGATTTTTACGTGGAAACCCTGTTAGGGTAAAAACCATGATGGAGGTCAATCCACAATTTGAGTACTCAAATATAAGTGTTTTACAAATGGGGAATGCACATGCATTCAGGCACACTGCCTAGAGCTCATTGCTTAGAAATGAAGACTCACTGTCTTACAAAACATTTAGATTAAATCCATATGAGGAATTGAACTAAAGGAATAGAATCTACTAATGCCTGATTACAATTTTGATTAAGCTCATCAGTCACATTCCTTGACCTGCTTGTCTAATTCTTCTCTTTTTCTCTATCTACTTTCATTCACATCACAAATACCTTTTATGCACAGGTGAAACTGTGCATAATCGCTCTACTATCCTTCTAAATTTTGCATCATACTTTGCACACTTGATTCACATCCATGTCAAAATTATATAAATGATCGCTTATATATATCCACAACAAAATATTTAATCAACCATATGTCGACTTCAATAAAACATAAAATATGTTCCAACCGTCGGCTCAAACCACAAATTATTTTCAATGCGCACCATCCAAAGTCAGCCACAACATAGTGAGGACACAAAAAAAAAATCCTCAAACTCAAAATACTTCAAACAATTTCACCTTGAACATTTGCAACATGCCATATTCACTTAGTCAACCTTCTAGCACTATTAAACAAAAAATCGCTCAACCAGATCTCCTAACCCATGCAACAATTGATGCAATGACACAAAACTTGAGAATAAGATATTCTAGATACCCAACGAACTTCCTTGAGATCCACAACTCAAACTGATAAACTGGTAATGCAAATGGATTGACAAACTCAACTTTAGTCAGATACCGTGTTCTTCACTCTATCTCCCTATATGGAAAAATACTGAAGTGTAGACCAGATCAATGACTTAGGTTACCATCAATGACAACACCATAAGCCATATGCCAACACTCTTGTGTGGATTTTTTTTGTGTTTATGTTTCATATGTTTACTATCTGTTGATGCTTAATAAGGGTTGTAAGGCTAATAAGGGTTTATGGATTAATGAGGGTTTAATGATTTTAGTGTATAGTTGATTCATCCCCCCCCCCTTAGTTTTCTTGTGTGTCTAACAATTGGTATCAAAGTTATGGTTCCTTGGAAGAAGCTTAATCACTTGAGTTATATCCAAATATCACACATGAAGGGTGTCAAAGTGCCTATGTTTGATGGAACAAACTATACTTACTAGAAATGTAGGATGGAAACTTTTCTTGTCTCTCCAAGGTTTGGTGCCTGAAATTCAACTAAAAATAGATATACACTACCCACTACTACTCCAATAAGTGATGATGAGATCAATTATTATGATAATAATAGTAAAGCAAGAAATGATATCTTGAGTGGACTTTATTCAATTCATAACTTAGGAAGGTGATAAGCCTCAAAAATATTAAAGGGATCTGGGTAAAGTTATAGAGCATTTATGAAGGAGACGATAAGGTCAAGAAAGAAAATTTGAGAATTACAAAGCCAAATCTGAAACTCTAAGGATGTTAGAAGATGAGGATATTACAACCTACATGCTCAAGGTGGATGAAATTGTCAATGCCATCAATGGACTTGGTTAAAATTTGAAATAAAGTGAAGTTGTGAAAAAGGTATTGGGTGATCAATCAAAATGGTTTAAACAAATGAAAAAAGATTTGTCTTGGGAGCTCTGCTAGGGTTTTGTGGTTTTTGCGGTCACCCTTGGCCCCTCTTGCATCATACTGCATATTCTGCATAGGAAATCCCTTTTTTCTCATGTGTACAACAACATTTACTGTGGTTTTTGTGTTTTAATATGCCTTCAACTGACTCTAACCCATAAATTAATGTTGGTGTTAGTGGTTCAACAATGCAGCTCAATGGCTCCTCCTCTGAACAAACATCTTGAGAAGTTTGTTCCAAAAGTCTTTCATGAGGTAAGAACTTTGATTCCCCAGATGATGTGATTTTTCCTTAACCAGATTTTGATTATGCTTACCAGTGGCTTGAAAAACACACCCTTGTGGGTTATTTTATTGGGAGGAATCCCCCTGAAATTATGTTGAAAGAATGGGTCAACAAGGCTTGAGTCTCTCATGGGGTTCGCCTTGACATGGTCCAAAACTTGACCAAGGTCATTTTTTTGTTCCACTTCACGGAAGTCAATCATGTCTAGGCTATTTTAGCCCATGGTCCCTAGTATGTTAGGTCATCCTTATTGGTTTTCTAGGCATGGACCCAGGATTTTGCTGTCTTAGATGACACCAAATTGTGGATCTCGGTCTAGATTGAATTCCCTCACTTGTCATTACCTTGTGTGCCTTTTCTGAATCACATTTCTTCCTCATTGGGGAGGGATATTTGTGTTGAACCAAATAGGTTTTCCAAGCTCAACCCTAGAAATGAGTATGTGTGGAAATTGACCTATCCAAGAATTTGAAAGAATCTATTGATATCCAAATTGGCGCTCTCAAGCATACCCAAAAAGTCATGTATTTTAACTTTCCCAACATGTGCTATAGGTTTTGTTCATCCAACCACAAGATTAAGGACTGCCCTTTGGCAGTGCCTCATATGCCTTCCCTGTCACGAGATGTTGAAAAGCCTCATTAGGTGGCACCTTCTACTAAGGCTGATGCAAAGTGGACTATGGTTACAAACCAAAAAAATAATTCATCTGGTTTGGGGTTGGCCTCTAAAGCCTCTGATCCACCAAAGGTCACTTTAAACCCTTTAGAGAAGGGGGCAAACACTCTTATTGGAGCTGCTAATGTGTTGGTGCAACCCAAGACAAAGGTGATGCCTTAGCCTGTTGATGTTATGTTTTCTCCACTGAATGTTCCTCCTCTTGTGTTGGGAGATCAAAGGCGGTCTCGCAACCCATCTCCACGTTGTGAAGAGGGTGAATATGTGTAAAAAAAGAGAATATTTTCCCCTCCATTTATTCATATTGGATCAACTCAATATTTTTTGCAGAATCATTTCTCTTCCCTGAATGAAGAGGAACCATATTTCGATAATATGGAGGAGTTTCATCCCTGAACTTCCTCTCATGGAATGTTTGAGGTCTGATAGATCTCTCCAGAAAGTAATTTTTTAGAGATACATTGCAAAAGCATTCTAGTATTGAAGTGCTTTGTCTCCAAGAGGTTAAATTTTTTACCTTTTTGCTTGCTTCGGCTTGCCGCTCTATTTGGCTAGCCAATAAAATGTTTTATACTATGCATGAGGCTGGGTGTGGTGGAGCTGTCACCCTTTTGTCCCCATGATGGCATGCGTCTGTTATTGATCATGGGAATGATCCTTATCATCGGCTCATCTAGATTTCTTTAACATTGATAATCACTCCTTTGGGATTATTAATGTTTATGCCTCTAATGATGTCATGGAACGCTCTTTGCTTTGGTGTTGAATTGTTTATTCTTTAATTCTCACCACTTGGTTACTCTGTGGGGATTTCAATATGGTTGAGATGGCATATGACAAGGATGGCACCCTACCATTTAGATGGGAAATTGGCGAGTGAGAAGTGTGGATTTACATGCACAATAAATTGGGATTTTTGATTTCAATATTGGTTGCCGCCATTATCATTCCCTTTGGCATACTTGGTGTAATTATAGGGTCGAATCTGATAGAATATTTAAATGCCTTGATCATGCCATGATCTTGGCTCAATATTTTTTCTCTTTTGACAACTCTGCTCTGCTAGTTAAGTCGTTAGTGGATGTGACTCTGCCCGATCACTTCCCTATTTCTTTTCTCATTGAATGGGAGTCACATCTACCTCGCACGAGTGAAGCTCAATTATTTTTGAACATGTATTTTCTTTGCCACAAGCCTACCCTAACCCACATCCGTAGAGTGTGGAATTTGGAGTGTAGACCGGCTAATCAAACAAGCTGGATTAACCTGGTGGAATGATGCCATCACACACACGACTACATTTTTGCATATTTATGGGCACCAGCTGGCTATTTTTCACTAATGATCATATGAAGCGACCACCACTGACCTGTGATCAGCTATAAAGGCTTTGGTAGCCAACCCATTCTCCCCATCATTACAAGTCAAGGTGGTGAACTTAAGACACAATAAACAAGTGGCTAACAATTATGCTACCAAAGGTGCACAAATCAAAGCTCAGTTGCATTGGCTAAAAATTGGTGATCGTGCTTCCAAAGAGTTTATTTTGGCATTACGTGCTAGGCACTCATCCCCGAGCATGAAAAAAATTAAGGATGAGATTTAGGTGCTCTATGAGCTCCCTGACATTCTCCATGCATTTGTGCACCATTATGAGCAGGTTTTCACTACATAGGAACCCATGCCTATGCGAGAGCAAGCCCATCAGGACTACCTTTATGTTGTGCCAAATAGGCTTTCCTTAGCTTAGAGGATTTTTTTGATCAACTTAAGGAAGCTATTCATTCCATAGTCAATGAAAAAGCCTTGGGGATCGATGGCTTCCCTTGTGAGTTTTACAAGGCCCTCTAGGACTGTGTTGGGTATGATTTTCATCATGTTTACCTTGAGGTGTTTCATGCTAATTCTTTAGGTAACTTAATAAAAAAAGGAAATATAAAATTAATACCTAAATCTGGGGATCCAGAAGACATCTGTAACTAGAGGCATATCACACTTCTCAATATCTCCTGAAAGATCATTGCCAAGGCTTTGGCTCTAAAAATTCATCATCTCTTACCTTAGATTGTGCGCCTATAGAAATATGGGTTCATCAAATCTAGGTTCATTCTAGATAATATTATTGTTATTTGGGAAGGCATGGAATAGGCCTGATGTTCAAACCATAAATCCATTTTTATTAAAATTGATTTTTCCAAAGCCTATGACCACATTGAATGGCATTCTATTCTTGCAATGTTGTAATATTTGGGGTTTGGGCCCAGTTTTATTTAGGTTGTTTGTATGATTTTTGTGGATTCCTCAGCTTGTATCACCATTAATGGCCTCCAATCTTCTGCCTTTGGTATTTTTCGTTCAATCCAACAAGGGTGTCATCTTTCCCCCTCTCTATTTCTTGTGGCTAAAGGATTTGGCTACCTCTTGGCCAATGCAGTTTCTCAATAGCATGTCAAGGGTATTTCATTACCCAACTCTCAGGCTTAGCTGGTTAATGGCCATTTTGTGGATGACTCTTTCCTCACTCTCGTGGACGAAGAAGAGACTATTAAAGCAACCCTTGAATGCCTCAATATTTTATGTCTAGCTTCTAGCTCTACCATGTAGTGGCACAAGACTCTATGCTATAGACAATCCATTTTTCCCACTCCCACTTGGCTTCAACAGTATAATTGGGAGAGGGTTGGGCCTAGAGAACTTTCTTGATTCTTGAGTATTCCCTTTGCTTTCCAGGCGTCCCCGATAGAGCTTTGGCAAGCTTTGCTTTCTAGGGTCGAGTAAAAACTTGCTTACTGGATTACCAAGCCTCTTTCTTTGGTTAGTAAATTCTAGGTGTGCTCTAAAGTTCTAATAGCCACACATGTCTATTATTACTCTTGTTAGGCCCCTTCCAAAGTTACTTATGGAAAGGTTGAAAAATTAATCAGAGATTTTCTTTGGGCCTCTTCTGAAACTCACAAAGGATTTCACCGTGTTTGTTGGGAATTATGTTGCCTTCCCAAAGATTCTAGAGGACTTGGGTTGCTCTCCACTCAACGAAAAGGAACTTCTCTATGTTTCAAGTGGATTATCCATGCCCTTACTAGGGATGAGGCTTGGAAAATTATTCTTAGGCATTATATTTAATATTTCTTTCCTTCTCATAGACCCGCTTGGAAGGGGATCAACTTTCAGACACTTCTGGTCATGAAGGAACCAGTCTAAATTGTTGGAACTTTTGTGGCCAAAAGTATTTGGCATGTTTGGGAGGCTATTAAGCCTTGGCTTCGGTGGGCCGGATCTAGATTTTGTGATGTGATTTCACTCAACTAGCAAAATATTTGGTGGTCTACTCTTTTTACACATAATGGCCAGCCATTGGCTAAGTCGCCTTGGCTTAAAGTACTCAAATTCCACAAAAAGGGTATTCAAACCCTACAACAGTTATTTCATAGACCCAATATGTGTATCATGCAATGGGAAGCCTTTTGTGCCTAGTACAGAATTCAAAACCAGGACCGTGCTACTTATGATGGTTTGGTGAATGTTATTCCAGTAGAGATGCTTCATAAAGTTGGAATTTGTGGGACCAAACCTTAGTGGAAAGATTGGAAGTGGTTTCCCAACACCCCTTTCAGGAATTACATGCCTTGGCTTGGTTACAAGTGGCTTTCACCATATTTTTCTATGATTCAAAGTTTGAACCAAAGGTGGTTGCTCCAATCCTCCGCTCATGTCTAGCATAAAAGATTTGTTTCCACTTGGTCTACAAGTTCTAGTCCGAAGCTTGCCCACTTTGCTTGGTGTATTCTTTTCCAAGGCTTGCCTGTGGGCTCTCGGCTTGTTCACTTGGGGTTCCAGGACCCTCACTTCCCTTTTTGTGGGTAAGCTGAGACTTTTAAGCATCTTTTTTGGTTTTTTCCCAGAGCTCAGCAGCTTTGGACTTGGATTCATGACTTCTTTCGGCCTTTTAGGCTAGACCTTTTTCTTGGCATATGGTTCTGCTAGGAGATTCATCTAGAATCCCTACTAAGTTTACCCAGCTTTGGCGCACTTTCAGGGTGGAAATCCTCTTTAATATCTGGAAAGATAGAAATGCCTACATATTTTCTCATTCTCAAATAGATATTAATGTATCTTTATATGCTAAAGCTATTATTTGTTCTAATGTGCTCTTATAGATTCAGGTGCAAGCTAACAAAGTTGCACTGGAGGTTGTTCACCTCCAAGCTCTATTGGACAACTAGGGCAATACCCCATGTACTGTTGCATGGGTCCCCACTTTTCCGACCTCTTCCTATGGCCGGTTGCCTTCTCAGGGGTGGCAATGGAGTGGATTTGTGTGTCCCCTCTCTCAGCCTCCTCTTCGGTGGCACTCTCACCCTCCTCGGTGCACCCGCTCTCCTCTGTCACAGGTTGGCTAGGGGTGGCCCTTTGGTGGTGCTTTGGGGAGCAGTGATGGCAGTTTTAGATGGCCCTCTGATGATCCTCTCACCTTTGGTTTTGGGTGGCCAAATACTGGCAAACGTTTTTTGCGTTTGGTGCTTGCAATCTCACCTCGGCACGAGGAAGAAGATAAAGAGGAAAAAGATGATGATGATGGTTGGGGTGCTCCTCCTGATGTCACTCTAGACCCCATTGATGTATGGGGGAAACACATAGATGAAAAATACCCTCTTGGCTCTGTTGGCACTGCTTTGGCTGCTTAATGGCCTTCTTTTTATTATGTTTTGTAATCATGGACTTATGGGCTTGGCCCATATGACTGGTTAACTATTTTGGGTTTTCTGGGCACTACCCATGTGACTTTCGGGGTGTGCCTTTTTACCAGCCATCCTTTTTTTTGTAATATGTAACTTTATCTTTATATTAATATAGATAGCTGCCTATTCATCAAAAAAAGGTATTGAGTGAGTGTAGGATCATGGGGGTCGAAAAAGTGGCAATATGACAAAAAATTGGTTGATGACCTTTTTTATCCAAATTTAATGAAACAAAAAGGGTTTACTGAGAAAATTGTCAATTTTACACCAATATAAGATATATATCTTATTTTGAATAAAATAGATAATTATTTTTTATTTTCTACATGCATTATGACTGAAGTCTTGATTGATAGGCTAATTGAAAAACATCTATAATTCTCAAATGATTTCACTTTTTTAAATCCAAAAGATGCAACACATTCTATGCCACATACTATAGGATAAAATAAAATAAAATAAAATTTCATAAATTTTTGACCAAGTTATGGTGGTCAGACAAAAAGGTTTTAATATTTTTGAAAAGTTCTAATAAAAAATTAATAACTAATTATTTACTTGCAAAATAATTACAAAAAAAATGTGACACATCTAAGCATGTGTTCTCTACTTATATTGAAAGTTTCAAACTTTTTTAATTTTTTTCGTGTACTAAGGTTGGTCAGACATACACTTTGTTTTTATTTTTTCCTAAAAATCTAGTAATACTACATCGAAATTTCAAATTTTCACCAAATAGATTTACTTTTTTTACAAAAACGGCCTAGTATATTAGAAACTACATTCAATTTTCTACAAATTATGTTCTTACATTTTTATCAAATTATGTTCTTACATATTTTTCAAATTATATTCTTACATATTTTTTAAATTATGTTCTTCAATATTTTTAAAATTACGTTAATAACATATTCAACATTTTATGTCAAGTTTCTTAACTTTTTTTTTCTGAATTTCCATTGCCACTTAAGGGCCTAGTTTGTACCCCCATGATCCTTCACTGACCCTATTGTGAACTCTTCCTAAATCTTATAGTGTTAAATTTTATGCTATTGAGGAAGCTCAAAATTTAGATCAATATTCTAGAGATCAAATGTTTGGTTCTTTGATTACTTTTGAATTAAGAGAGTTTGACAAAGATGCCACAAAGAAAGAAACTACTTTTAAAGTCAGCAATAAAGAGAAGGATGATGAATCTGATCAAGATGACCTTGATGAGGTATAAGCATATTTTGTAAGAATATTGAAAAAGGGGATTGAAAATTAAAAAGGTAAGTTACCTTTCAAATGTTTCAATTGTGGAAAGATAGGTCATTATGCCTCTAAATGTTTAATTACAGTTTCAAAATGAAAAACAAAAGGATCATAAGGGTAAACATTTTAAGAAGAGTTTTTATGCTGAAAATGATAATGGTGTATCTGATTGTGAGGAATTAGACTATCCTAAAGATGGAAGTTATGAATGATTGTTCATGGCTTTAAATGTTGGAAATAATTCTACTGATCTTGAAAGATGCGTGAATAAAGTTTCTTCAAAAATAAGTCATAGTTTTGAAGGAACTATGGCGACTGTTTTTCATGCAAGAGAGGAGAGAAACTATTGGATAATTGATATCGGATGCTCAAATCTTATGACATGTGTGAAACATAGAAAAATAGGTTGAGGAGAAAGAGGGTTCACCAAAATGATAATAGATAGACCTATTTTCATTTATTTCATTAAGAAATGAGATCCCCACAAAGAATTGACTAACAACCCTTAGCTGAATCAATCCAAAGTGAGAATATTCAAATTTACTTATGAATGAAGGACGAGGGTCAAGGTCGAACAAAACTTTGGGGAGAAAAACTAAAAATAGTAAATAAACTCCAAACTGCAATCTAACACTTGAAACAACAAGATTAAACTAAATATTTGTAGAACCAAAAAACTAAAAGAAAATTTGAGAAGGGAAAAATATGTTTACTAGTCACTAAGAGGTAGTTATTGAAGGCTAACTAGGACTCATTCTCCCATGGGAAAATGGGTCTTTGCTTAGATTTTTTCTGCAATTTCTAGGAGCCTCTGACATAGATCTATAGCTTCTAATTTGCCCAAGTTTCAGTGTCAAAAAGTCATAAATCGGATCTATTGGTTAGATTCTATGATTTGATGACAACTTTGAAAAAAATTTAAATCTTTCACTTGAAAAGGTCTTCAATCCTTCTTCAACCTGAATTTGTAATCAGACACATGCACAAGAGAGAAAAATGTTTGTTTCTGGGTGAATGGGGGTTTTCTTGGTGAAACCCCATTTTCATAATCAAATCTTGAATTGAAATAATGAATGAAAGAGGGAATGAAGAATGAGAAAATCTATGTTACCACTCAACAAACCCTTGAATGAAACCTTGATAGTGGATATCTTAGGAGGTCTGCAATGTTCATGAAATGGCTGAATTGGATGTGGATTTTGACAATTTAATAATGCTTTGAATGCTTGAATTGATCTTGAAAACTACATCACAATGTTAGCTCCAAAAACATGCATGATGCAAGAAGACTTTGACATGATGCACATATATTGAGGGCTGCAATAAATCTCTATTATATCTACTCTTGAATGGTCTTGATTTCTCTTGAAATGCTTGAAGAATGCTCATAAAACTCTACATGAAACTTAGTGAAATAACCTTGTATTTATAGGCATGTATCCTTAATTTCCAAAAATTCAAATATCACAAGCCGACATTGATTTATGGATTTGAAAATTTTAAAATATCACCAAAACCATAATTTAAATTTAGGTCCAAAGGTCTAGTGACGACCCATTTTCCCATGGGCGAATGGGTCTCAGGTCCCTATTCCTAGAACACACATTGCTCAAGGTAAAGTGTTGTGTTTAGGCATTAATTATTATTAGGTTTCCCCTTCGAAAAATGTAATTTATTAGGATTGTAAATGAATAAAAGTGATAATTAAGGAATAATTAAGCTCAATTTAATTAAGAGGGCCCAAATAAGTGTGTAAATGTAAAGGAGTACATTTATTAACACTAAATTAAGGAATTATTAAGTCAAATTTAATTAGGAGGGCCCAATCAAGTAAGAAAATGTAAAGGGATAGAATTTTTGACACTACATTTACCCCCCACTTTAGTGAGAGAATGAACCTATGACAAACTCACACTAAAGTAGACAATCGAGAGAGGTCTAATTGTAAAATCATTGGAAGTATAAGATGAAAAATATCAAGGAGGATGATAAAGCTCCGAGGATCTAAGATCTCATGGAAAAACCAAAAAAGGCACAAAGTGACGCATGCCTTTGTTAAACATATATATGTAGCAATGATAAGATACTCAATCATACAATGCCAAATAATAAAAGAAAGAGAAAAAGAAAATAGAAAAAAGGGAGGGTGTATCAAGCCTCAACTGTCAACACGATGTTGATCACGCCTCAACTATTTTTCCAAAAATGTTTACAAGTGGAACTCATTGTCCACTATGCAAATTTCAATACACACTCACATGAGCTAGTGAAATCTGTTGTCCACTAGGTGAGCCCCCAAGGGTGGCAAATGCGAAAAGATTATTAGGTTCCCATACCATACCAAAGATATACCTCTAATAACATTAATAAGGCACCACACAATATGAAATTCAAGCTTCATAAGGCTTAGCAAGTTGTGCTATGCTAAAAACTTATGAACAAGCAAGGTTCCATAGGTAAAAAAGTGTGTTATGCTTGGTGGCCATGAAAAAGGTTTAAAACTTCAAGCTTCATAAGGTTAGAAACCTGCATTATTCTAAACACTTAAGAACAAAATGCAAGGTAGGATAACACATGTTCAAAGGGTTTTTTCTTAGTTCATGTAAGGTGTCCTTTTAGGGAACATTGTGCCTAATTTCTCCAAGAGAGGACAAGTCTAGGATAAAAGATTCACAACTTAGGGAATGCAACACATAGCATCGCCACTAAAAGGAAAGTTGTATGCCAAGAAAGGTCACACTCTCAGAGGGCATCAAACCCAATGACACCACCAACAAGAAGAAAAATTGCAACAAGTAAGAAGATCACACAATGAAACATAAGATATAGTTGAAGATCTCCAAAAAATGATAATGCCAATGTATGCCCCCACTTTAAGGAAATTGCTAACACCATGTTGTGAGCAATTACTTTAAAGTAGAAAACAACAAATGCTAAACAATATATTAGAGCTTATTTGATAATCCTATTTCAAACATATGTTTCCAAATGAAGTTGAATCATGAAAATGGGTTGCCCCCAAAATAAAATCCCTAAATCTCACATAATGGATCCATGGATTCGGGGTTAGCATATGTCTTTGGTACAATGATATTATAGAGCTCATAAATGTAATCACTCTCCAAATAAACTGGAAGAATGTAACATAGGGAGCAAAAAAAAAATCCTTTTGGCTCAACATGGAAGATACTAGAATATCTCAACGCCTTTCATCATCCCCAAAAGAAAAACATAAGACAAAAGAAAAGATAAATTTTTATGACATATAGAAGAATATAGGTACAAATAAAGGAATGAATATGAAAACATATCAAATAGAACAATACAAGGATCACATTACACAAATTCAATCACATAAAGAATATGAAAAGAGAAACATAGACAAGACTAGTAAGGTGCATGTGATTCAACCTATAGCAGGTCATCCACATCCCAATCTTGTTCATTGTATGCAGAAGGCATAAAAATAGCCAAAGGGACAACATCAAGTGCCAAACTAGGACAAGGATATCTAACTCCTTTCCCCTACTAATTGTAGGACAAGGATGAGCTCCTTGCAATATAGAAAATGATTTGAAATGAATGTGAAACATGTGATCATGAGTATACCATGATCCTACAAATACCACATGGAAAGGAGTGAAGTTCATGTAATTTTTATCCAATCATTGTAGAAGTGTTAGGAGGAGAAAAAATATTCAATATCAACTTTAATGCATGATACTCATCAGTAAGATTCACAAGAGTTCTATGATATGCACAATAATTCATGTTCTTAGGCTTATTGATTCTAGTGGGAGGTGGTAGTTTAATCCATCCTAGATGAATAAGTTGCTCCATTTTTTATTCAATTTATATTTTAGTATGTAGGAATGAAAATTCTTTAGCTTTATAAGGTTTGGATTTCTTACTTGTTTAAGAAGCTTGTTGAGATTGATTTGAAGGAGGAGGACCTAAAATGATCCTATCATCCTTGTGAGGGAATTTTTCATTATAACAAAGGACACTTGTTTCCTTAGAATATGTGGAGGGAGGAGGATCTTGATGTCCTAAACCTTTAGTATATTTCATTGGGATTTGTTCTAACAAATTATGAATGCCATGCTCATTTGTTGTGTCACATCCTTGTTTGGCTAAGATCTTAAATCCTTGACCATAAGTCTCTTCTAGGTTGATGGGTGTGTTGGTGAATTTATTAATGTAGGATGGATGAATATGCACTTGGTTAAAGGAATTAGGTTCACTCATGGCTGAAGGATTAGGCTTAGTTTTTTATTCAATCCCAAGATGTAAAAGATAGAACATCTCTAATGGTGGAATAGTAGGAGGTGTTGGTTGTTGCATGGAAGGGTAAAATGATGCATTGATCTCAAGGTTTTTAAGGAAATTATGTATGAAATTATGCACGATTTCATCATCTTCACCTAAGATTTCAACTTCACAAGGACATTCATTAGGGGTTCTTTGAGCATGATTAGGTTCTACTGCATTAGGATCATTACCAAAACAAAAACTTGATACATCAACTAAGGATGTTACAAATTTCCATATATTAGCAATGCACATGTCCATTATGAGAGAATGAATTGAAATACAAAGAGATTACAAAATTTTTAGATTTGAAGAAAGATATTTTTTTGATTATGCTATGTTAAAGCTTGAAAATGAAGTGATGCAGGAGCATCCCTAGTTCTTGGCAATATTGCATCAACCAAAAATATTTTCATTCAGTTTTTCTCTTGTTTTGTTCTTGTTATTGTTAAAGTTGGGAGATCCGGTATTTCTTCATATTTGCTCACCAAATCTTGCATACCTATGCTTTGATCATGGACATGCTAAATTACCTTGTTCTAAGTTTTCAGCTCGATTGGATTTTTTTGAAAAGTTATCACTTGTGGAGTATGTGATAGTTTTGGGAACTCGCTTTAGAATAATTTCAAAACCTAATGGCTAGTTGGATCGATCGTGGATCTTTCCTGTGACTCATGGATCCTCATGGTGTGTTTATATTTTTTCTATGGAGTGTTCCTAATCTTGTACTTAGGTCAACAGTTTATCATGCACATCTACCATGGAAGAATTTTAGATTTGAGGCCGACCTATTCTTGCACACATTACATTTTTGTCTTCATCGAGATTGTAATGATCTTTGGCCAAAACAAATGTTTCTAGACTCATGGATATGATATAAATCTTGTAATGAATCATTAGATGGACAATGAACAACAAGGATGTAGAATATAATGTATATAAAGTTCAATTTGTATTTTTTTGCTTGCATGTATAAGCACCATATTTTGAGCATATTGTAATCAGGCCTGTGAGCTGAATCTATACGCTCGGATGTGGCCAAATATATGTAATTGAAATTCATGATAATAAGAATTTTCTAATCTGCATTTGTCTCTAGATTTTGTGTTGCTTATGTTGTGTTACTCTAGTTGCACGACCCAGATTATTCTCTTTGAGGACCCTCCTACTGTGACTGTCATCAGATGGTATTAGAGCGAGATTCATTCCTTGCAAGATCATTAGATCTTTAGTAGTCTTGTTGAAGATTTTTTGTGGGGTGGCAGACTGAGGATCTGACCTACAACTACAGAATACTTGTGTAAGGATTGCGGGAAGAAGGAATGGTAGAGGAAATAGAGCATGTGGAAATACAACCCTTGCTATAATGGAAATGTTGAGAGGAATTTCTGCTAGATTGGAAGCAGTTGAAATGGCCCAGAGGAGAGGTCGACCAGTTGAGGATGTAAGTGATGAAGAAGTTGCAAGAGAAGAGAAACCTAGCCTTGATCAAAGAGAAGAGAGGTTCATAAGAGCCCTAACCAAAGTAAACACTAAGCCACATTTCAATCCACCCAATTATAATAGTAAGTTAGATTCAGATGAATCGTTAGATTGGATAATAGAGATGGAAAAGTAATTTGATTTTGAAGGTACCCCAGAAGATAAGAAGGTGAAATTTGCTTGTATAAAGTTGAGAAGACATACATACCTTTGGTGGGAAAATTTATAGACAGATAGAAAAAGGAAAGGAAAGGAGAAGATAAGATCATGGGATCGAATGGTGAATAAGTAGAAGACAAATTTTATACCTACTGACTATCAGATCAGTTTGTTCAAAAATTTGTAGAATCTGAAACTGAAGGAATCAAGTGTGACAAAGTATACTGAGGAATTCTATAAGTTGAACATCAGATCTGGACATCAGAGGATGATATTGAATAAGTAGCCAAATATGTAAATGGTTTGAGGTCATCTATACAAGATGAGATCAATTTGATTAAGTTGTTGAGTGTGGAAGAATCATATCAATGTGCCCTAAAATCAAAAGAGAAGCTAAACAAAAGACGTGAGCAGAGACAAAGGGGAAGAGGTGGAATATTTTAGAGAGGAAGAATTTTTATTGGAGGAAGAGGACATTTTCCAGATAAGAAAAAAGATAAGTAGGTCAGTAAGAATGAGAATCCATACTGAAGAGATGATGGAAACTCTTACAAAAGAGGAGGATATGGTAGTTATAGAAATGAGGGATATAGAAAATATGATAAAAGATAGGAGAAAAGACTATTTAGGGGAAATTGTTTCAAATGTGGTGGAGAAAGACATAGAGCCTTTGAATGCAAATAGGGAGAGACAAGCATAAATATTGAGAACTGTAGACATACAAAATTAGCATTACTAATTAAATATCACATTTGATCATTCTTTCCTTTTAATTAATTAAATCAAATTAATTAATTAAACTACCTAAAGTCTTGATTTAATTAAATCTAATTAAATCACTCATATTCATTTCCTCTCATTTGATTTAATATAAATACAAAAATTGAAATCAAATGTCATATCACCTAAACTCCTATTAGATTAATCAAATCATGATTAGTTTAATCCTAATTACATGAATCCTTTAGATTCATCCACTTGCATAATAAATCATTTAAATTGATCTATTAAAGCACCTATTTTCCCTCACAAGGGCATATTCCCAAGGAATATACCCTCATTAACTCTCATGTTTGAATTTTTTGGACAAACACAATTCCCCCCAAAAAACCCTCAACCACATGCATTTATTGCCTTTTTTCAAATTTGAATGGGCACATTGGCCAAAACTTGCACAAGCATGGGCCAATCCCATTGTGACAAGAGGCTCTCTCCTATTGGATTGGATTTAGTCCCACATTGCCTAATCTTGGCTTCTCCTCTCTCAACTTCTCTTGTAAGTTCAATGCATTTTCTCTCATTTGGATCATATACAATCCACATTTGAAAGAATCTCCACTATAGGAAACTTGAGCTCAAGAGCATCTCATTGTCTATCTCATCATCTTGGAAATCTTGCTTATCAAGGATTGGGAAAGGTCTCTTTCACATATTCAAAGAGCACCAATCCAATATGGGATAGATATATTTCATGTTTTACATGCTTTGTTCATCTTTGTCATTTATTTGCATTTTTTTGAAGCATGATGTATTATCTCATATGGATGTTGAATATTTGTTTTGTTTGAAATACTAATCATGCTACTAATGGTGTGTGTTAGGATCAACCATTTGTAGATTTTGATGTCCACAAAATGGTGCTAGAAGGAGGGCTATGTTAAAACTTTCGATCTATTTCTTGTTTGCAGCTTTCGCTATTTTAAGTGTTGATGCAAACATTATTTTATGCTTTGTGTGGTGTAAGATAGAAATTATTTTTTTGTGATGAACTATTTAAGCTGGTACATTTAGCTTTCCAACAGTGTGTGTGTTAGAAAATCTATGTGTTAGCTAACCAGTGTGTGTTAGTGAACAATGCATTAGCTAATCATAGGATGGGTTAGCAAAGTTTAGTGAGCATGTGTTAGCTAACATTATGTGTTAGAAAGCCTGTGTTATCGAACACATGTTAAGCAAATTTTATGTGTTAGTAAACCTGCATTAGCAAATTTTATGTATTAGTAAGCGCTATGTTTCTTTTCAAAAAATGTTATGCACATATCCTACAATTAACGTATTCCATGAGATGACATTTCCTTGAGGGATTGTTTGTTTTTTTTTCAAATGGTTCATGAGCCTAGTCTACACGTTTGCACATTGCATGTATGTTTACCAGGGTTGTTCTAACTGCGGCAAAGAGTTTGCATTTCATCTGCAAATGCCTGTCTTACCACAAAGAACCAGATTTTCTCACTCACAGCTGTCATTTTAAAGTTTATGTATTTAATGTCGCTGCTCAATATCATTTTGTTGTTCAGTATTGATCTTAATATTTCTTTTTGAGTAAGCCAACAACTATCAATTTCACAGACAATTTTCTCTATTTCACATCAGTTCCAAACTAATATGTTGAAAACATAGATGCTTTGAATTGATAGAAAATTCAATTTGCCTATTTTAGTCTTGTCAATGTGCAAGAGGAAATATAACAATGAGAGTATGAAGGAAAAATTCGCTGCTCTATATTTGAAGGCATCATTTGTTGGATTAAGCCAAGGCTACAAATATTTTAAGTGCAGTCAAATCTGTCTTGTACATCGTTCATATCTTTCTACCTTGATACCTTGCAGCACTAACCTTTCAAGCTATCAGATGGAATCTTGCAATAACACTACGAGATTTCCATCATGACTTATCTTTGCAATCTTAGCCACACATCTTTTCATTTCAGTCAGTGTGCGCTATGGAGCCTTCAATGTCATGTTTGTGGTAATTAATTTCCACCTTCCTACTATGCAACAAGAGGATGCAAGTGTAGATTATGAACACCAAGAATAAATATGCCTGAAAGTACGTATGGATTATGACTGGCTGAGAATGGTGCCTCTTTTTTTTTTTTTTTTTTGACCACACAAATAGTCATTTCTAAACTGCAGTTGCTTTTAGTCATCCTTTTGTAGTTTCTAACATTGTGACTTTAAACTACACTAATAGCAATCTGTAAAAGCTTCTAAACATGCAAAAATATCCTACAAGTCTCGATCTTCAATATTCTGACATTACCTAAATCGCTTGTTGTACATTGTAGGTTCACATTTACATTTTTTGACTAAACTAGCACATGTTTGCAGTACACAGTTGTCAATTTGCTTTCAAACAGTGACTGCATATGAGATTCCCACTATTATTGTAAACAAGTCTCTTACGCAACCGACATAATGGCGACATGGAGTTGAAAATAGTAGAGACAAAGGCGAAAAGATAGGATCACATTAATATCAATTTCATACTTGGTTATTGAATTTCTAGTGTTTTCAATTGCAAGATCTGCATAGTATGAAGTGTGATGATCTCATTGCTGAAGATTTTGTGCGCATGGATGGGATTCTTACTATTCCTATTTCTTTATGTTTTAGAGGAGTTGTTTTGACTACTTTAGTTTTCATATGCTCATATAAATTAGAAATCAATGTCAAGACATTAATATTCACTTCTTTATTCATAAATGCATGAGTTGATGTATTCATTGAATGTGTGCTAGTTGAAGGATTTTGGATTGCAAGATTGTACACTCATAATTAATAATTGCAGGGTCCACATATTAATGCTTCATTTATTATTACAACTATCCAAAAGCATTAATCTTTTCATTTGAAATTGTTCTATTGTTTAAAGTTAGATGCTTAAAACAAATTTAATTAAATAACTTGATCCTCACATAATTGTTAATTTTTTAATTTTTTTTATAGGGGACAAGGAAAATGAAGGAAGGAGGAGTGATTTTCTTTGCACAAGAAATGTGGAACATTAAAACATCAGAAATAATATTTGAAGTGAGCTAAAGAAAATTGGGCGTTGGAACTTGATATAGACAAAGCATTTTTTAATGCTTAGGGCTTCCAATTCATGCTTTAATTTTTTGTTTTGAATCAAGTCACTTCTCAATTTGGGTCTAAAATCAATCATTCACTAGATTTCTTTTCAAAAGCTTGGTTAAAAATTGAACTTAGAAACATACTAGATTTCGATTTGGACTTAAAATTGGACAAGGCAACTTCACATTTGATCTTGGTGTTCTAAAACGAACTCATCACTGCTTTGTGGTCTTAAAATGAACAAATGTTTGTCATGTTTTGCAAACTTTTTCATAAATTAACATCATTTAAAATGCATATGCGCTTCTCTCATGCTTCATAGCGATCTTGAGAATCAAAAGCATTTTGGTGATATTAATTTTTCAAAAAGATTGCCTTCACATTTCAATTTGGGAACTTAAAATTGAACAAACTTGTTTAGTGTGGGAAAAAGGCATTGCGAGTGTTCTCTCTTTGTTCACGCAAACAAAGATGATCGAACTAAAAATGCACTTACTCGCTATTTTTAACCTTTAGAGGGCCTGAATTAGTGGGAAAAAGTACTCACCCCAAGGGAATGACCCAATCGGGAACACGCTAAAGCCAAGTGACTTCCAACCGGTATATAAGTGTGGATTCTTGAGGAAAGTTCAAGAATCACGAGGATTATTCTGACAAGATGGATAGAAATGGACTTTCGCCGATGTTGAATAATCCCCCATGAACGAAATGCCCGCATTAAAACCCTTTGTTTAGAAAAATGTCAAATCTTTATCTATTTTGTTGGTGCAAAAGGTCATGTCCTTTGAAGCTGCCCCACATTATACATGTGGTTTTGTTGTAGAGATGGAAAGTATGCGATGGGAGATTCATGGGTACTAATGCTTGGCTGACTCAAGAAGTGTGTGCCATGGAGGGGAGTCAGTGTGGTCAAGCATTTAGCCATTCACACAAAATATGTGCAGCTGGATTCGTCCAAGTGGTAACCCAACATAATATTGTCTCATCATCCTAGGGTTGTAAGAAGTGCTTGGAAGTAGAAAACACATTGCTTGGTTCTTGAAAACATTTGCAAAATGTACATTCACAAAGAATTTTGAATTTCAAACCCCTTTTAGGAAACAAATACCTTTGACGAATTTAAGCACTCTTGCTTTCCCTAGGGATCATATCCTTAGAGGTTTCTAAGTGCTTGGATTCTAGCATCTTTTGTTTTCAATAAGGTTAAACATAGGAGACTTTTTCCCTATTTTCCTTGATTTCCACATAATGGACTTTGTGGGATGAAAACAAAAGTGGGACATTAGACATTAGTTTGAAAGATAATCAAGCAAGAGCTTTTGGTAAAAAGAATACATTAAAGAGAGATAAAAGACAAATTGGATTACACATGTGTTTTCTAAAAATATTTCCCACAAGATCAAAATCCCAAAACCAAAGTTCAAGAAGCTTAGTCTGAAAGCTTGTGAGGAGCGTCTTGAGAGACTTTTAGAATTCAGAGAAAGATTGGCTTACAACTTTTACAAAAAAAGCTTCAAGAAACAATCCTGAGTTGTATGCATTCTACTATCAACAGAATCCCGAACTTTTTGAAAGGTTTTCTTTCCTCCCATAGGAAGTATAGCGTGTTCTTCAACACTGAGGTCTTGTAAGAAGAAGTGTTATCTAGGTCAAGTCTAGAATCAAATTAAATCACATTCATCCATCTCTCAACCATCAAAATCAGTCAAAAATCACCTCACCAACAACTCTTCGAAACTTTATAAACATATTTTATGCTAAACTTTTAGGTGAAATCAAAACCACTCTGTTTGACTTAACACACCTAGTCAAACCATCATCTTATACATGAGTTTTCTCTAAGATAACACAACTTCCTAGGGTTTACGAGTTCATCTTGTTTGGCTTAACACACTTAGCCAAATTATCAAATCATCACCTTGTTTGACTTAACACACCTAGTCAAACCATCCTCTTATGTACAAGTCCACTCTAAGATAACACAACTTCCTAGGGTTTACAAGTGCATTTATCACATTTTGTTTGACTTAACACATTTAGTCAAACTATCAATCCAATCATGATCAATCAAAGTCTGAAAAAGTTTAGCATTACCTTTAAAGTTTCTTTAAGAGTTCCATTCATCCGTATCACTCAACTTTCATTTATTTCATCGCCGTCATCACTTGGATCCTTCAATTATCCTAGTTCTTCGCTTCTTTGAACCTAAGGTTTAGAACAATCTAAAGAATTAGAGGTTCATTTGTTACATTCTTGAAAATTGATCTTCATTTTATGGTTCAAACTCGATCTCAACACAAGGGGGACATGGAATATAAACTTGATCCATCCATCATGAGCAATTTGAGTCAACCAAACTATGGGTAAGTGCACCAATCTGTGACACAATTTTCATGCCAAATTGCAAAAAAAACCTGTAATAGGCCATATTGCGCTTGCCAAATTTGAAAAGTGCCACATTTGGCGCTCTCCAAATGGCTTTACCATTTGGCAAGCACCAAATGGCTTGAATTTTTCAATTGGTGAACAAGTGTGAGTTCTCTTTCTTTTTGCAATGAATTTTGGAATTCATTTTTCTAAACTCTTTTATATAGGTAGGATGTTTGAGAGTGGTTTTAGATCTCTATGAATTATAATGAAAATTCTAGTTTTTGGAAGATCTTAAAAATTTTAGACTTAGTCAAATTTCAGTAATCAAAAATTCAAATTTCAGTAATCAGGAGGTCAAATTTTAGTAGTTAGTAAATTGTATCAACTTTCTCTCTCCTTCTCTCTACTCTCTATCTCTCCACTCCCTCTCTCTCTCTCTCCCTTGCTCTCTCTCTCTCCCCTCTCTCTCTCTCACCCCTCTATCTCCTCCCTACATCTTCCTCCCCCCTCCCCTCTCTCTCTCTTTACCTACCTCTCCCTCCATCACTTTGTATCTCACTTATGTCTCCCTCCCTACCTCTTTCCCTCTCTACTCTATATCTCTCCTCTCCCTCCCTCTACCTACATCTCTCTCTCACTCTTTATCCCTCTCTTCCCCCACTTTCTCTCTAACTCTCTCCTCTCCATCTCATAATTCTCTCTCCCTCCCTCTCACTCTCCCCTCTCTATCTCACCACTCTCTCTATCTCTCTCTCTCACACACAAACCTCTATCTCCCTCACTAACACTCCATCCCTCCATCCTTCCCTCTCTAATTCTCCCTATCTCTCTTCTCCCTCCCTCCACTTCTTTTTGTCTCTCCTCCCAATCTCTCTCACTATTGTCCCTCCCTCCCTCCCCCTCTTTCTCTCTCAATCGGTCTTTTTCTCTATCTCACCATTCTCTCTCTCACTCACACACACACCTCTATCTCCCTACCTATCCCTCCCCTATGTACTCTTTATCTCTCCTCTCACTTTCCCTCTCTATACATACCTCTCCCTCCATCACTCTCTCTCCATCCCTCTCTATCTCACTTATGCCTCCTTCCCTACCTCTTTCCCTCTCTACTCTCTATCTCTCCTCTCCCTTCCTCTACCTACCTCTCTCTCTGTCTCTCCATCCCTCTCTTTCTCTCTCACTCTCTCATCTCTATCTCACCATTATCTCTATCTCTACCTATCACCCCCTCCTCTCTAAATCACCATTCCCTCTCTCCCAGTTTCCCTCCTTCCCTCTCACTCCCTCCTCTCTAAATCACCATTCTCTCTCTATCCCACTTTCCCTCATTCCCTCTCTATGTCTCACTTATCCCTTTCTACCTCTCCCTCCCTCCAACCTCTCTCTCTCTTTATCTCTATTTATCATTCTCTCCTTACCTCTCTACTCTCTATCTCACCACTCTCTCCATCTCACTCTCCCTCCTTCCCTCTCTACCTATCTCTCACTCCACTACCTACCACTCTCTCCCTCACCCATCTTTATCTCTTACTCTCTCCTTCCCTCTCTATTCTATATCCCTCCCCCCTTCCCTCTCTAATCTATTTCTCTATCTCCCCCTTCCTCCGTCTCCTCATTTTCTCTCCTCTAACTCTCTATCCCTCTCACACACACTCATCTCTATCTCCTCCTTTCCTCTCACACCATCCCTCCACTCTCCACTTCTCTCTATCTATAATCTCTCTACATCTCCTTCCCTCTATATTTATCTTTATCTCCCCTCTTTCTCTCTTTACCCACTTCTCCCTCCATCACTCTATATCTCAACTGTGTCTCCTCTCTCTCTCTCTCTCTCACACACACACACACACACTCCTCTATCTCCTCCCTAGTTTTCCCTCCCTCCCCTCTCCAATTCTCTCTATCTCTCCTCTCTCTACATCTCCTACCCTCTCTACCTATATTTATCTCCCCTATCCCTTTTTCTACCTACCTCTCCCTTCATCACTCTATATCTCACCTATGTTCCCCTACCTACCTAGGGTTGAGGTATTAAGGGTAAAGGGTTGATAATTGAGGGTTTAAGGGTCGAGGGTTGAGGGTTGAGGGTAGAGGGTAGAGGGTAGAGGGTAGAGGGTAGAGGGTAGAGGGTAGAGGGTAGAGGGTTTAAGGGTCAAGGGATTAAGGGTTGAGGATTGAGGGATTAGGGTATAGAGTTTACTTGGGTTTAAGGGTTTAAGGGTTGAGGGTATAGGGTTGATGGTAGCGGGTATTGGGTTTAGGGTAGAGGGTATTGGGGTGAGGGTTGAGTCTTTAAGGGTTTAAGGGTTGAGGGTATAGGGTTGAGGGATTATGGTAGAGAGGGAGGGAAGGATGGAGGGAGAGATGAAGGGAGAAATGGAGGGAGAGATGGAGGGATAGATGGAGGGAGAAGTGAGATAGAGAGGAGAGAATAGGAGAAAGGGATAGAGATATATAAGGGTTGAGTATCTAATGTATAGGATAGAGGGTTGATAATTGAGGGTATAGGATTGATGGTTTAGGGTATTGGGTTGAGGGTAGAGGGTAGAGGGTAGAGGGTATAGGTAGAGGGTTGAGGGTAGAGGGTAGAAGGTTTAAGGGTTTAGGGTTGAGGGTAGAGGGTTTAGGGTATAGGTTTTAAAGGTATATGGTTGAAGGATTAGCATTGAGGGTATAATGTATAAGGTAGAGGGTATAAGGGTTCAAGGTTTAGGGTTTAAGGGTTGAGGATTAAGGGATTAAGGGTTTAGGGTTGAGGATTGATGGTTAAGGGTTTAATGGTTTAGGGTTTAAGGGTTGAGGGTCAAGAGTTTAAGGATGAGGGTAGACAGTTGAGGGTATAGGGTTGATTGATTAGGGTTCAAGGTCCAACATATAGGGTACAATGCATAGGGGTTGAGGTTTTAGGGTTAAGGGTTTAGGATTAAAGGTAGAGGGTTGAGGGATGAGGGTTTAAGGGTTTAGGGATTAGGGTAGAGAGTTTAATTGGGTTTAAGGGTTGAGGGATTAGGGTTGATGGTATTGGGTTGAGGGTAGAGGGTAGAGGGTTTAGAGGTTTAGGATTTATGGGTTGAGGGTTGAAGGTTTAAGGTATAGGGTTGAGTGTTCAAGGTTTTAAGGGTTGAGGGATTAGGGAAGAGAAGGTGGGATGGAGGGAGGGAGAGATGGAAGGGGAGTCTTGAGAGAGAGAGGGATGAAGTAGGAGAGAGATAGAGGTTAGATGGTTAAGGGTAGAGGGTAGAGGGTTTAAGGGTTTAGGGTTTAAGGGGAGAGGGGAGAGGGGAGATAGATAGAGGGAGTGAGTGAGTGAGTGAGAGAGAGAGACCTGAGAGAGGGAGAGTGGGTAGGAGGGAGAGTCTAGAGAGAGAGAGTGAGGGAGGGAGTGGGAGATAGATAGAGGGTAGAGAGCTAAGGGTAGATGGTTAAGGGTTGAGGGTAGAGGGTTTAATGGTTTAAGGGTTAAGGGTAGAGGGGAGAGACATAGAAGGAGTGAGTGAGTGAGTGAGAGATACTTGAGAGAGGGAGAGGGGGTATCAGGGAGAGAATTGAGAGAGAGAGAGAGGGAGAGGGAGTGGGAGAGAGATAGAGGGTAGAGGGTAGACGGTAGAGGGTAGAGGGTTTTAAGTGTTTAGGGTTTAGGGTTAAGGGTAGAGAGAGAGAGAGTTAGAGAGGGAAAGAAGGTAGAGATATTGAGAGAGAGGAGGCAATGAGGGAGAGAGAAATAGGTATAGAGGGACAAATAGGTAGACCCTTAAACCCTAATCCCTCAACCCCCATACCCTCTTAATCCCCCAACCCCCATACCCTCTTAATTCCCCAACCCTCAACCCCCATACCCTCTTAATCCCTCAACCCTCAACCCTCAACCCTTAAACCCTAATACCTCAAACCCCATACCCTTTTAATCCCTCAACCCTCAACCCTTCAACCCTAATCCCTTGACCCCTATACCCTCTTAATCCCTCAACCCTCAACCCTTAACCATTAAACCCTAGTCCATAGAGACAAAGATAGAGTGCGAGAGGGAGGGAGAAGGGGTGCGAGGGAGACACACGAGAGAGATGGAGAGGGAGACAAAGTGGGAGAGAGGTGGTGGGAATGATATACCTAAGAGAGTAGGAGAGAGAGGGAGCAAGAGATAGAGGGATGGGAGAGATACAAGGATTGAGAGAGAGAGACTTGAGAGATAGAGAGGGGGTGGGAGGGAGAGGGAGTACTCAAGATAGAGGGGGTGGGGGGAGATACATGAGATAGAGGGAGAGAGAGAGTGGGAGGGAGATATCTAAGAGAGGGAGAGAGAGAGGGAGAAAGACAAAGTGGGAGAGAGTAAGAGAGAGGGAGTGGGAGAGGGAATGGGAGAGAGATAGAGGGAGTGAGTGAGTGAGTGACATACCTAATAGAGGGATTAGGGTAGAGAGTTTAATTTGGTTTAAAGGTTTAAGTGTTGAGGGATTAGGGCTGAGGTTATTGGGTTGAGGGTAGAGGGTATAGGGTTTAAGGGTTTAGGATTTAAGGGTTGAGGGTTGAGGGTTTAGGGAATAGGGTTGAGTGTTTAAGGTTTTAAGGGTTGAAGGTATAGGGTTGAGGTATTAGGGAAGAGAAGGTGGGATGTATGGAGGGAGAGATGGAGGGAGAAGTGAGATAGAGATAAGGAGAGAAGAGGAGGGAGGGACAAATATAGATGAGGGTTGAGGGTTTAGGGAATAGGGTTGAGTGTTTAAGGTTTTAAGGGTTGAAGGTATAGGGTTGAGGTATTAGGGAAGAGAAGGTGGGATGTATGGAGGGAGAGATGGAGGGAGAAGTGAGATAGAGATAAGGAGAGAAGAGGAGGGAGGGACAAATATAGATGAGGGTTGAGGATCCAATGTATAGAGTAGATGGTTGAGAATTGAAGGTATAGGGTTGAGGACCTATATGGTTGATGGTTTAGGGTATTGGTTTGAGGGTATAGGGTTTAAGGGAGATGGGAGAGAGATAGATGGATTGAGTGAGTGAGAGAGGGAGAGGGGGTAGGATGGAGATACTTGAAAGAGAGAGAGAGGGAGGGAGTGGGAGAGAGATAGAGGGAGGGAGGGTTAAGGGTAGAGGGTAGAGGGTTTAATGGTTTAGGGTTTAAGGGTTAAGGGTTAAGGGTTTAGGGTAGAGGGGAGAGATATAGATGGAGTGATTGAGTGTGTGTGAGAAAGAAAGACCTAAGAGAGAGAGAGGGAGTGAGTGAGAGGGGGTGGGAAGGAGAGACCTAAGAAAGTAGGGTGGGAGGTAAGTGAGGCCTGATAGAGAGGGATTGTGAGATAAGTGAGGCCTAATCCCTCAACCCCTCAACCCTCTTAATCCCTCAACCCTCAACCCTCAACCCTCCACCCTCAACCCTCAACCCTCCACCCTCAACCCTCAACCCTCAAACCTCAACCCTTAACCCTCAACCCTCAACCCTCAACCATCAACCCTCAACCATTAAACCCTAATCCATCAACCCTCAACCCTTAACCCTTAAAACCCTAATCCCTCAACCCCCATACCCTCCTAATCCCTCTACCCTCAACCCTCAACCCTTAAACCCTAATCCATAAACCCCCATACCCTCTTAATCCCTCAAACCTCAACCCTTAACCCTTAAACCCTAATTCCTCAACCCCCATACCCTCCTAATCCCTCAACCCTCAAACCTTAAACCCTAATCCCTCAACCCACATATCCTCTTAATCCATCAACCCCTTAAGCCTCAACCCTTAAACCCTAATCAGTCAACCCCTCTATAATATTAATCCCTCAACCCTTAACCCTTACCCCTTAAACCTTAAACCCTAATCCCTCAACCCCTATACCATGTCAACCCTCAACCCTCAACCCTTAACCCCTAATCCCTCAACCCTCAACCCTCAACCCTTAAACCCTAATACCTCAACCCTCAACCCTTAAACCCTAATCCCTCAACCCCTATACCCTCTTAATCTATCAACCCTCAACCCTTAAACCATAATCTCTCAACCCTCAACCTTCAACCCTTAACCCTTATACCCCAATCCCTCAACCCTTAACCCTTAATCCCTAATCCCTCTACTTAAGAGAGAGAGGGAGGGAGTCACTATGAGAGGGAGAGGGTATAGGAGGGGGAGACTTGACAAAGAGAGAGAGGAAGATGGGGTAGGACGAAGATACTTGAGAGAGAGAAAGAGGGAGATAGGGTGGGAAGGAGAGACATTAGAGACTTGAGAGAGGGAAAGGGGGTAGGAGGGAGATACTTGAGAGAGAGACTTGAGAGAGAGACATGAGAGAGAGAGACTTGAGATAGGGAGAGGGGGTAGGAGGGAGATACTTGAGAGAGAGAGGGGAAGGGAGTTGGAGAGAGATAGAGGGTAGAGGGTAGAGGGTAGAGTTTTTAAGGGTTTAGGGTTTAAGGGTTAAGGGTTAAGGGTTTAGGTTAAGGGTATAGTGGAGAGATAGAGGGAGAGAGAGAGAGAGATGGAGTGAGTGAGTGAGTGAGTGAGTGAGAGACCTAAGATTCCCTCTCTAGTTCTCTCTATCTCACTTCTCTCTCCTTCCCTCCCTCCCTCTCTAATTTTCTCTATATCCCCCTCTCTCTCCTTCCCTTTATAATTCTCTCTATCTCACCTCTCTTTCTCCCCCTCTCTCTCCCTCTCTCTTCCTTTCACCCACCTTTTCTCTCTACTTCTTGCTATCTAACCTATCTCTCTATACATATTTCTCTCTCCCCCCTCCTTCCCTCTCAATCTCTCCACATTCCTCCTTATCTCTCTAATTTTCAGCTCCATCACACATCTCTCCACCTAGACCTCTCTCTATTTTTGTCTCACCTCTCTCTCCATCCCTACCTTTCACTATATCTCTCCTTTAATATATAATTCTCTCTACCTAGTTGTCCCTCTAGATACCTATTTATCTCTCCCTCCTTGCCTCCTCTCTCTCAATATATCCACCTTCTTTCCCTCTCTAATTCTCTCTCTATCACCTCTCTCTATCTCTCTCCTCCCTCTCTACTCTCTCTATCTCTCCCTCCCTCCCCCTCTTTCTATCTCTCTCCTTCTATTTATCGCAACTATCCATCTTTACCTATCCCTCAACTTCTTTTTGTCTCTCCTCCCAATCTCTCTCACTATTTTCCCTTCCTCCCTCCCCCTCTTTCTCTCTCAATCGATCTTTTTCTCTATCTCAATATTATCTATCTCTCACTCACACACAAACCTCTATCTCCCTACCTCTCCCTCCCCTCTGTACTCTTTATCTCTCCTCTTGCTTTCCCTCTTTATACATACCTCTCCCTCCATCACTCTCTCTCTCCATCCCTCTCTATCTCACTTATGCCTCCTTCCCTACCTCTTTCCCTCTCTCCTCTCCCTTCCTCTACCTACCTCTCTCTGTGTCTCTCTCACTCTCTCCTCTCTATCTCTACCTATCACCCCCTCCTCTCTAAATCACCATTCCATCTCTCCCAGTTTCCCTCCTTGACTCTCACTCCCTCCTCTCTAAATCACCATTATCTCTCTATCCCACTTTCCCTCATTCCCTCTTTATGTCTCACTTATCCCTTTCTACCTCTCCCTACCTCCATCCTCCCTCTCTCTCTTTATCTGTATTTCCCATTCTCTCCTTACCTCTCTACTCTTTATCTCACCACTCTCTCCATCTCACTCTCCCTCCTTCCCTCTCTCCCTCCTATCCATCCCTCTCTCCTTCCATATCTACCTACCTCTCACTCCACTACCTACCACTCTCTCCCTCACCCATCTTTCTCTCTTACTCTCTTTTTCCCTCTCTACTCTATATCTCTCCCCCCTTCCCTCTCTAATCTATTTCTCTCTCTCCCCCTTCCTCTATCCCCTAATTTTATTTCCTCTCACTCTCTCTCCCTCTCTCACACACTCACCTCTATCTCCTCCTTTCCTCTCCCACCATCCCTCCACTCTCCACTTCTCTCTATCTATCATCTCTCTCTACATCTCCTTCCCTCTATATTTTTCTCTATCTCCCCTCTCCCTCCATCACTCTATATCTCAACCATGTCTCCTCTCTCTCTCTCTCTCTCTCTTGCACACACACACACACACCTCTATATCCTCCCTACTTTTCCCTCCCTCCCCTCTCTAATTATCTATATCTCTCCTCTCTCTACATCTCCTACCCTCTCTACCTATATTTATCTCCCCTATCCCTTTTTTTACCTACCTCTCCCTTCATCACTTTGTATCTCACCTATGTTCCCCTACCTACCTAGGGTTGAGGGTTTAATTTATAGGGTAGAAGATAGAGGGTTTGAGGGTTGAGGGTTGAGGGTTGAGTGTTTAAGGGTTTAAGGGTTTAAGGGTTGATTTCCATAAGAAACTTAAGTGATTTTCCACTATTTTCATAAAAAACCCTAAGGTCATTTTCCCATATTTCCATATAAAATTCATTTTTCCCCTTTCCAAAAAATGCTCATATACTTTATATCACTACCACTCCCTTAAAAAATCACTTTATATATATTATTTACCACCCAATTGTGGCCTCATACATGGGGCCCATGGTATGGCGGTAATTGTTTGGGGGAGTCACATTAACCCTTACCGCTATACCGCGAGGGGACATCATACTATCTACGGTAGCATGGTAGTTGGGTAGTAGCTAATGGAGCAAGCATGAGATGTTTATCATGCCACCGCATGTGGTTAAACCACAGACCATGGTGACCATGGTAAACAGGTAGCAGTTGGCGAAGGGTGACAGTGGATGGTTAGTGGGCAGTCAATGAATGTAGCCAGTAGTTTGTAGAGTGGCTACCATGGTACCACTGGCAGTCAGGCCGGTGACCGCAATAGTGTGGTGGCGGTGAGAAAACCATAGCATCATTGGTCAAAGCGGTTACCACAGTACCGTGCATGGTTAAACCATAGACCGCGGTGACTGCGGTAACGATAGCGATTGGAGAAGGCAATCAATGGAGGACAAT
>CM021103.1:441958855-441971630 GCA_007115665.2 Sequoiadendron giganteum | reverse complement strand
TTAAACCCTAATCCCTCAACCCCATACCCTCCTAATCCCTCAACCCTTTAAACCCTAACCCATCAACCCCCATAACCTCTTAATCCCTCAACCCTCAACCCTTAAACCTTAAACCCTAATCCCTCAACCCCCATACCCTCCTAATCCCTCAACCCTCAACCCTTAAACCCTAATCCCTAATCCCTCAACCTCCATATCCTCTTAATCCCTCAACCCCTCAACCCTCAACCCTTAAACCCTAATCAGTCAACCCCTCTATAATATTAATCCCTCAACCCTTAACCCTTACCCCTCAAACCTTAAACCCTAATCCCTCAACCCCTATACCATGTCAACCCTCAACCCTTAATCCCTCAACCCTCAACCCTTAACCCCTAATCCATCAACCCCTATACCCTCTTAATCCCTCAATCCTCAACCTTCAACCCTTAAACCCTAATCCCTCAACCCCTATACCCTCTTGATCCATCAACCCTCAATCCTCAACCTTCAACCCTTAACCCTTATACCCTAATCCCTCAACCCCCATACCCTCTTAATCCCTCAACCCTCAACCCTTAACCCTTAATCCCTAAGCCCTCTACTTGAGAGAGAGAGGGAGAGGTGGTGGGAGAGGGAGAGAGAGTGAGAGAGGGAGGGAGTCATTATGAGAGGGAGAGGGTATAGGAGGGGGAGACTTGACAAAGAGAGAGAGGAAGATGGGGTAGGACGGAGATACTTGAGAGAGAGAAAGAGGGAGATAGGGTGGGAAGGAGAGACATTAGAGACTTGAGAGAGGGAGAGGGGGTAGGAGGGAGATACTTGAGAGAGAGACTTGAGAGAGAGAGAGAGACATGAGAGAGAGAGACTTGAGATAGGGAGAGGGGGTAGGAGGGAGATACTTGAGAGAGAGAGGGGAAGGGAGTTGGAGAGAGATAGAGGGTAGAGGGTAGAGTTTTTAAGGGTTTAGGGTTTAAGGGTTAAGGGTTAAGGGTTTAGGTTAAGGGTATAGAGGAGAGAGATAGAGGGAGAGAGAGAGAGGGAGTGAGTGAGTGAGAGACCTAAGATTCCCTCTCTAGTTCTCAATATCTCACTTCTATCTCCTTCCCTCCCTCCCTCTCTAATTTTCTCTATATCCTCCTCTCTCTCCTTCCCTTTGTACTTCTCTCTATCTCACCTCTCTTTCTCCCCCCCTCTCTCTCCCTCTCTCTTCCTTTCACCCACCCTTTCTCTCTACTTCTCGCTATCTAACCTATCTCTGTATACATATTTCTCCCTCCTCCCTCCTTCCCTCTCAATCTCTCCACGTTCCTCCTTATCTCTCTAATTTTCAGCTCCATCACACATCTCTCCACCTAGACCTCTCTCTATTTTTGTCTCACCTCTCTCCATCCCTACCTCTCCCTATATCTCTCCTTTCATATCTACTTCTCTCTACCTAGTTGTCCCTCTATACATATTTCTCTCTCCTGCCTTGCCTCCTCTTTCTCAATATCTCCACCTTTCCCTCTCTAATTCTCTCTCTATCACCTCTCTCTATCTCTCTCCTCCCTCTCTACTCTCTCTATCTCTCCCTCCCTCCCCCTCTTTCTATCTCTCTCCTTCTATTTATCGCAACTATCCATCTTTACCTATCCCTCAACTTCTTTTTGTCTCTCCTCCCAATCTCTCTCACTATTTTCCCTTCCTCCCTCCCCCTCTTTCTCTCTCAATCGATCTTTTTCTCTATCTCAATATTATCTATCTCTCACTCACACACAAACCTCTATCTCCCTACCTCTCCCTCCCCTCTGTACTCTTTATCTCTCCTCTTGCTTTCCCTCTTTATACATACCTCTCCCTCCATCACTCTCTCTCTCCATCCCTCTCTATCTCACTTATGCCTCCTTCCCTACCTCTTTCCCTCTCTCCTCTCCCTTCCTCTACCTACCTCTCTCTGTGTCTCTCTCACTCTCTCCTCTCTATCTCTACCTATCACCCCCTCCTCTCTAAATCACCATTCCATCTCTCCCAGTTTCCCTCCTTGACTCTCACTCCCTCCTCTCTAAATCACCATTATCTCTCTATCCCACTTTCCCTCATTCCCTCTTTATGTCTCACTTATCCCTTTCTACCTCTCCCTACCTCCATCCTCCCTCTCTCTCTTTATCTGTATTTCCCATTCTCTCCTTACCTCTCTACTCTTTATCTCACCACTCTCTCCATCTCACTCTCCCTCCTTCCCTCTCTCCCTCCTATCCATCCCTCTCTCCTTCCATATCTACCTACCTCTCACTCCACTACCTACCACTCTCTCCCTCACCCATCTTTCTCTCTTACTCTCTTTTTCCCTCTCTACTCTATATCTCTCCCCCCTTCCCTCTCTAATCTATTTCTCTCTCTCCCCCTTCCTCTATCCCCTAATTTTATTTCCTCTCACTCTCTCTCCCTCTCTCACACACTCACCTCTATCTCCTCCTTTCCTCTCCCACCATCCCTCCACTCTCCACTTCTCTCTATCTATCATCTCTCTCTACATCTCCTTCCCTCTATATTTTTCTCTATCTCCCCTCTCCCTCCATCACTCTATATCTCAACCATGTCTCCTCTCTCTCTCTCTCTCTCTCTTGCACACACACACACACACCTCTATATCCTCCCTACTTTTCCCTCCCTCCCCTCTCTAATTATCTATATCTCTCCTCTCTCTACATCTCCTACCCTCTCTACCTATATTTATCTCCCCTATCCCTTTTTTTACCTACCTCTCCCTTCATCACTTTGTATCTCACCTATGTTCCCCTACCTACCTAGGGTTGAGGGTTTAATTTATAGGGTAGAAGATAGAGGGTTTGAGGGTTGAGGGTTGAGGGTTGAGTGTTTAAGGGTTTAAGGGTTTAAGGGTTGATTTCCATAAGAAACTTAAGTGATTTTCCACTATTTTCATAAAAAACCCTAAGGTCATTTTCCCATATTTCCATATAAAATTCATTTTTCCCCTTTCCAAAAAATGCTCATATACTTTATATCACTACCACTCCCTTAAAAAATCACTTTATATATATTATTTACCACCCAATTGTGGCCTCATACATGGGGCCCATGGTATGGCGGTAATTGTTTGGGGGAGTCACATTAACCCTTACCGCTATACCGCGAGGGGACATCATACTATCTACGGTAGCATGGTAGTTGGGTAGTAGCTAATGGAGCAAGCATGAGATGTTTATCATGCCACCGCATGTGGTTAAACCACAGACCATGGTGACCATGGTAAACAGGTAGCAGTTGGCGAAGGGTGACAGTGGATGGTTAGTGGGCAGTCAATGAATGTAGCCAGTAGTTTGTAGAGTGGCTACCATGGTACCACTGGCAGTCAGGCCGGTGACCGCAATAGTGTGGTGGCGGTGAGAAAACCATAGCATCATTGGTCAAAGCGGTTACCACAGTACCGTGCATGGTTAAACCATAGACCGCGGTGACTGCGGTAACGATAGCGATTGGAGAAGGCAATCAATGGAGGACAATAGGGAGTGGTTAATGGTTGGCACTGGCAGTTAAGGGTGGCTACCATGATACTACTGATAGTCATCCCAGTGACCGCGGTAGCGTGTTAAAGGATCATTGAGGCAATAAACATGGGGAGTAAAAAAGGACACGACGATACTGCATGAAGAAAATTCAAGCCCATGGTAGAGCAGTAACAATAAAAATGATAAGGCCATGGGAAGATAAAAATAAAGGAGTGGATAAAATGAAATTTAAAGGGAAAGAAAGGATATAAAGGGAAAAATCAAAGCGATGATATAGTTAAAAATATTTAATTTGCTGAAAGGCAATCTAATTAAATATTTTAAATCTCCGTCATAAAATTCAAATAGTTGTAATAGAAAGTGAAGGGTCATGACCCTTGGGTATCTAATGTACATATATTTCAGAAAATCAGGTGACAAGTAGAAAAAGAAAGCAGTAGTTAGACTGTAGGAGTTAGAATTTTCTCGAGAAGGGACTGGGATGGAAATAATGTACAATTTTTTTTTGCAGTAGGAGTAGTAGGTGTAGTAATTTTATCTTTCCACTTCCCTTTTCCATCGTGGATAGATTGATCAAGCAGGAAATAAATCTTCAATCTGCAACATACATATAGGTGCACTCGCCTAGGTTTTGCAGAGCTTGAAAAGCAAAAGGTACAATTGCATCAATTGGCCTTGTTAGTTGGCCAAAAGCATTGTGAGAGCTTGGCAACCTCTCATGGTTAAAACCTACGTTTTTGAGACCCAACAAGAGGGAGAGAATTGAGAGAGAGAGAGGGAGAGGGAGAGGGAGTGGGAGAGAGATAGAATGTAGAGGGTAGAGGGTTTTAAGTGTTTAGGGTTTAGGGTTAAGGGTAGAGAGAGAGAGAGAGCTAGAGAGGGAAAGAAGAGAGAAATTGAGAGAGAGGAGGCAAGGAGGGAGAGATAAATAGGTATAGAGGTACAAATAGGTAGAGAGAAGTAGATATGAAATCAAAGATAGAGGGAGAGGTAGGGATGGAGAGAGAGGTGATAATAAAACAAAGAGAGGTCTAGGTAGATAGAGTTGGGAGGAGATAAAGAGAAGTAGAGGGTAGAGTGTTTAAGGGTTTAAGGGTTAAGGGTTTAACGTTTAGAGTTAAGGGTAAAGGAGAGAGAGATATAGGGAGTGAGTGAGTGAATGAGTGAGAGACCTAAGAGAGGGAGAGGGGGTAGGAGGGAGGGAGGGATCGAGAGAGAGATAAAGAGTAGAGGGTTTAAGGGTTAAGGGTTTAGGGTTAAGGGTAGATGGGAGAGAGATAGAGGGAGTGTGAGAGAGAGAGAGAGAAATGAGAGAGGGAGAGGGTATAGGAGGTAGAGTCTTGAGAGAGAGAGGGAGCGAGTGGGAGAGAGATAGAGGGTAGATGGTTTAAGGGTTTAAGGGTTTAAGGGTTAAGAGTAGAGGGCTAAGGGTAGAGTGGAAAAATATATGAGTGAGTGAGTGAGTGAGAGAGAGAGACTTGAGATAGGGACAAGGAGTAGGAGGGAGAGACATGAGATAGAGAGAGAGAAAGGGAATGGGAGAGAGATAGAGGGTAGAGGGTTTTAAGGGTTAAGGGTAGAGGGGAGAGAGATAGAGACTTGGGAGAGTGAGAGGGGGTAGGAGAGAGAGAGAGAGATGAGGGAGGGATATATATGTAGGTAGAGAGAGTTGAGATAGAGATAGAGTAGAGAGGGAAGGAGAGAGGGGAAGGGGGGAGAAGTTAGAGAGAGAAGAAGGAAGGTGGATAGATTAAGAGAGGGAAGGATGGAGAGAGGGAGAAAGAGAGAATAGGGTTTAGAGGGATAGGTAGGTAGAGAAAATTAGAGAGGTAAGGAGAGTTGGAGGGAGAGGTAGGGATGGAGAGAGAGAGAGGTAGGTAGAGAGATTAAAGGGAGATATAGAGAAGTGGAGAGGGAAGGAGAGACAGATGGAGAGGTAGGGATCAAGGGAGAGATAAGGATTTAGAGAGAGGTGAGAGAGTGAAATAGAGAGAGAGGTAGGTAAGGAGAGGGAGGGGGAGATAAAGGGAAGTAGAGAATGGAAGAGAGAGGGAATAAGAGGTAGGGAGGGAGAGATAGGTGATATAGAGAGAGAGGAGGGAGGGAGGGAAATTGTGGAAAGAGGTGAGATAGAGAGAACTAAAGTAAAGAGGGGAGGGGGAGAGAGAGGTAATAGAGATAAGTAGAGGTGTAATGGGGAAGGTAGATAGATTGAGAGAGGGAGGGATTGGGAGAGATAGAGGGTAGAGGGTTAAGGGTAGAAGGGAGAGAGATAAAAGGAGTGAGTGAGAGAGAGAGAGGGAGTGAGAGAGAGATGGAGTGAGTGAGAGGGAGACCTGAGAGAGGGAGAGGGGGTAGGGAGGGTCTGAGAGAGAGAGGAGAGGGAGTGGGAGAGAGATAGAGGGTGGAGCGTAGATGGAAGAGACATAGGAGTGAGTGAGTGAGAGAGAGAATTGAGAGAGGGAGAGGGTCTAGGAAGGAGATGGTTGAGAGAGAGAGAGAGGGTAGAGGGTTTAAGGGTTAAGGGTTTAGGATTTAGGGTTAAGGGTAGAGGGGGGAGAGATAGATGGAGTGAGTGAGAAAGAGAGAGAGACCTGAGAGAGGGAGAGGGGATAGGAGGGAGAGTCTTGAGAGAGAGAGGGAGGGAGGGAGTGAGAGAGAGATAGAGGGTAGAGCGTAGATGGTTTAAGGGTACAAAAAATCCATACCCTCTTAATCCCTCAACCCTCAACCCTTCAACCCTAATCCCCCAACCCTTCAACCCTAATCCCTTGACCCCTATACCCTTTTAATCCCTCAACCCCCATACCCTCAACCCTTAAACCCTAATCCCTCAAAGGGAAGTAGAGAATGGAGAGAGGTGAGAGAGTGAAATAGAGGGAGAGAGAGAGAGGTAGGTAAGGAGAGGGAGGGGAGATAAAGGGAAGTAGAGAATGGAGGAGAGAGGGAAGAAGAGGTAGGGAGGGAGAGATAGAGGTGATAGAGAGAAGTAGATGAGTAATGAGAAAGGTAGATAGATAGAGAGAGGGAAAGAGAGAGGGAGAGAAAATGAGGTATATAGGGGTAGGCTAGATAGAGAGATGTAGTGTGAACTTTGGTGGAAGAGAGAGAGGAAGGAGGGATAGGCAAAGATGGATAGTTGAGATAGATAGAAGGAGAGAGATATAGGTAGAGAGAGGGCAAAGAGATATAGAAAGAGGGGGAGGGAGAGAGGAGAGATAGAAAGAGGGGGAGGGAGGGAGAGATAGAGAGAGTAGAGAGGGAGGAGAGAGATAGAGAGAGGTGATAGAGAGAGAATTAGAGAGGGAAAGAAGGTGGAGATATTGAGAGGGAGGAGGCAAGGAGGGAGAGAGAAATAGGTATAGAGGGACAACTAGGTAGAGAGAATTAGATATGAAAGGAAAGATATAGGGAGAGGTAGGGATGGAGAGAGAGGTGAGAGTGTGAGAGAGAGAGACCTGAGAGAGGGAGAGGGGGTAGGAGGGAGAGTCTTGAGAGAGAGAGAGGGAGTAGGAAGGAGAGTCTTGAGAGAGAGAGAGGGAGTGATTGGGAGAGAGATAGAGGGTAGAGGGTTAAGTGTAGATGGTTAAGGGTTGAGGGTAGAGGGTTTAAGGGTTTAAGGGTTAAGGGTAGAGGGGAGAGACATAGGAGTGAGTGAGTGAGTGAGTGAGAGAGGCTTGAGAGAGGGAGAGGGGGTAGCAGGGAGAGAATTAAGAGAGAGAGGGAGAGGGAGTGGGAGAGAGATAGAGAGTAGAGGGTAGAGGGTTTTAAGTGTTTAGGATTTAGGGTTAAGGGTAGACAGAGAGAGGTAGAGAGGGAAAGAAGGTAGAGATATTGAGAGGGAGGAGGCAAGGAGGGAGAGAGAAATAGGTATACAGGGACAAATAGGTAGACCCTTAAACCCTAATCCCTCAATTCCCATACCTTCTTAATCCCTCAACCCTCAACCCTTCAAACCTAATCCATCGACCCCTATACCCTCTTAATCCCTTAGATTTTTAGGTTTCCATAAGGAGTATTCAGATTTTCAGGTCCCAGTGCAGTTGCAGGCACATTTAGCAACATATGACAGTGAGCATGCCTATGAATGTTTTGTTGAATTTGGGTAAACTTTGTATGTTGAAGATGAAAAAGATTTTCATATGATAGTAAGAATAATGAAATGCAGACTAATGAGATGAATATGAATCAAATTGAATACAATGATTTCCTGAAGGTTTTCAATGATAGTGCATATTGCAGGGTAGGTGAAATGGATAGTTTCAAAAGAAATCTAATGAGCTCTATTCAGAACAAAGTGCAGGTTTTTATTTTTGAGGTGGCCTGGGGCCATCCCTAATGGTTTAATTTTTTAAACCAAAGCAAGTATAGAGGATTAAGGATTTCCATTGCATGAACAATTCTTAGCAATGGCTCTTTAAAAAATTATCTTCCATGCACACTAGTTTAGGGTTTTCCACTTCTCTATTTGCTCCATTTTCATATTATTCATTTGTTGATTCCCTCCATCTATCATCACCTTCATTTTCATGGCTTTGCTTGGTCTGCTCTACCAAAGATACTCTAGATTCTTGCAGTGGTTTGCAAAATAACTCATCCCCAACAAGAGCCACTGTTAGAACCCAAAATTTCCATAAAAATTCCTAGGGTTTTCCTATTATTTTCCATAAATTTCCATCAAGACCCTAAGGTATTTTATTTGTTCATGCCTTATATTTTCACTATATTTCCCATAAAATTCATTATCTGCCCTCACATATTCCCCCCATTTAATTCCATTATATTTCATTACCTTTCAAAAAAAAAAAACATCACCGCTTTTTATAAAGCTAAAATACCTTACTCCGCTACTTTAATATTTACTTTTTATGTCTTACCACTTTACCGTGGCCTCCCATAAGGGGGCTCACGGTATGGTAGTAGCGATTCAAGAGAAGGCATAAAGTGCTTACTGCTACATCGCACGTGGTCAAAACATTGACTGTGGTATCGCGATGGGCAGTAAGTGATAGTGGAGGTAGTGGTCAGAAGAGCCACCATAGTACCATGGCCATTAAAATAGTGACCATGGTGAATGCGGTAATAGTCAGGGAGTGAACGGGCAGTGGTCGACAGATAGTCACTGCACAACCGTGGATGGTCACCGAGGAGTCCATGGTAGCGCGGTAGGAACAGATGCTACCGGTAATGGAGACTTGAATGGCGGAGATAGAGGCAGTAAGTTAATAGTGAAGTGGTTACCGTGATACCACAGCTAGCTTGAGGGATGACCATGGTAGAGTGGTAACAGTCGGGAGAAGACCTTGACAGTTAAGACCGCCATACCGCTGGGTAGAAAGATAACGACCGTGGTATAGCAGTAAACACAATAAAGGCCGCATGGAAATAAAATATAAGGAGCGGATAAAGTGAAATAAAGGCGGGAAAGGATATAAAATAGAAAAATCAAAAGCATGACTATAGTTAAACTAGCAATCGCACCTTGGTGTGCAATGGGTACACCGAAGAGGTATGAAAAGTTAATTAGGGGGAAAATGTTTTAAATTTTTTTACATGCAATTGTGCAATACATGAGATCAAATTGGTTGGTCATTTAAGAAATGATTTTGTTGATATATTATTATTAATATATTTATTACTATTTTTATAATATTATATTATTACTATTAATTTAGTTTTTATTATATATTTTTTAATTATTTTATACATTTACTATTATATTATTATTATTTTATTAATATATCAAGTTTGCATTATGTTACATTATTATTATATTAATAAATGATTGGATTAGGTATTATATATTGTTAGTATTATATTATTATTGTTATTTATTTTTATAATATAATAATATTTTTATATTATGATATTTTTGTTATATATTTACTATTATAGTACTATATTTGTATTAATAAATTACTATTACTATTAATAATATATTATTAATATTTAAATTATTATATTATTCATAATATTGTATTATTACTTTGATATTACTATTATATTATTCTACTATTATAATAATTTATTATTCTTATTATTATAATATTATTATTCTTATTATATGATTTTTGAAATACTATACTTAGTAAATTATATTTATCCTTAATATTAGATTATTAATAAAATATGATTAATTGTAGTATTAAATTATTAAATTATTGTTTTATTATTATACTAATGTTATTGGGGTTGGGGCCCTAGCTCGGTTAGCTAAATCTTTCCTGTTGCAGGAGGTTGGTCACGAGGTCTAGTCTCCCCCACCCCCATGGTACCGGAGGGCATTTCGCGCCAACGCCGTCGGTCACGTTAAAAAGTTTACCAGGCGCACTGCAATTTATAGGGGGTCGTGCTACCCGATTCCTGCAGTCTAATAAAAAAAAAAAAAAAATTATACTAATGTTATTATGTTATATTATATTAATTTTATTATATATTTATTATTATCATATTATGTATATTATATTATTATTATATTATATTATATTATATTATATTTTTATTATATTATACTATATTATTATTATATTATAAATACTATTGACGAATTTTTAGGAAAAGTGGAAATTAACTATTATTTTACCTTTTTTAAAGAAATTAAGCTAAAAATAATGACATACACATAGGTGCACCCTCAACCCTCAACCCTCAACCCTTAACCCTTACCCCTCAAACCTTAAACCCTAATCCCTCAACCCTTAATCCCTAAACCCTCTACTTGGGAGAGAGAGAGGGAGAGGTAGTGGGAGGGACACGCTTAAGAGAGAGGCATAGGGAGAGGGAGAGGGAGATAGATGGAGTGAGTGAGAGAGAGAGAGAGACTTGAGAGAGGGAGAGAGTGTAGGAGAGAGAGAGATAGATAGACAGAGTGGGAGAGAGTGAGAGAGATAGGGAGTGGGAGAGAGAGAGGGAGTGTTTGTGTGTGTGTGAGAGAGAGAGAGGGTGGGTGGAGATACCCAAGAGATAGTGAGAGAGAGGGAGAGAGATAGAGTGAGTGAGAGAGGGAATGGGACAGAGATAGAGGGAGTGAGTGAGTGACATACCTAATAGAGGGATTAGGGTAGAGAGTTTAATTGGATTTAAGGGTTTAAGTGTTGACGGATTAGGCTTGAGGTTATTGGGTTGAGGGTAGAGGGTAGAGGGTAGAGGGTTTAAGGGTTTTGGATTTAAGGGTAGAGGGTTGAGGGTTTAGGGTATAGGGTTGAGTGTTTAAGGTTTTAAGGGTTGAGGGTATAGGGTTGAGGTATTAGGGAAGAGAAGGTGGGATGTATGGAGGGAGAGATAGAGGGAGAAGTGAGATAGAGATAAGGAGAGAAGAGGAGGGAGGGACAAAGATATATGAGGGTTGAGGATCCAATGTATAGGTTAGATGGTTGAGAATTGAAGGTATAGGGTTGATGGTATAGGGTTTAAGGGAGATGGGAGAGAGATAGATGGATTGAGTGAGTGAGAGAGAGACCTGAGAGAGGGAGAGGGGGTAGGATGGAGAGACTTGAAAGAGAGAGAGAGGGAGGGTGTGGGAGAGAGACAGAGGGAGGGAGGGTTAAGGGTAGAGGGTAGAGTGTTTAATGGTTTAGGATTTAAGGGTTAAGGGTTTAGGGTTTAGGGTTTAGGGTAGAGGGGAGAGAGAAAGAGGGAGCTAGTGAGTGTGTGAGAAAGAGAGACCTAAGAGAGGGAGAGGGGGAGAGGGGGTAGGATGGAGAGTCTTGAGAGAGAGAGGGAGGGAGTGGGAGAGAGATAGAGGGTAGAGGGTTAAGGGTAAATGGTAAAGGGTAGAGGGTAGAGGTTTTAAGGGTTTAGGGTTTAGGGTAGAGAGGAGAGAGAGAGAGAGAGAGATAGAGAGAGATAGAGAGAGGGAAAGAAGGTAGAGATATTGAGAGAGAGGAGGCAAGGAGGGAGAGAGAAATAGGTATAGAGGGACAAATAGGTAGAGAGAAGTAGATATGAAAGTAGAGATATAGAGAGAGGTAGGGATGGAGAGAGAGGTGAGAAAAAAAATAAGAGAGGTCCAGGTAGATAGAGGTAGGAGGAGATAAAGAGAAGTAGAGGGTAGAGTTAAGGGTAGAGGGTAGAGTGTTTAAGGGTTTAAGGGTTAAGTGTTTAGGGTTTAGAGTTAAGGGTAAAGGAGATAGAGATATATGGAGTTAGTGAGAGAGAGAGTGGGGGGGAGTGGAAAAGAGATAGAGGGTAGAGGGTTAAGAGTTAATGGTAAAGGGTAGAGGGTAGAGGGTAGAGGGTTAAGGGTAGACGAGAAAGAGATAGAAGGAGTGAATGAGTGAGAGAGTGACCTAAAAGAGGGAGAGGAAGTAAGAGGGAGAGACTTGAGAGAGAGAGAGAGGGAGGGAGGGAATTGGAGATAGATAGAGGGTAAAGGGTAGAGGGTTTAATGGTTAAGGGTTAAGGATAGAGGGGAGATAGATAGAGAGAGTGAGTGAGAGAGAGAGACTTGAGAGAGGGAGAGAGGGTAGGAGGGAGAGACTTGAGAGAGAGAGAGGGGAAGGGAGTTGGAGAGAGATAAAGGTTAGAGGGTACATTTTTTAAGGGTTTAGGGTTTAAGGGTTTAAGGTTAAGGGTATAGTGGATAGAGATAGAGGGAGAGAGAGAGAGAGGAAGGGAGTGGGAGAGAGATAGAGGGTAGAGGGTAGAGGGTTAAGGGTAGAAGGGAGAGAGATAAAAGGAGTGAGTGAGAGAGAGAGAGCTGACAGAAGGAGAGGGGGTTAAGAGGGAGAGACTTGATAGAGAGAGAGGGAGGGAGGGAGTGGGAGATAGATAGAGGGTAGAGGGTTAAGGGTATATTATAGAGGTTTTTAGGGTTTCTAATTTAAGGGATAAGGTTTTAGGGTTTAGGGTTTAGGGTTAAGGGTAGAGGGGAGAGAGATTGAGGGAGTGAGTGAGTGAGTGAGTGAGTGAGTGAGAGACCTAAGAGAGAGAGAGGGGGTAGGAGGGAGAGTCTTGAGAGAGAGAGGGGGATAAGGGAGAGTCTATATATCTCCCCTCCCTCTCTCTCTCAAGTCTCTCCTTCCTACCCCCTCTCCCTCTCTCAATTCTCTCTCTCTCTCAGTCACTCCCTCTATCTCTATCCCCTCTACCCTTAACCCTAAACCCTTAACCCTTAAACATTGAACCCTCTACCCTCTACCCTTAACCATCCCACCCTCTTTCTTTCTCCCAAGTCTCTCTCTCCTACCGCCTCTCCCTCTCTTAGGTATGTCTCACTCACTTACTCCCTCTATCTTTCTCCCCTCTACCCTTAACCCTTAATCCTTTATCCTTAACCCTTAAAA
>CM021103.1:441813314-441958835 GCA_007115665.2 Sequoiadendron giganteum | reverse complement strand
AGAAGGAGAGAGATATAGGTAGAGAGAGGGAAAAGAGAGATAGAAAGAGGTAGAGGGAGAGAGGAGAGATAGAAAGAGGGGGAGGGAGAGATAGAGAGAGTAGAGGAGGAGAGAGATAGAGAGAGGTGATAGAGAGAATTAGAGAGGGAAAGAAGGTGGAGATATTGAGAGAGAGGAGGCAAGGAGGGAGAGAGAAATAGGTATAGAGGGACAACTAGGTAGAGAGAAGTAGATATGAAAGGAGAGATGTAGGGAGAGGTAGGGATGGAGAGAGAGGTGAGAAAAAAATAGAGAGAGGTCTAGCTAGATAGAGGGAGGAGGAGATAAAGAGAAAAATAGAGGGAAGGAGAGAGGGAGGAAGAGGTAGGGATGGAGAGAGAGAGGTGAGAGAGATAAGAGAGATGAGGGATGGATAGGTAGGGAGAGAGGGGTGAGATAGAGAGAAAGAGAGTAGAGAGGGAAGGGGAAAGAGAGAAGTGAGATAGGTGATAGATATGTGTGATGGAGCTTAAAATTAGAGAGATGAGGAGGAAGGTGGAGAGATTAAGATGGAGGGAGGGGGAGAGAGAGATGTATAGAGGGATAGGTTAGATAGAGAGAAGTAGAGAGCAAAGGTGGGTGAAAGGAAGAGAGAGGGAGAGAGAGAGGGGGAGAAAGAGAGGTGAGATAAAGAGAAGTAGAAAGGGAAGGAGAGAGAGAGGGAGATAGAGAAAATTAGAGAGGGAGGGAGGGAAGGAGAGAGAAGTGAGATAGAGAGAACTAGAGAGGGAAGAAGAGAGAGAATGACAAGATAGAGAGTAGAGAGGGGAGGAGAGAGCGAGGCAAGCAAAGAGAGGAGAGGGAGGGAGGGAGGGATAGGTATGAATAGAGAGTAAAGATAGATATATAGAGATTAAAGGAGAGGGATGAGAGATAGAAAAATGTAGAGAGGGAAGGAGGGAGGGAGATAGATATTGGAGAGGGAAGGAGAGAGAGATGGACATGTAGAGACATAGTTCTTGAGCTCAAGGAAGATATTGTTAGATAAAGGAATGGAGATAGTGAGAGAGAGAGAGGTCTAGAGAATAAGAGATGAAAATGAGTGAGTTATAAAGAGAAAGTTGAAATTTGACCTCCTGAGTACTAAAATTTGACCTCCTGATTATTGAAATTTGACATGTTGATTACTGAAATTTTACTAAGTCTGAAATTTTTAGGATCTTCCATAAACTAGAATTTGCATTATAACTCTTAGAGATCTGAAACCACTCTCAAACATCCTGCCTATATATAGATGAAATATAACTTAAATTATAATAAATTAAATGTCCATATGTAAATGTCAACTTATACTTAAATGTTTATTTCATGTATATAGTTTCCTTGACAAAGAAAGCGAAAATCTAGTTCTGTGCAAAGCATGCCATTTGGTGCTCGCCAAATGACTCATCACATTTGGCGCACGCCAAATGAATCATCACATTTGGCACATTCCAAATGTGATGAGTCATTTGGCGATTGCCAAATTTAGCTCTCGCCAAAAGGCCTGCTTTAGACGTGTTAATTAACAGGATTTGCTAAAAATTTTCATATTTTTGACCGTGCTCCCCATCTCATTTGCATGTATTTCAATGCAAGTTTATAAAAAAAATTGTGATAGTGTTAACCTCTATCTCAGCTATCTAAATATATATAAAAAAAATCATTTCGATTTAGTTAAGGTTTTGATCCATGGCTTCTATTGTAAATGCCTTCATTTTTTGTCAAAAACCAACATGTGCTAGGTTTAGGATAGATTTTTACATGTTTATCAGAATGTGAAACAAATTATGTTTTTTGAAACTAGACTCTATTCTACACATGAGGAAAAAAAATAAAATCAATTTTCGATTAGTTTGCAAAAAAATTGGGGGGGAGCACGCTCAAATTTCAGCTTTTCAGGATGTGTCCACTCTGAAAATTCATAAAATATTATATATTCATTAAAAAAATTATCCGAAAGAAGGAGGATAAACTACATGGTGTTAGCTAATTTCTCACCATTGGGATTTTTGAAATTCTTAAAAAAGGTTAACCAAAAAGGGGGGAGCCCTCAGGTGCTATGCTATTTTTTTTGATAAAAACAAGACCTTTTTTGCCCCTTGAGACCCATAATCTTCATTAATTTAAAAAATATATAGTAGCTTAGAAAATAGACTCGAAGCACTTCAAATTTTTTTCTTACTGCATCTTGAAATTTTGAGCGTAACTATCTTCATTTTCTCATGCAAATAAGATTTTCCTGATTTCAGAAAAAAAAAGTGGCATCTTAAGAGCCAAAATTGTGTCACAGATTGGTGCACTTACCCCTATCAAAGTCTCACAATTCCAATTGATTATTGAAACTCACATTTATGCAATTCAAACATGGCATCATTATCTCCTCCAAAATTCAACACTACAAATGTGAGTATGCCCAATCTAAAGTTTGGAACACCTTTCCAAATGGTTGATTTAAATCCAAGTCCAAATCTGCAAATCTATCAACAAAACAATCAATGCATGAGTCTTATTCCAAACAACACTATCCCACCAAATCCATACATGCAGAATACAAGTTTGTCAAAAATGACCATTTCGAATCCACATTTGGTAAACTTTGGGACAGATATGTTTGTGAATCAAATCAAAGTTTGTCAAAATCCAAGCAATATGTTGATGACTCTAGGTATTGATCCAAGTAAAGGTAACACCATGCAAAATCAAAGTTACCTAAATCAAGGCAATATGATTCTCAACCACAACAATGTTCAAAGTCAACCTATAATGCCAAATAAAAACATCATACCAAATCATCCCATTTTGACATCGATATCGCAATAGCAGGTGGAAATCATCCAAGCAATCCCAATAATCAACACCATCCCCAACCCACCACCACCACCACCGCCACCACTACCAAAACACAACATAAAAAATTCATTCTCCATCATGTTTTAAGCTGCCAGCCAAAAGGCACTCCAAGCCCAACAAGCCACACAAGTTGAGCAAGCGGCTCAAGTAGCCTAAAAAGCCGCACAAGTTGAGCAAGTGGCTCAAGTAGCCCAACAAGCACAAGCTCAAGCTCAAGCCCAACACCAAACTCAATAGGGGCAAGTAGAATTCTAGACACTATTGCAAGCAATCCATCAACAAGTGCATCAACAAGTAGCTCAACAACAAGCCCAACAAAAAGCATTGTTGGCACAAAAATGATATGAACAACAACAAGCGTTGTTTGGGAAACAACAACAACATGACCAACAACAAGCGTTGTTGGCTCAATAGCAAACACAGGCATTACTCGCTCAACAAAGCTTGCAGCAGATTCCCACCATAATTCTTGAAATCAAAAATCAAGATCAATCTATCAATAAGCACCTTGAAGATGTTTCCACCTTGACCAATGATCAAATCAACATACACCAAGAGCTACTTTTCAATCATGATCAAAATCCATCAAAAATACCCAACAATGATCTAATTCAAGAAATGTCAACATCACTTGATCCTATGGTTGAAGACATTGGTAATCTAGTTAGGCATTCGTCGCAGGGGCATTCGTTTGTCCATCTTTTTCACAATTCAGGATTTTAGGCGTCTATCGCAATGACATCTATCTACCCATATAGTTAGGCATTTGTCACAGGGGCATTCATTTGTCCATCTAGTTTACATTTTAGGCATTCATCACAATGATATCCATCTACCCATCTAGTTAGGCATCCATCGCAGGGGCATTCGTTTGTCCATATTTTTCACATTTTAGGATTTTAGGCATCTATCACAATGATATCCGTTTTCCCATCTAGTTAGGAGTCTATCATAGGGGCATTCATTTGTCCATCTAGTTTACATTTTAGGAATTCATCACAATGACATCCATCTGCCCATCTAGTTAGGCGTCTGTCGCAGGGGCATTCATTTGTCCATCTTTTTCACATTTTAGGATTTTAGGCATTCATTGCAATGGCAATCCATTTGCCCATCTATCTCATTAGCAATCAAGTTAGTTGTCGTATGAAATACATTGTCTCTGAGCTTAAACGTAGGAAAGGCCATCCTTGATCGGCCCCCGAGACACAAAATTCAAAAACATTCACAAATCTCAAAAATACCAAAAACATTTGTAAAACATCTCAAAATTCCAAAAATAGCCTCAAAACATTTGAAAAAACCAAAATGGTGCATCCATTTCATCTCACTTTCACCTGTGATTGTCATCACTCAAAATAAAGTCAGTCATCACTTTCACCCTTTGGTGAGTCAGTTAGAAGCAAGTCTAGCAGGTTCCAAAGTGAGCACCTAATTGTCAGAGTCTTAAGCCTAAGTCAGTAAGCAAGCATGTTGGTCAACTCGGAGTATCAATAGCTTATCACCCAATCAGTCTCATGAAAACTCTGATCACAATATGTCCTAGGATGAAGCTTTCCTATGATGGACATAAGCATCAAGTACCCCATAGTATTTAATCTTGGCTAGTGGTATGAATAACATTAGCTTGTTTGTTTACTTTATCTTGGTCTTTTTGACTTATCTTATTTTGCGCTCATTCCAAGGACCTCTCAATGATTTGTAAATAAAATAGGTTTAGAGAGAAAGGAATGGGGCAATGATCATTATCTTTTTATCTGTTGTGCTTGTTAGATATTCTTGTAAAATAACTTCATCATGCATACTTTGTTTTATTTGTAGGAAGAATGTTTTAGGTATCTTGTTGACCACATAAGAAGGCTTTCCTTTTTATGTCTTGGCCCGAGATGTTTGGCATATTTGAACTGCATTCTGAATAAGGTTATGTTTGTCAAGTGTGAACAAGAGTACTCCTATCTTTTGATGAGTCAAAGTCTATCACACTAGGTGCCACACCATCCTAGTTCTTAATACCTTGATGCATTGCACCTATATGTGTTATCAAACATAAAGAAAGATATGCTCTTTTCCTATCCATGGATAAGTAATACATCATCATCATTCATCACCATATCCAATAAAGTATCGATGACTAGTGGACTTGTTGGAATTCTACATATTCTTGGATTCAAGGGTTGATCCCTCTCATTCTTCTATCCTCTTTTGCACTAAGAATGCATCGATCTTGCATCGATCCCACATCTTGCATAAATCACATCATATCATCATAACAGAACATCATCCACCCTGCATCCATCACATCTCATTTTTGTAATCATTTATGTTGTTTAGGATAATATAAATTTTGTATTCTAAGCATCTTCCAAACATTTCATTTCCATCATCATTATCATATAGATCATATAGTCTAACCATCCATACATCCATTTTGAACCTCTTTTTCACAAGATCAACCTCAAATCAAATAATTTTGCTCGATCTCTCGAGGGGGCAATGTAATAACGTACTTCTTTTCACTAGGGCATCCAAACAAAAAAATAAATTTAAATTTCAATGTCAACGACATCATTCTTTGAACCAATGCAACAAGTACATTGCCTCAAAGAGGGGCAAAATGTAGACATACTAAAATTAGCATTACTAATTAAACATCACATTCGATCATTCTTTCCTTTTAATTAATTAAATCAAATTAATTAATTAAACCTCCTAAATTCTTGATTTAATTAAATCTAATTAAATCACTCATATTCATTTCCTCTCATTTGATTTAATATAAATACAAAAATTGAAATCAAATGTCATATCACCTAAAATCCTGTTAGATTAATCAAATCATGATTAGTTTAATCCTAATTACATGAATCCTCTAGATTCATCCACTTTCACAATAAATCATTTAAATTGATTTATTAAAGCACCTATTTTCCCTCACAAGTGCATATTCCCAAGGAATATACCCTCATCAACTCTCATGTTTGACTTTTTTGGACAAACATAATTTCCCCCAAAAAACCCTCAACCACATGCATTTATTGTCTTTTTTCAAATTTGAATGGGCACACTGGCCAAAACTTGCACAAGCATGGGCCAATCCCATTGTGACAAGTGGCTCTCTCCTATTGGATGGGATTTAGTACCACATTACCTAATCTTGGCTTCTCCTCTCTCAACTTCTCCTATAAGTTCAATGCATTTTCTCTCATTTGGATCATCTACAATCCACATTTGAAAGCATCTCCACTATAGTAAACTTGAGCTCAAGAGCATCTCATTGTCTATCTCATCATCTTGGCAATCTTGCTTATCAAGGATTGCGAAAGGGCTCTTTCACATATTCAAAGAGCACCAATCCAATATGGGATAGATATATTTCATGTTTTACATGCTTTGTTCATCTTTTTCATTTATTTGCATTTTTTGAAGCATGATGTATTATCTCATATGGATGTTGAATATTTGTTTTGTTTGAAATACTAATCATGCTACTAATGGTGTGTGTTAGGATCAACCATTTACAGATTTTGATGTCCACAAGAACAATTGAAGAAAAATCTTTATTGAGGAGAATCATGTTGGATCACCTAATCTCTTAGAAGAATGAGAAGTATTGGTAAATAGGAGAGTATTGTGTCAAAGTGAATTGGAGAAGGAACCATTGCAGAGAAAGCAAGGTAACTGATAAATGTTGCAAAGTGATTATTGGCAATGGAATTTTAGAGAAACCATTTTCTGAAGAAATTGTGACCAAATTGAAGTCGGAAAGATTAAAACACATGAAATCCTATCAGATAGCTTGGATTCAAGATGAGCATAAGATATTGGTAAGTGAATAGTGTTTGGTGAAATTGAAGATAGGAAATTATCATGATGAATTCTTGTGTGATATTATACCTATGTATGTGTGCCATATTTTGTTGGGAGGACCCTAGCAGTATGATAGAAAAGCTATTCATGATGGAAAGAAGAACATATATACTATTGTTGCTAATGGGATGAAACAAATTTTGTTACCCTTGGAGGATGTTTCTAAAATTGGAGTTTGCATGAATGCTATAATTATTTTGGATGATTGAAGGATATTTCTAGATGGACTAAGACATGATAACATGTGTTATGCCCTGGTGCCTAAGAAGGTTGAAAAATTGAAGCATGTAGAAGGAAAACCTGAAGAGATAAAGGAATTGCTACCAGAATATGAAGCTATCATTTTAGACAATGTACCTAATGGATTTCCACATGTAAGGAGTATTAGTCATTGCATGGACCTAATCCCTAGAGCTAGTTTTCCTAATAAAGAAGCACACTTGATGACACCAACAGAGAATGAAGAATTGAACAAACAAGTACAAGAATTGTTGATAAAAGGTTTGATCAAAGAAAGCTTAAGCCCATGTGTAGTACCTGTTGTGCTTGCACCTAAGAAGGATGGAGAGTGGAGGATGTGTACAAAATCTAGATCCATAAACAAGATCACAGTGAAGTATAAATTTCATTTGCCCTGTATGGATGACACTATGGATTGTTTGAGTGGAGCTAAATACTTTACAAAGATAGATTTGAAGAGTGGGTATCATCAGATCAAAATCAGAGAAGGAGATGAGTGGAAATCAACATTCAAGACAAATGAAAGATTGTATGAGTGGTTGGTGATTCCTTTTGGACTGAAAAATGCATCGAGTACTTTCATGAGGTTGATGAATAAGGTATTGAATAAATTCTTGGGTAATTTTGTGATTTTTTATTTAGATGACATCTTTATTTTTTAGTAAGACTAGAGAATAACATTTTTTGCACATAAGACAAGTTTTGCAGAGGTTGAGAGAAGAATAGTTGTTGATAAACATCAAGAAGTGTAGTTTCATGAAGGAACAGTTGGTATATCTGGGATTTGTGATATCAGTGGATGGATTGAAGATGGATCCTAATAATGTAAGAGCTAGTGTTTAATGGACTACACCTAAGAGCATTGGAGAAGTGAGATCATTTCATGGATTGGCTAGTTTTTATCGAAAGTTCATTAGGAATTTCAATTCTATTTGGAGCCCTATGATAGAGACAATGCGAGGAGATAAGAAGGATTTTAGATGGACATCTAGAGAAAACAAAAGTTTTGAGTTGTTAAAATAGATAGTGACTAAGCAACCTATGTTGGCTTTACTAGACTTTGATGAGGTATTTCAAGTAGACTATGATGTAAGTGTAAATGCAATTGGAGCAGTGTTAAATCAAGAAGGAATACCAATAGCTTATTTTAGTGAGAAGTTGAATGATGCAAGAAAAAGATATTCGGTGTATGATTAGGAGTTCTATGCCATGGTTCAAGCTTTGAAGAAGTGGAGACATTACTTGTTATCTAAGGAGTTTTTGTTGTATATGGATCATCAGGCTTTGTGATATTTGAAAAGTCAAGGAAAGTTAAATATGAAACACATGAGATGGGTGGAGTTCTTGCAGAGCTATACTTTTGTTTTGAAACACAGGAGTTGAAAGTCAAGTAGAGTTGTTGATGCTTTGAGTAGGAGAAGGAACTTCTTGACACAAATGAAAGTGGAGGTATTAGGCTTTGATGAATAGAATAACTTGTATGAGGAAGACCTAGATTTTGTAGAACCTTGGAGAGCATGTAAAGAACCAATTTTGAAGGATAAAAGTCAAAGGTTGGATTATTTCATTCAGGAGGATATGCTGTTCCAAGGAAATTGGTTGTTTATACCCCGTAGTTCAATGAGGGGTAACTTGGTCAAATAAAAACATAGTGGAGGATTGGCAGGATATTTTGGAATTGATAAAACAGTAGCATTGGTAAGTGAGAATTACTTTTGGCCATAGATTCATAAGGATGTTAGGAAATTTTTGCAGAGCTACAGAGTTTGTCAAGTTACAAAGGGTAGTAGTCAGAATGTTGGATTGTATTATGATCCCTTAAATTTTCTAACCTATTTTAAAGATGTAAGAGAACTATTAATGCACTAAAGGAAGAACACAAAGAGTACACCTCAAGATTAGCCTAAGGAAAGAAAATGCAAAGAAATAAGATGAAACAAAAAAAAAATGATTATTCCTTCTTTTTTGTAGAGATTCCTTGGTTTTCCCTTGATATGGTATACTTTATATGCTCCTTGGATGGAAAATGAGATTAAAATGCAAGATGATTGGAGGTGTGATAATAGTGGATTCAAGTACTAATGGCTAAATGGCTAATATGGTGCTTACAAATTGAGTGAGAAATTTGGTAGCATAAGGGTGCAAATGACTAAGTGTTTTAAATGAGAGAAGAGAGGGGGTATTTATAGAGAGATTTGAATTCTCTAAAGAATTCAACGGTTGAGATTAAACCAACAAGGCCAAGATGGAGGGCTATGGTGAGTTGAGGACTCACATCTTCACATGTGGAACGTGAGATGGATTAGGATAGGATGATGTGGAAATGAGGTGGAAGAAAGGTACATGATGTGGAGGAAGGAAAAGTACCTTATAGGTACCTTGGGGGAGGAGAATATTTCCTCAAAAAGGAAATTCTTGTCCCCAAATGAGAGTGAAAAATACATTTGATGAATTTTAGAATTCCTCAAAAATCTCCATGGGAAATGGGAAGGTGGCTGGAGAATTAAATATGAATTAAAAATTCACATGCTTGAGAGAATCTAATGGATAAAAGAGGGTTTCCAAAAAGGTGAGGATTTGTCACATGTGAGTGATGTGACAAGTCCAAAAGCTCTAGAATTCTTTGGCACATGTGAAGTGACAAGTCACATGTTCTAGAACTTGAATGGAGATAAGGTAAATCTTGGAAGGATAAAAGGTGAATTAAAAATTCACATGGGGAAGAGAGAGACCTAGGGTGAATAAATGTGAATTAAAAATTGACATGGGAAAGAGGGTCAAGGCCAGGATAGGCCAACGAAAAGGTTGACCAAGAAAGGCATGCTAAATGTGGCTAATGACTTTCATTATGGTTGTACAAACTCTTGATTAAAATAATTAATGAAAGATTAGAAGCAAGTGGGAGATTATGGAGGATGTGACACTAATCTTGATTAAGTGGTGCACATCCAAATCATGGATTAATTTATTTAATCCAGATTAGAAAATGATTATGGAGGATGTGACAAGGAGAGAGAAAATGAGGAATTAAAAATTGATTTCTAATCAAAAGATTAAGTGACTAAATTAAATAAATTGACATATTTATTTAATTTAGAGAAGAAAAGGTGTAAGGTAAACTATTTAATTATTTGATTACATAGTTTAGGAACCTTAGGAAGAAAATGAAATAATGATTAAATAAATTATTTAATCATTATTAACGAAATAGACGAATAGAGTAGACAATTTTGACCATGTGGAAGTGGTCAAATTTACATGTCTACATTTTTTCCCTCTTCGAAGTACTGTTAGAATAATAGTGTTTCAAAGAAAAGAGAATGCAGATGACTCTATAGAGGAAGTAACTAGAAAATGATGCCTCAGCATGGGGAGAGGGACCCGAGCTGCCCAAATAGCGGGGAATGGATGAAGATGCCCCAATCTTGCGAGGGAATGAAAATTTGATCCAAAAATGTCATCCCTTAAATGTTCTAACCTATTTTAAAGATGCAAGACAACTATTAATGCACTAAAGGAAGAACACAAAGAGTAAACCTCAAGATTAGCATAAGGAAAGAAAATGCAAAAAAATAAGATGAAACAAAAAAATGAGTGATAATACCTTCTTTGTTGTAGAGATTCCTTGGTTGGCCCTTGATATGGTATGCTTTGTATGCTCCTTGGATGGAAAATGAGATTAAGATGTAAGATGATTGAAGGTGTGATAATAGAGGATTCAAGTACTAATGGCTAAATGGCTAATATGGTGCTTATAAATTGAGTAAGAAATTTGGTAGCATAAGGGTGAAAATGACTAAGTGTTGTAAATGAGAGAAGAGAGGGGGGTATTCATAGAGAAATTTGAATTCTCTAGAGAATTCAACAGTTGAGATTAAACCAACAATGCCAAGATGTAGGGCTATGGTTAGTTGAAGACTCACAAGCCCTCACATCTTGACATGTGGAATGTGAGATGGCTTAGGATAGGATGATGTGGAAATGAGGTGGAAGAAAGGTACATGATGTGGAGGAAGGAAAAGTACCTTATAGGTACCTTGGGGGATGAGAAGATTTCCTCAAAAATGAACTTCTTGTCCCCAAATGAGAGTGAAAAATATATTTGAGGAATTTTAGAATTCTTCAAAAATATCCATGGGAAATGGGAAGGTGGTCGGAGAATTAAATGTGAATTAAAAAATCACATGCTTGAGAGAATCTAATGGATAAAATAGGGTTTCCAAAAAGGTGGGGATTTGTCACATGTGAGTGACATGACAAGTCCAAAAGCTCTAGAAGTCTTTGGCACATGAGAAGTGACAAGTTATATATTCTAGAACTTGCATGGGTATAAGGTAAACCTTCGAAGGATAAAAGGTGAATTAAAAATTCACATGGGTAAGAGAGAGACCTAGGGTGAATAAATGTGAATTAAAAATTCACATGGGAAAGAGGGTCAAGCCCAAGAAAGGCCAATGAAAAGGTTGACCAAAAAAGGCATGCTAAATGTGGCTAATGACTTTGATTATGGTTGTGCAAACTCTCTATTAGAATAATTAATGAAAGATTAGAAGCAAGTGGGAGATTATGGAGGATGTGACACTAATCTTGATTAAGTGGTGCACATCCTAATCATGGATTAATTTATTTAATCTAAATTAGAAAAAGGATTATGGAGGATGTGACAAGGAGAGAGAAAATGAGGAATTAAAAATTGATTTCTAATCAGAGGACTAAGTGACTAAACTAAATAAATTGACATATTTATTTAATTTAAAGAAGAAAAGGTGTAAGGCAAAGCATTTAATTATTTGATTACATACGTTAGGAACCTTAGGAAAAAAATGAAATAATGATTAAATAAATTATTTAATCATTACTAACGAAAGAGACAAATAGAGTAGACAAGTTTGACCATGTGGAAGTGGTCAGATTTAGATGTCTACATTTTTCCCCTCTTTGAAGTATTGTTAGAATAACATTGTTTTGAAGAAAAGAGAATGCGGATGACTTTATAGAGGAGGTAACCAGAAAATGATGCCTTAGCATGGGGAGAGGGACCTGAGCTACCCAAACAATGGGGAATGGATGAAGATGCCCCAATCTTGTGAGGGAATGAATATGATAGGGAAAATAGAGAAACAAGAAGGGTATGCTACCTCGAGAGGGTGACTGGGGAAAAGAGGGGGTGCTCAGATGACATCTCAATAAGAAGAAGCAAAGAGTACGGTTGGAAAGAGTGCAAAAAATTAGGCAGGTTTTCCTTTTGAATGAAGTCAAACAGACGAACAGTGTGCAAATGACGGCCTCGAGAAGGTAGGGGATTAATTGGAGGAAAAAAAAGGTAAATAAGATGTAAAAAATACCCCTTAAAAAAAAAGGAGGGAAAAGTAATATAAGGTAATTTTTAGAAATTACCTCATCTCATTTGCTCTATACCAATTGAGAGAAGAGGAGAGGAGAGGAAGCAGACGAAGAGAGACGATGTTGCAGGATTACGACTCTGACATCATCCACTAAGTGGATGAGGTGCGGCAATTCTACAGCCATTAGGTTGTGCCCCACCACGTTAGCAAAAAAACCTGCCATGCATATTTTAATTAATTTAAATGCATTTTTTTTTTTTAAATTCAAAATGTAAAAGATGGGTTTTGTGGACGGGCTAGAAAAGAAAAATGGGTAGGTAAGAAAAATAGTAAATAGCCAAAAATGGTCGGGGAGCGGAAGAAACATGTGGGAGGCACACAAAGGGGCAAATCTTCCCCACTGTAGGAGGGCTAGTCCACCCCAGCGCTAAGCAGGTTCCCCCTGGCTCGGGGTGAATCCGCCCTGGCTCAGGGTGGGTCTGCTCTGGCACTAGGAGGTTCTGCCCCAAAGCAGGGTAGGTCTACCCCATGTGTGTAGTAGCCTACCCCATAGCTAGGGGAAATTTCACCCTAGCATAGGGCAACCTACCCCATGGCTAGCGACAATTCTATCACTCAGCCAAGGGAAGGTCAGCCTTGGCATGGGGCGAGTCCTCAGTTCTATCAAGGGCAAGTCTGTCCAGACACGGGACAGGCCCGCCCCGTGGCCAAGGGCAGGTCCACCCCATGGCCAAGGCCAGATCTAGCTTGTGATAAAGGGTGGATCCACCTCAGCATGGGGTGGGTTTTCCTCACGGTAGTGAGGGCAAGTCCACCCCATGGCGGAGGGCAAATCTGTCTGGTAGTGGAGGGTGAGTTTGCCTCAGCACGGGGTAGATCCACTCCATGGCAGAGGGTGAGTCTGCCTCGGCATGGGGTGGATCCATCCCAAGGTCGAGGGTTGATCCATCCTCGATTAAGGGAAAAGTCGGGGAGGTGAGAGGAAGTGGGAAAATAATAGGGAGATAGAAAGAAAAGAAAAAAGAAAATGTCTCATCGCGAGGAAATAGGTTAATAGGGTGATTATTATGGATGCAGTTTCAATTGGTTGTGGACACATGAGTGGCATTCAGAGGCACTAGTGGTGACCATGGTGGCTATGACCAAAGTAGATTATGCAACACTGGAGCATGTGGGATTACTACACTTGGTACAATTTCTAGTGATGTGAGCGCATCAGGTGATGCTGACGACACTGATAGAGAGATGGAGCTCAGTGACATCGACCTTCCATATTTGATAGGGGATATTTCAATGACACTGGAGGACATATGGTGCATCCTGAGGCTACCCATAATAGGGCAGTTACTTTTTGAGGTGGTATCTAGAGGGGCAGAGTTGGATCAGACCATCTTGGTGTTATTTGGGCGAGATGATTTTCCCATACAGAGGGGATAGTTGGATGTAGACAGATGTTTGGCCTTGGGGTTACCACCGTTACTATTGTATTTGTGTTGTTTGATTAGTGGGATACTGTTGCTAGACCATAGTAGGTGGTTCTATAGTATGTGGTTTATGCAGGTGATTCAACATATTGTTGAGTGGTGAGAGGGACATTTCTCATGGGGCATGTGGGTATTAGCACAATTATATAGAGATATGCATGTGAATTGTTACCGGCGGTCACTAAGCCTGACACATATGACATTATTATAGGTGTGGGTTTTGGAGCATATTATGGTGATGAGGCCCATAGTGGTGAGGACAGAACAGGTGGATGAGAAGGAGCCTATTTCTTGGGAGTACGGGGGGTCTAGGGGCAGTGTTTTGCAATATGAGATGTAGGGGGAGATGGGGGATTGGAGGAGAGTGTTGGATGAGTTGGAGGAGGGCAACATAGTATGGAGCCCATATATGTATCGGCAGTTTAGAGGATGGAGGGAAGAGGAGGAGACACATTAGGATTACTTTAGATGTAGATGTGTTTTGATTGGGAGCCAACCGCACATAGTGGAGGCTCATCAATTGGATAGAGTGGAGAGGTAGTTTGGATGGGTATAGGATATTCCAACAACATCGAACATGTTTTTTTGGCTCACTAGAGAGTGGCCATGGGGAGGTGTTCTTACAGCGAGGGAAGCTAGAGAGGTGTGGGTGATGCCAGGTGAGGTGTCGTATCTAGGGAGGGTAGTTGGGCCTGAGGATGCAAAAGTGACAGAGTGATATGCGTGGTTGTTTCAGACCCATTAGTGGGAGCCATAGGGTGGGGGTCAGAGGATGAGCACCGGTTGGTGGAGGAGGGTGGATAGGAGGGGAGACAAGAGCAGAGGGGACAAGTGGGAGGCAGGATGTAGCAGAGTAGCGGAGAGGATGAGGGTGGAGCTGGATCATAGCCCAAGAGGAGGAGGAGGAGGAGGAGGAGACGATAGTGGAGGAGGACTAGAGGAATGATGAAGATGGAGGTAGGTGGGCCAATCGGTGGGAGAGGTATAGGGACATAGGTGGTACATCAAGAGGATGAGCTAGATGTGGTAGGACCAGGGAGTGAGCCAGAGGTGGAGGGGAGGGTTGTTAGGTAGACTGGTATAGGTAGAAAAGTATGGCAGAGGCAAGTTTAAGTGAGGGCTGAGAAGGATGAGGTGAGTTCCATAGGTTAGAAGGATGGAGCATTGGGGGAGACTGATGCCAGGGGACATCTAGAGAGTATGACAAGGGGGATATGATAGAGGAGGGTCCAGTTGGAGATTCGGGCAGAGCAGGAGGCCCATGTGTCAAAGAGAGAGATTAGCGAGGATGGAGATGATTCAAAGGGGGATGGGTAGACTAGAGGATATCCAAGGAGATAGATGAGGGTGGGGAGGAGAGGACAACTAAGGAGGATTCAGGCGATGAGCTGAGTGGAGCAGGTTTAGGAGGAGGTAGAGATGGATGTGGATGTTCATGTGGTGGAGCCATTAGTAGTAATACCCATTGTACTAGTTGATGATCATATGGTTTTATTGAGGGGAGCCCATGTGAGGCTACGAGTTATGGAGGAGGAGCTGAGGAGTGTAGAGGATGAGGGAGATATAGCAGAGAGAGTTTGATGTGGTCATGGATTGGCTAATGATAGATGTATGTGATGCAGAGAGAGAGGGATGAGATACAAGCAGAGATGGAGGGAGTACGGGGTGAGATAGCCAGGGTGACATGACATCAGAATAGGTTAGAGGCAGTGATGATCATAGCACAAATGTGGGGACAACTAGAGTTTAGAGGAGGAGCAGAGCATGCCTCAATGGAGTGTCTTCAGCAGGCTGAGAGGGAGATGGAGACACTAAGGGTACAAATGGTAGGACTATTGGGGGAGAGGACAAATCTTTAGGAGAGGGTATCTACTTTAGAGATGTCCCTATAGGAGGTGAGAGTGAGGGTTGAGGCAGTAGAGGCCCAACTAGTGACAGTGCAAAGGGAGAGGGACATAGTGTATGTAGATGTATATGCCCTCTAGAAGGAGAGAGATAGTGCACTAAGATAGGTGTAGGTGATATAGGGGGAGAGAGATGATGCATAGAGATAGGTCCAGATATTATAGTTTCAGAGAGACACAACAGTGGCTTGAGCAGAGAGTGCTGAGAGGGATATAGCATAGAGGTAGCCACAAGGAGTGTAGGGTGATGATACCAAGTTAGTCATATAGGGATTATAGACACAGTTACAGAATACACAGGAAGAGATGAAGAGAGCTAGAGAGTAGGTACAACTACTAGCGATGGTGTAGGAGGTATGGGAGTAGGAGCAATGAGAAATTAGTAGAGAGCGGGATAGATACATGCATGAGAGGAATGCCGCCAGATATCAGGCTGGAGAAGAGATGATTATATGTAGGAGGTGACCTACTGAAGGTGTGCTTATGAGCAGATAGTTCTAGATCCAGTGTAGTGTACAATGCGCTATGTTAGGCAAGTACCTTAGATGTTGACACCATCCTAATCTTTAGGGATGCATACTATAGGATATAGCGACTTTCAATTGACTCCCTCACACCTTGGTTGTTATCAGGGGACTCATAGTCATGATTCTCAAGGGACTCTAACACATAGAGGATTAGTGCCTAATTCTCCTCAGAGATCAGACGTGGGCAGGTCAGGGATCAAGTGACATGATACCACTATTTTGATAGGTATAGGATGGATATTTAGCACATAGGGAGTAGATGTGATCTACATCCTTGGATTGTGCTCCGTATTTGAGGATGATATGTATGTGATTATGAGGTGACTATATTTTGGATATTATGATGAGATGGACATTGTATTATTTTGATCATGATATGTGATAGTCATCATGGACATTATGCCTTATGTTTATGTGATGGATGATGTATGTTATGCATATGGGTATATATTTATGTTCTTATGAGAGATTATGTAATATGTGTAAATGTAAATGATGATTTATGCCTATGTGGATGCTTTCACTATGCATGATGTTAATAATTTATTTATGTGTTCATGGGTCATGGGATTATGCGTGGTGTTGATTATGTATGTATGGTAATGTCATTGTGTATGTGATGTAATTAGTATGGACATAATAATGTATTTGTAAATGGTGATGCATGTATGAATGTGATTATGGAAATATATGGATAAATGAACCTAAGATGTTTAACCTAATGAACTTTATGCAATATGGATGGAAAATGAACTGACATACTAAATACAATGAGAACACAAGTATCAATGAGGACTAGGTTGGGAATGTAGGTAGATGATAGGCGTATTATGGGTGTGATACTGCACCTATCAAGAACCATTAGTATTCTGAGAAGAAAATAAAGTAGGAAGGAATCAAAGTTTGCACAACCAAAATCATGAGTCATAGGTTAGGAATGAGAATAGATGAAGGGGATATACAATGAGATGAAATGCAACATGAATGGAATTTTCCATCTTTTGGAGCACTAATTTTTGCTATATAATAATACACCAGCCACCATGGTAGATGAAACCAAGGAAAACTAGTGTCTAATGCAAGAAACAAACACAACAAACAAGGTTATCCCAATACCCCAAAGTAACAAAGACTTTGGTTGGGCCAGGCATTGGGATAACCATAAGCACAAAGGGATGCCCCCACATAACACATAATCTGGGGAGAATCCCGGTGGGTACCACGTGGACAACCCAACAGAAAACTAAAATAGATGATCAAGAGATGCCCCTATGTTGACTAGTCAAAGCACACGATGATATGATGGATCAAGGTGACCATGACAAGTGATGATAGGGAGCTCAAATGATAAACAAAATCCAAAAGCATCGAAAGATCATAATCAATTTCAAACGTCCTTTGCCATAGGATCACAAGGATGGATGGGGTTGATGTGGTATGTTAGGAAGGATGCATCCTATTAAGACCGATGATGGATACTAAGCTAGAATGACCTAGATCATGTAGGATGTTTGCCACCAATCAGATTTCTTGACACCAAAAGATCTCGTTTGTGAAGAACTAGTGATGATAGGGACATGCTTGATGACATGACAAGATGACAAGATAACAAGACAAGATAGGAAGACCGACACACCCTAAAGACCTAGGGGCTTGGGGGCTAATCAAAGATTAGCCCTGCCTATGTGAAAGTGTAGAGCCCTCATAGTTCAAGAAAATACCATGGAAAGTGCACTGATGGAAACCAATGGATGACCAAGACAAGACACACAAGCCCTGGGGGTAGATCAAAAGATCAACCTTGCCTACATGAAAGCACAAGTGCAATGTAGTTCAATAAGGATTAAAGTTCAAAGATGGTTAAGCTAAAAAAGTTGACAATGGTGATAGATGATGAAGGATAGAATGCCTCGAGGGATGATCAAGAGATTAGCCTAGCCTACGTGCAAGTGCAAAGGTTTCATAGTTCGCCAAGAGAAGCAAGATGAAACCTAGATGGAGATTGACACGATGAATGACTCTAGATGGAGATGACCACAACAACAAGATGACACAAGCTCAGATTAGGATAAATATATCAAGATGTGTGATAGTGGATGATGTTCATCCAATGCTCAACCAAAAATATACCGAGCGACTAGGTCATGCAAGTGGATGGGAGGATATGGGGATCAAGGAGCTGATGGATAAATCATAAAGTAACTAGGATGCAAGGTAGATAATGATTAAGCCCTATACAAGAGGTGTCTATTTCTAGGTTTTCACCAATCGTACATATCCAAGGCACCACATAGGGGTGGTTTTCACCATAGGACAAATTATTTCTCTTTACTATTTTTGGATTTTTTTGTATTTTTGGGATTTTACTAGGAAAGATACCCCAGTTGACCTAAGTATAGAATTTCTTTAGATGCATGATGTTGATGGGTTCTTCCAAGGGTTCTCCTTCAGGGGTAGATAGCCTATATGTGCTAGAACCATACTTTGTGGTAATGATGTAAGGGACCAACCAATTAGCTTCAAACTTGCCCTTCTTTTCTCGATCTTGTTGATTCCGCTAATTTTCCTTGAGAACTAAGTCGCCAACATTGAATTGATGAGGGAAAAATTTCTTATTATAGCTTCTTTTGAGTCAGTGTTGATAGGCTTGTAGATGATTATAATCCTTGACCCATTTTTCATCCAACAATTCCAATTATGTGATCTGTGCCACTCGGGTGTCGTTGTCAGTGATGATATTCTTGAGTGATATTCAGAGTGAGGGGATTTAGACTTCAATTGAAAAGATGGCTTCAGTTCCATAGACAAGGGAGTATGGAGTAGCATCATGGGGGTGTATATGGATGTACAATAGGCCCAAAAGAGTAGGATGGATATGGAGGCACCAATCTCAGCCAGTGCTATTGACCATCTTCTTAATGATTTTGATCAGTGTTTTGTTTGTTGCCTCTACTTGTCCATTACCTTGGGGGTAATAGGGGGTGACCAAAGATGTTGGATATGATATGTTTCACAAAGGAGCTTCATACACTTATTCTTGAATGACTTTTTGTTATCAGTGAGGATGGTGGAGGGGATACCATACCTACAGATGATATGGTAGAGGATGAACTTAGAGATCTAAACACCAATGATTTGAGTGAGTGTCATGGCTTCCACCCACTTGGTGAAGTATTATGTGGCTTTGATGATAAAGGTGTGACCATTAGAGGATGGAGGGTAGATCTTACCAACCAAGTTGAAACCCCATTGTGAAAATGGCCAAGGTGTTGTGATAGGTTGTAACTCCTATGCCGAGGCATGAATCAAATATAAATGTTATTGACATGGAAGACACCTTTTTAAAAATTCACAAGCATCTTGTTCCATTGTAGGCTAGTAATACCTTGCTCTTAGAATCCTTTTGGCTAAGGTCATACCATTAGAATGAGCTCCACAAATACCGATATGCACTTCTACTAATATTGTATGAGCTTCGGTTTCATCTAAAAAATGAAGGAGAATTCCATCATACCCACGTTGATAAAGTGTATCACCAATGATGGTGTATCAGGCCATGTCCTGGATAAATTATTTGCAATGGTTTTGTGTGAGATTAGACGGTAGGATGTTGTCATGAATATAGGTGTAATTTTCTTGGTACCAAGGGGATTCAGGGCCTAAAATATCACACACCATGTCACTCTCAGGGATATCATATACTAGGATTAAGAGTTGTTCGACTAGGAACTAATAATCTATGCGGTCTTTTGGTATGTCAATTAGGGACCCAATAGTAGCCATAGTGTATGTTTCCTTATTCTGAAGTCTTGGGATCTGCTCAAATTGGATGAAGGCAAAATATTTCTTGAAGTCATCCACCATGTGTTTGTAAGGCAATAACTTGTCATCTTTGGTTTGAAATTCATTATGGACTTGTTTAATGACCAATTGAGAGTCGCCAAAAACTCCTAGATGAGTGATATTCCATTGGGTGGTGACTCGAAGACCTATGATGAGAGCCTTGTACTCTGCTATGTTGTTAGTGCATGGGAATGCCAACCTGAATGACTTTGGAATGTAATCACCTTGTGGTGTGACCAACAAAATGCTCGCCCCATATCCATTGCGAGTGTATGAGCCATCAAAATAGAGTTTCCAGGTAGTGGTTTCTATGATTGAAAAGACTTTTTCATCAGGGAACTCTATAGTCAAAGGATAAGAATCCTCTAAAGGAGCATCTACCAACTAATCTGTGATTACTTTTCCTTTAATACCTTTTATTTCCACATATTCTATATCAAAATCACTTAGAGGCATGATCCATTTAGCCATGTGGCCAGTTAGGGTTGTCTTAGACAATAGGTATTTGAGAGGATCGACCTTTGATATCAACTTAACTTGATGGATGAGCATATAATGATGTAATTTTTGTGTACTAAAGACCACGGTGAGGAATTCTTTCTATATTAGTGAATAATTCAATTCATAACTGACCAATGATCGACTAATGTAATAGATTGCTCGCTCTTTTGAGGACTCATCATGTTGTGCCAAAAATGCCCCCAGTGCAACTGAAGTGGAAGAGATGTATAGTAGGAGGGGTTTTCTTGGGATAGGTGGCATCAATATTGACAGGTGGGCCAAGTAATCTTTGATCTTATCAAGACCCAACTGAGACTGTTGATTCCATTTGAGGGTGGGTGAACAACTAAAATTTATTTGCAAGTTGGGCTGTAAATTGATAGATAGATTGTAGCTTTCCTTGAAGGCTCCTTAACTATTTTAGGTTTTGAGGTGGAGGCATATCCATGATATCTTTTACTTTAGTAAGATCAACCTCAATGCCCCTCTGGGAGACTATGAAGCCTAACAATTTCCCTAACGTGACACCAAACACACACTTTTTCGGATTCAATCTTAGCTTGTACTGCTCCAATCGCTCAAAGATATTTTTTAGAATGGAAGGGTGCTCTTCTCTGGTTGTGGATTTTCCCAACAATTCATCAACATAATCCTCCATGATAATGTGGATAAGGTCATGGAATATGATGGTCATTTCTCATTGATATGTTTCACCCACATTCTTGAGACCAAAGGGCATGACATTGTAACAAAAGGTACCCCAAGCTATTGTAAAAGCGGTCTTGTGTTGGTCTTCAGCTGCAATTTGAATCTAATTGTAGCGAGAGAAATCATCCATAAGGGACAACATCTCATGTCCTATAGTGATGTCAACCAACATGTCGATATTGCATAATGGGAAATCATCTTTTGGATAGGCTTTGTTAAGATCCCAAAAATCTGTGCAAATCCTAATATTAGCATTAGGTTTAGCAACATGCACTATGGTGGAAATCTAGTCGGAATAGTCAATGGGTCGAATGAATCCAGTTTCTAGAAATTTATCCAATTCTTATTTAACTAATAGGGCTACCTACAAATGCATCTTTTTGAGTTTTTGCTTGACAGGTTTTGTATTTGGATGAACATCCAAATGATGTACAACAAGATCAAGATCAAGGTTGGGCATATCTAAATAAGCCCATGATAAATTGATAACACCTTCTCTGAGAATTTGAACAATGGTGGAATACTCTTCTTCTGATAAAGATTTTGCCACATAAGTGATTCTTGGATTTTCTTCGGTCCCCAAATTTATCTCCTATGTCTCTTTAATGAGAATAGAAGACAGCTCAGATATTTGTGTTCCCACAAGGGGAAGATGAATGTCCCCATCCTCTAGTTCCTCATTGAGGTTCACTTTCAGATACACCCTTTGTTTTTAATTTTTTCCATTCAAAAAGTGCCTCAGGGAGGTTTTCACTTGATGACCTATTTTGATTTTGTTTCTTTTTTATTTTGTGGTAAGGGTGTTCATCTTCCCCCAATCCCATGAGATGTACGTAGGTATCCACTAAGGGAAATGTGTTGATGTGTGTGCTACCTTTTAGGTCATGATCTATAAGTTTAGGATGTTTGAGGGATAAGGTTATGGTGCAAATAGATAAGCATTCAAACATAGTCGGGATATCAATGTGATCCAAGTAATCATATGTGTGTATGATGGACTCTTCCTCTGGTATGTCTTTGAGGGAAACACAATCAACACTAAAATTGTTAGAAGTGCTAGAGGATGTCACAGGATCTTTCTATTTAGTATCATAACCCAAGCCCAAATTTATTGGCCGGATGGTAGTTGCTTCAATGGGCTGGAGTTTTCCTTGTTCTTCCACACCAAGGCCTCCGCCTTGGTAAATACACTTTTCAATGAGCTTGGAGGCACATGGATAAACTTCCTGGAAGTATTCTATGAGAGGATGTGATAGCTCAAGTTCTTCTCTATAAACCCATTGGCTGATATCAGCTTCCATTTGATCTTGAAGGGAACCTAGATTGTTGAATGTGGTTGAGCCCATGTTTTTGGAAGTGAGAGTGAGTGTTTTTTCTTCTTCTTCTGGAACTGATGGAGATGGTTTCCCATATGTTCATGGAGAGGGTGGCATGGTTTCCATGTTTAGTGTTGTACACATTTCATATTTTCCACATCCTTTGTCTATGATTTGGACCTTGGTGATTGTGGAACCAGGTGTGGATGATGGTGTGGATGAGGTGTTTAGTGTATTGGTAGATGGATGAGAATCAGATGTTTAGGATGCCCCTATTTCAACTCTTGGGAAATAATGTGAATGTGGAAAGGAAGCTTCTAAGGAACAACAATATTAAAAAGGTTGGGGATCATCCTATATGGTGACTTCCATTCCTTGAAATGGGAACTTCAAACATTTATGTTAGGTGGATGGGACGGCCTACATAGAATGAATCCACGAATGACCAAGGAGAATGTTGTATGAAAGTTCCAAGTCCAGAACATGACACATAGTATATTGTACAATGGGAGCCACCTCAATAGGAAGAAAAATTGTGCCTTCAAAATCTCTTTCTACATTTTCATATGCCTTAATAGTGATCACATGATTATTTAGGTCAGCCTGGGTGTATCCTACCTATTGTATAAATTTTAGTGTACAAAGATTTAGGGCTGAACCATTATCTACCAATACCATTTCAACTTTTTGAAAATTTACACCAACCTCGAGATGGAGGGGGTAGTTATAGCTTGATTCAAGGTGTGACATGTCCTTTTGGCTGAAGGCTAATTGATAGGTTGATCCGAGATTTCCCACCAATGTTTGTAATTGCATGGGGTCAATATCATCAGGCACTTGTGTGCTTTGTAAATCCTTAGTCAAGATGTCTTGATGCATGGGAGATGACTTAAGCAGATCTAGGATGGATATCTGATCTGTAGTCTTGCCTAGGTGGTCAAGAATGTTATATTCTGAACTGATAAATGGCAATTGGGTAGGTGTAGGAGCTTCTAGAATTATGATGTGGGTTCGATGAGTGGTAACAACACATTGCAGATCTTTTCCTTTGACACCTATCATGGATACACATGGCTCCACCTTTCCTACATATGAGACCACACCTTGGTAATTGTATGACACATTTTTATAGCTGATGTTATTGGTGCTATTATTTGGGTTGTTATTATTGTTAGGTCTAGGACTAGACTTGGAAGTACTAGGACCCTGATTGTGCTTAGGAAAAGCATTTTGGTATATTTGGAGTTGAGCATTGGATGAATATTTTGTGTTAGCATCCACATGGATCTCACCCCAATCCATTAGACCTTGAACGTAAGTTTTTAGTCCTTGGAACTTATCCAATGTATGCCCTTTGATCTTGTGGAATTCCCAGTATTCTTTATCTTTGAACCAAGATGGCTTGGGCTTGGACAGATTGAGGGGCTTGGTGATAGGATAAGTAATGGGGTAGTTGGCTTGTAGAAGTTTATTGAACATAATTCTAAGGGGTTCTCCCAACTGAGTGAACTATAATTTGTTTCCCCCTTGGTTGTTCTTGTTCGACTGTTGCCTAGGTGCTCCTTGGGGCATGAATATGGCATTTGGTATTGATTGTTTTTTTTGTTGAGATGGATATTTTTGTGAGGTGGTAGCCACCTAGATGTGGTTGGTATCAGTGACACCATAATTAATAACATTTTTTTTTTATTCCAATATTGAGGTTTATCTCCAAAGGATTTTTCTCTTTCAGAATTGAAAAGCTTGACTTGCACTTTAGCAATAAGAGCTCATTCTAGGATGGGACCCTTATCCACAAGTGTTGCAAAAGTGGTGATGTAGTGGAGACGAAAATTGTGAGCCATATCTAGACGAGAACTTTTTATGAACAATGTGACCATGTCCTTTTCTGATAGTGGGGACTTCATCTAATTGGCCAAGGCACACCATCACTATAGATAGCTAGCAAAGGTCTCCCCATCACGTTGTTTTACTTTTAGGAGATCAAGCGTGTCAATGTCCTTCAGATTGAAGGAAAAGTGGGAGATGAATTGTTCAGATAGTTGTGCAAAGGTTTTGATAGATATTTTTCAAGGCCCATAAACTAATTAAGGGCAACTCCTTGTAGAATATTAGGAAAAAGTCGGTTAAGATAATTGTCATTATGCATGACCTCTTGGAAATGGGCATAAAATTATTGAAGGTGGGATCTAGGGTCCCTGGTTCCTTTATATTTATCATATTTTGGTATCTCAAAATGCTTGGGAAAAGCAACCAAGGAGATGGAGGGATCAAAAGGATAAGGAAAAATATCCTCGAACTTGAATTTTTGTTTGCCCATTCTAGCTTGTATATCCTTTAATGTTGCTTTGAACTCTTCCAAGTCCTTATTGACGGGTGTTGTGGGAATCAAAGTGGGTTGATTATATGGATAGTATTGTAGGTATGATGATGATTTCCCTATCATTGTAAGATCATAGGTGGGCTGAGCCGGATATGAGTGCGTTTTCTGATTATAAGTGGATGGATAATTAGATGGCAAATTGTGATGAGTGGGAGCTACTTGTTGGTAAGGTTATTGTTCTTGATAGTAGGAAGTGAGGGATGGGTCCTATTGTTGTGTAGCATTTTGGTAATATGTGGAGGTGGGACCTCTTTGTTGATATGATGATGGTTGTTGGTAATAAGGGATGGAAAGTGCACCTTGCTGGTAGGTTTGTTGTTGTTGAAGGTAGGGTAGATAAGGTTGGTATTGTTGTCCCATGGTGGGTTGTTGCATGGAATATGGGGATTGATTTGATGGTTGTTGGTGGGGATGATTCTATGTCTATGAAGGATTGGTGTAAGGTGGTAGTTGGGTCCATGTTTGGTTTTGAGCATTTTGATGAGGATTCATATTGAGGTGGGATGGAACAATATATGTGCTAGAGGGATGATAGAGGTACTTGGTAAGTGGATTATTGTGTGTTTGTGTAGGGATATATACATGCTTCTATGGAGGTTGATGTTGTGGCTATTGTTGGTGAAGTGGGTGAGATGAGATATTTTGTTGCTGGGGGATGACCATGAAAGGGCCATGTGGTGGTTGTTGTGGCTGCGATGTATTCTATACTACTTGATGTGATGGTTGTGTAGGAATGGTAGTGTATTGATGAGGGATCAAAATGTTTTGTTACGGGATAGTGATAGTGTGTTGTGGGTGTTGTGGATGCAAGGGTTGAGATGAGGCTAGAGTGGTAGTAGTATGTTGTGGTTGATTGGTGTGGATTATTTGGAGGATGTCAAAATGCAAGAGGTGGAAAATTGGTAATTATAGGTGTGCCCCCAATATTAGGATACGGGGGAGGAAGCGGTGGAGCAGATGGGATGTATGATAGCATGCCATAGGCATAGGGATCATTAGGATCTAGTGATGCGATAGTAGTGTTGTGGTCAGAAGACAAGGATATTATGGATGATAGCATTTCCAAATTCGGGGTGGTACCAGTTGTCCATGGGTGCACTCTCGGGGATATAGGAATTTCTTGGAGCATTTTGTGAAGTTTGTGGATCAACAGATGTTGGGAGGACATATAATTTGGCATCAAATTTAGATGGTGGTTTAACTCCCTTCATGAGTAGGGTGGCAAGGATCTTATCCCCACATTCATTATGGAGACGATCCTTCATTTGGAAATTGGCAAGATTAGTAAGGTATTCATCAACATTGACTTCGGGTTGATTGACCATGTTCTCATGACTGGGTGGTGTGATATTCTGGATGTCGATGTTTGATTGGGATGAGACATCATTATGGGGATCATGTGGATTGCTTGGAATGTTATTGGGATCTTGAGGGATATTTGGTTGGGAACCTTGGGTTTGTTGGTCTGCCATTTTCTTTTTTATTTGTGAACGAGTCTGAACGGGCATGAACGTGCAAAACAACTAAGTGATCTTGAGATGCAACTTCTAAAGGATGATCTAGGTGGTGATTTGTAATATTGATTAAGATTGGATTAAGATTGTAGGATTGGATTGGATGTTAGATCGATTGATAGGATGATGGATCAATTGATGATGTATTAATTAATTTGATGATTGGATAAGGATTGGATTTGATTAGATGATTAAATTTTGATCGGATGATGGGACTTTGATTGGATGATATTGGATTTGGATAGATTGGATTGGATTGTTTGGATCAATTGGATAAGTTTGTTTTGGATTAGATGATGGATTAGGATTTGTTGATGGAAGGGATCCTAAAACCCAATTTGGAAATCACCCTAGGTGACTTAAAATGTTGGCTAATCAGATTAAATGGGCTAAACTAATGATCACGACGCCAAATCCACCTTGAGATGGAAGGGGATTGATTTGGGCCAACGATGTTGAATTTCAACACAAATCCACCTCAGGATAGAGGTAGATTGTTTAGGTTGAAGACAATGATTGATATGTTGGATAACGATCAAACTTAATGCCTTGGTCAATTCAGGAGATAACTGCTAAAACAAAGTTTAAGGGATTTTATGTTGAAATATGATGACAAAAAGATGGGGGGTGATGTTGAAGTGATCTTTTTGGAAAGTGAAAATGTTTAGGTCACATATGGTGAAATGGTGAAATGGGTTCCCCTAGTTGTGAAATGAGTAATGTAAGTGAAAAATAGAAGTTTAGAAGGTTAAATGGAGACCCGAAATGGTCAAATGGATGTTTAGAAAGGTTAAATGGAGACCTGAAATGGTTAAATAGTTGAATGAAGAATTGAAATGATCAAACGGGGAAAAAATATCTATTCAAGAGGGCGTATATGCCCCTCTACAGTCAAAAAAATGAACCAAGAGGCAAAATCCGCCCCTCTGTAGTCAAAACAATGAACTAGGAGGGCAAATCCACACCTCTATAGTCAAAATAGAGAACCAAAATGGAAAATACGCCCCTCTGTGGAAAATAGAGACTTGGTTTGGATGAGAACGACTATGGCAAGGACTTTTAAATGACAATAATGAGGCTAGCTTATCAAAAATTTACTGGTTTTTCACAAAGAGACACTTTAGACAAGCACAATACTATGATTAGTGTTAAGAATATGGCCAAAAGGTCTTTGTCTAGGATATAAAAGGCTTCTAGGGAGTCCTCGATATACTCTCGATATGTGAGGCTTAGACCATGAACACCAACCCATCACAAGCGTGAGTCAAGAACCCCAGTGAGATACTGAAGGGCTCAGACCAACTCTTCACATCTATCTAGGTATCACCCTAGCTTTGATGCTTCATCAAACACGATGTGACTGGATTGGGGTACATCTTTGGTTCTCCCCCCTTTTTATACCCTGCTAGTATGTTTGGTTGGGATCATCCCTTGGGGTGATGAAATCCCCAATCAGGTCCCTCTAAAAAGAAGGCACTAACCATTTCCAACTACTCCCTCGGATCACACGAAGTGCAAGGGGAAAGTGAAAACAAACTAATGCCCCCTTTGGGTAACAAAAAAATAGGCACACCAAGCAGTAAATATTACTTCCCCCTAATTAAGCTATGTTTTTAGATGAAAACAACAACAAAAGGCTTTAAAATTTGAATAAATAGATGGCCTTGCAAACAAGTTTTAGTTGTTTATCTTCTATTCTTTGTGAATTATAATAGTATGCTATAAAGTATTAGCAATAAATCAAACTACACCGACAAACAAACAAGGTTAGGGGGTTAGAACTTGAAAACAACAAAAAACTAAGGCAAAAACAAAGCTAAAACACCTATTTTTACCTTCCAAAGCATGTTTAGGAAAAATCTGCCCCTCTACAATCAAAATAGTGGGAACAATAGGGAAAATCTACCCCTCTACAGTGAAAATAGTGAGCCAGTAGGGCAGGTCTACCCCTCTGTAGTAAAAAGGTCAGAAACAGTGAACAAGTAGGGCAGATCCGCCCCTTTGTAGTAAAAATTATCAGAAACAGTGAACCAGTAGGGTAGGTTCTCCCCTCTGCAGTAAAAATGTCAGAAATAGTGAATAAGTAGGGCAGTCTCACCCCTCTACAGTAAAAATGTTAGAAATAATGAACCAATAGGGTAGGTTCACCCCTCTATAGTAAAAATGTTAGAAAAAGTGGAAATAGGAGGGAAAATCCACCCCTCTGTAGTAAATATTAGGAAAAAGTGGGAATAGGGGGGGAAAATCCGCCCCTCTGTAGTAGACTGGAGGAAAAGTCTGCCCCTCTGCAACTCATGGGTGGGCAATTCTGCCCCTCTACAAGGAAAATCCACCCCTCTGTGACCTGAACCTGTAAACAAACTTAGCAACAACAAACGTAAAATAAAGAGACTCGTTTGTGGGTCCCACCACGCGTGCCAAAAATGTGATCCCTTAAATGTTCTAATCTATTTTAAAGATACAAGACAACTATTAATGCACTAAAGGAAGAACACAAAGAGTACACCTCAAGATTAGCCTAAGGAAAGAAAATGCAAAGAAATAAAATGAAACAGAAAAATGAGTGATTATAGCTTCCTTGTTGTAGAGATTCCTTGGTTGGCCCTTGATATGGTATGCTTTGTATGCTCCTTGGATGGAAAATGAGATTAAGATTCAAGATGATTAAAGGTGTGATAATAGTGGATTCAAGTACTAATGGCTAAATGGATAATATGGTGCTTACAAAATGAGTGAGAAATTTGGTAGCATAAGGGTGCAAATGACTAAGTGTTGTAAATGAGATAAGAGAGGGGGGTATTTGTAGAGAAATTTGAATTATCTAGATAATTCAATGGTTGAGATTAAACCAACAAGGCCAAGATGGAGGGCTATGGTGAGTTGAGGACTCACAAGCCCTCACATCTTGACATGTGGAATGTGAGATGGATTAGAATGAGATGATGTGCAAATGAGGTGGAAGAAAGGTACATGATGTGGAAGAAGGACAAGTACCTTATAGGTGCCTTGGGGGATGAGAAGAGTTCCTCAAAAATAAACTTCTTGTCCCCAAATTAGAGTGAAAAAGACATTTGAGGAATTTTAGAATTCCTCAAAAATATCCATGGGAAATGGGAAGGTGGTTGGAGAATTAAATGTGAATTAAAAATTCACATGCTTGAGAGAATCTAATGGATAAAAGAGGGTTTCCAAAAAAGTGGGGATTTGTCAGATGTGAGTGATGTGACAAGTCCAAAAGCTCTAGAATTATTTGGCACATGTGAAGTGACAAGTCACATGTTCTAGAACTTGCATGGGGATAAGGTAAACCTTGGAAGGATAAAAGGTGAATTAAAAATTCACATGGGGAAGAGAGAGACCTAGGGTGAATAAATGTGAATTAAAAATTCACATGGGAAAGAGGGTCAAGGCCAATAAAGGCCAATGAAAAGGTTGAGCAAAAGAGGCATGCTAAATGTGGCTAATGAATTTGATTATGGATGTGCAAACTCTTGATTAGAATAATTAATGAAAGATTAGAAGCAAGTGGGAGATTATGGAGGATGTGACACTAATCTTGATTAAATGGTGCACATCCAAATCATGGACTAATTTATTTAATCCAGCTTAGAAAAGGATTATGGAGGATGTGACAAGGAGAGAGAAAATGAGGAACTAAAAATTGATTTCTAATCAAAAGATTAAGTGACTAAATTAAATAAATTGACATATTTATTTAATTTAGAGAAGAAAAGGTGTAAGGTAAATTATTTAATTATTTGATTACATACTTTAGGAACCTTAGGTAAATAATGAAATAATGATTACATAAATTATTTAATCATTATTAACTAAATAGACGAATAGAGTAGAAAATTTTGACCATGTGGAATTTGCCAAATTTAGATGTCTACATGTATAAACCTTTAACAATTCTAGAAAGACCTTGGGAAGATATCAACATGGATTTCATACTTGGTTTGCCTAAGACACTAAGAGGTAATGATTCAGTATTTGTGGTAGTAGACAAAATTTCTAAAATGACACATTTCATACCTTGTAAGAAGACAATAGATGTAGTACATGTAGTAGACCTATTTTTCAGAAAAATAATTCGATTGCATGGGTTACCTAGGAGTATTGTTTCAGACAGAGATACAAAGTTTGTTGGTTAATTTTGGAGGAAGTTGAAGATAGATTTGAATTTTAGTTTTATTAGAAACCAAGATCACCTACATGCAATCACTTGTCACATGCAAAATACATGTAGAACCAAAGAAGATGTAATGTAAACCTCAAAGTAAAAATGCATTATTGAGAATCAATTATTACAAAAAGATCAATCCTTATGAAGGAGATCAAGAAACCCTAAAATGGAAACCCTAAAGGAAACCCTAGTGTGTACACTTAATAATTAATCAATTATTAATGTGCATAAGTTTAGCTTAAGTAACTAAAGGAATAAGTGACTTAATTAATTAACCAGTATGATATAATTAATTAAGTGGAATAACTTATTACTCTAACACCCCCCCTTATGATGAACTTAGGGAGATGCTAAAACACTAGAAGAAGATGCATGCAAGAAAGGATGGGTCTCAACAACTAGGCCTGATTAGGTACCCATTTACAAATGCAAGAAAGAGGTAGAGAAGGAAAACCCAGTGGGAAAAAACCCCCTACAATGAGATGACATGCTACAAAGAAGCACTAGAAGAGCACTGTAGAGTAACACTTGAACCACAATCTAGCAAGCAAAGAAAGATACTTCTATCTATAAGAAACCATATCGGAATCATAATGATGCAACAGTAGACCCAATGCCATGGAACACTCAAAAACTCCAAATGGGAACAACCCTAGAATCTATGAAGCAATAGTCGATTATTGAATGAAAGTGATATTGAAATAAAGTAAAAAGATGCAAGGTGCACTCTCCCAACTGCCAAAACATCCAAGTAATCTCCAAAACACCCATCGGGCCAAATCTAGATTAATGATAAATTTGGGATATATACAGAAAAAAGTGCATGGATAGCAACATAGAGCTCCTCAATACCTTCCCAATGCCACAAAGATAGCGAAAATCAAAGATCGTGGAAAAAAGTTATGAACTCGGAAGCATAAAATAAGCATCTGACTTCAAATAGAAAAAAAATGCAGTAAAATAGAAAAATATTGTAAATTATACTATATCATAGGAAAGTGCTTGGAACCAGCTTTCCGGTGATATCTCTTTTGCCCGATGTCGATACCATATGCCCAAGTTATGCCAAAAAGAAAAAAATTGCTCTTTTAGGGCAAACTAGGGTTAGGAGGGGGAAAAAGAGCATCATACGGATGCTGAAATGATGCTGACGTTAGTGGTTCACAAGGATAAATTTGATGGCCATCTGGCTGTTACCGCAAAAAGCCAGTCCCTTGCAGAAAAAAATTCGGCCCCTAGTCACCCATGTGACTGGGGTAGGGGCTAGATTTGGTTGGGGGCTGGGCACGAGGGGCCTAGTCCCCCATATGACTGGTGGCCATGGGTGGGAAGCCCTCAGGGGCTGGTGGAGAGCCCCTAGTCCTCCATGTATCTTGGGTCGACCGTAGAGGGGTCCATGGGGTCAGACTGGGCGACGACCGGATGGGGGAGCCACTGGCAGCGATGGCGGACTAGTAGCCCCTCGGTGGTAGGTTTTTGCAAAACTGGAGGCACCGGCCCGCAAACCAAAAAACACATTTTTTTAATTTTTGAGCCTCGTAACGTGTGTTGGGGAAGCTGTACGACCTCCTTGACAAATTATTTTTGCCTCAGAAACCAACTACTCCAAAATGGATGATTTGATAGGCGTTTCTAGGGTTTTGGGGCATTTTGAATGCGATGGCGACATTTGTTTAAGCCCAAAGTGTCCTGAAAAATTGGCTACCCCTAGATCTTGCAAAAAAGATGCCTGTGGAAACCCTTGCACTTGAAACTCACTAAAAGGCCATATCTTCAAATCATGAATAGGCAGCTATAGGTCTAGAGCTCTTATACCATGTTAGAAACCAAGATCACCTACATGCAATCACCTGTCACATGCAAAAGAAATGCAAAACCAAAGAGGATGTTTTGTAAACCTCAAAGTAAAAATGCATTATTGAGAATCAATTATTACAAAGAGATCAATCCTTATGAAGAAGATCAAGAAACCCCAAAAGGGAAACCCTAAATGAAACCCTAGTGTGCACACTTAATAATTAATCAATTATTAATGTACCTAAGTTTAGCTTAAGTAACTAAGGGAATAAGTGACTTAATTAATTAACTAATATGATATAATTAATTAAGTCGAATAACTTATTACTCTAACAAGTTCTACTTTTCACCCACAGACTGATGGATATACAGAGGTAGTAAACAGGAGTTTGGGAAGTTTGTTGAGATTTTCTATAGGAAAGAAAACTAGAAGTTGGGATTTAGCCCTTGCATAAGAAGAGTTTGCCTACAATAATTCAGTAAACAAAAGTAAAGGAAGGACACCTTTTTAGGTTGTTACTGGAGTTCATCCTAGAGGTATATCAGAATTAAGAGACATCAGTAAAGAAGATAAAAGGAGTGCAAGCAGAAGAATTTGCAGAACATATGAAGACAATGCATACTCAGGTGAAGCAACATTTAGAAAACATGAACCAAAAGTATAAGGAGAAAGCAGATGAACAGAGGAGACATAAGGAGTTCAAAGTTGGAGATGAAGTAATGGTATGTTTGAGTAAGGAAAGGTTCCTAGTAGGAACCTACAGTAAACTAAAGATGAGGAAGTTTGGACCCTATAGGATTTTGAAGAAGTTTGATTCATGAAATGCATATGAAGTGGAGTTACTAGATGACATGGGTTTATCACCTATATTCAACATTATAGATCTATACCACTACCATGAAACATAATTCAATGAAAATAGTAAAGCAAAAGTGGAAGAACAACTTCCTAAGCAACAGTCAGATGAGATACAAGAGATTTTGGATATTAGATATGGGAGAAAGACTCATGGAAGACAGTACAAAGAATATATTGTGAAGTGGAAAGGTAGACCAGTGGAGAATTCTTCTTGGATTTCTCAGGATGAGGTAGACCATATTGGTTTTCCTTTGGCCCCAACAAAGTGAGTGACTGGCTTTTCATTAACCTTGGATGTTTGATGTAGGAGCATCCATGGTTCTTGAAAATCTTGCATCAACCAAAAATATTTTCATTCAGTTTTATTCTTGTTCTTGTTCAAGTTGGGAGATTCGATATTTCTTCATATTTTCTCACCATATCTCACATAACTATGGTTACATAGTGGAAATTCTCAATTACCTTGTTCCAAGTTTTCATCTAATTTGGATCTTTTTCCAGCAAGTTTTCACTTCTCGAGTACATGACAGTTTTTGGAACTGGTCCCAAAATAATTTCAAAACCTAATAGATAGTTGGATCAATTGTGGATCTTCTTGTGACTCGTGGATCCTCACGGTGTGTTTATATTTTTTCTATGGAGTGTTCCCAATCTTACACTTAGGTCCACACTTCATCATGCACATCTACCATGGAAGAATTTCATATCTAAGGTTGACCTATTCTTTCACACGTTACATTTTTTTCTTCATTGAGATTATAAATGATCTTTGGCTGACACAAATATTTCTAGACTTGCAGATATGAGATAAAGCTTGTAATGAATCATTAGATGGACAATGAACAACAAGGAAGTAGAATAGAATGTATATAGAGTTTGATCTCTAGGTTTTTCACTTGCATGTATGAGCATCATATTTTGAGCATATTGTAATCAAGCCTATGAGCTAAATCTGTACGCCCGAATGTGGCCGACTATATGTAATTGAAATTCATGATAATAAGAATGTTCTAATCTACATTTTCCTCTAGATTTTATTTTGCTTCTATTGTGTTAGTCTAGCTACATGGTCTGGATTGTTCTCTTTGAGGACCCTCCTACTGTGACTGTTGTCATGAAGTCTTTTAGATGCAAATTTGAATTCAAGCAATGCATTGAATTTGAAAAATTAAGATTAATATGAACAATTTTAGATAACAAAAAATTTGGAAACTAGAACAACAAACTAAATGCATAAACACAAAATGCAAAAATGGTATTTTTAATGCTCAAGAATTCAAGAAAAGCCCTAATAAGGGTATTATTTACCCATGGGAAAATGGATCTCACTTTAGTGTTTTTTAAAATTACTTTATAGGTTTATGAGATGGTTTCAATGGAATTTAGATTCTGGTTTCATATAGTTAGTTATAGTTTCAGATTTTTGAAAAATTATGTCTAAGTGCAAGTGTAAAATGATGCTAAAGGAAAAGTAATAAGACCTAATTTGATATGCAATTTTGATTCAATTTTTTAATGTAAATGATTGATTATGCAATATTATAAAAACATTATGCAAAATGGCTAAGATTTTTGAATTTTACAGATTTTAAAGAATGCAAAAATGTAAACCTAAAACCTGAAATGAGATGCAAATCAATGTAATGAAATGGAAATGAATGCAGAACCTAGATCTAGGGATAAAAATGGACTCCAAAATCAACAAGTTATGATGCTCCAAAGTCAGGTTAATCAGGATGAAACATAGAAAAATAGGTTGAGGAGAAAGGAGGTTCACCAAATGATAATAGATAGACCTATTTTTCTTTATTTCATTAGGAAATGAGATCCCCACAAAGAATTGACTAACAAACATTAGGTGAATCAATTCAAAGAGAGAATGTTTAGATTTCAATATGACCAAAGGATGAGGGTCAAAGTCAAACAACACTTTGGGGAGAAAAACTAAAAATACAAAATCAACTACTTGAAACAAAAAGATTAAACTCAATATTTGTAAAACCAGAAAACCAAATGCAGATCTGAGAAGAGAAAATATGTGTTTACTAGTCACTAAGAGCAACTTTTTGAAGGTTGACTATGACACATTAACTCATGGGATAATGGGTCTTTTATTAGGGTTTTCCTACAACTTTCAGGAGCCTCTGACACATATCTATAGCTTCTAATTTGTTCAAGTTTCAGTGTTGAAAAGTTAGAAATCAGATCTCTAGGTTAGATTTCATGATTTGATGACAAATTCGACAAAAATTGTAACTTTGAAAAATTTGTAAATCTTTCACTTCAAAAGGTCTTCAATGCTTCTTCAACCTGAATCTACAATCACACAAACACACAAGAGAGAAAAATGTTTTTTTTTGGGTGAATGGGGGTTTTCCTTGGTCAAACCTTGTTTTGGTAATCAAAACTTGAATTGAAATAGTGAATGAAAGAGGGAATGAAGAATGAACAAAGCTATGTTACCACTCAAAAAACCCTTGAAAAAAACCTTGATAATGGAGATCCTAGGAGGTCTACAACTTGCATGAAATGGTTGAATTAGATGTGGATCTTGACACTTGAATAATGGTTCAAATGCTTTTATTGATTTTAAAACCTACATCACAATGTTCGCTCCAAAAACATGCATGATGCAAGAATACTTTGAATAGATATTGATTGCTACAATAATTATCTATTATATCATCTCTTGAATTCTCTTGATTGCTCTTGAAATTCTTGAAGAAAGCTTAGAAAATTCTAGGTGAAACTTAGTGAAATGATCTGTTGTTTATATGTATGTATCCTTAATTTCCCGAAATTAAAATATCACAAAGCAACATTGAATTATGGATTTGAAAATGTTAAAATAATACAAAAAACATATAATTTAAATTTAGTTCCAAAGGTCTAGGGAGAACCCATTCACCCTTGGGCGAATGGATCCCAAGTCCCTATTCTTGGAACACACATTGCTCAAGGTAAAGTTATGTTTAGGCATTAATTATTGTCAGGTTTCTCCTTCAGAAAGTGTAATTTCTTAGGCTTTTAAATGAATAAAAGGGCTAATTAAGGCATAATTAAGCTCAATTTAATTAAGAGCACCCAAATAAGTGTGTAAATGTAAAGGAGTACATTTATCAACACTAAATTAAGTCATTATTAAGTCCAATTTAATTAGGAGGGCCTAAACAAGTGAGAAAATGTAAAGACATACATTTTTCGACACTACAAGGTGATAAGAGAAATTTTGTTAATCTTGAAAAGTATGATGGTGGTCTTGTTAAGTTTGGTGATGATACACTTGTTAGGATATGTGGAAAAGGTTCGATTAGTTTTGATGACAAGCATAAAACATATGATGTTTTGTATGTCAAGGGTCTCCAACATAATATTCTTAGTATAGGACAAATGTGTAGTAGAGGATACAATTTGGTGTTTTAGTATGATGGTTGAGAAACCAAAAAAGGAAGCTTCAAAATTGTAGTTGTAGTAGGAATAAGGACAAAAGGAAATTTTTATAAGCTCAAAGGTGGTGGTGTCAAGTACTTTATGCCTCAAATAAATGAAAGTTGGCTATGACATAGAAGGATGGGTCAAATCAATTTTGATAGCCTAGTGAAGATCAATTCTACTAATTTTGTGAGAGATCTACCAAGAATTATAAAGAATATCAATGAAATCTACAAGGAGTGTCAGTTTGTAAAGTAGAAAAAAGAAGAGGCTTAGAACTAAGGATTATTCTAGAGTAGGAACTATAGAGTTGGTGCATATAGACCTATGTGGACCTACAAAAATAAGATGCTCTCAAGGTGATATGTATTTTATGTTGTTGATTGTTGAGTATTCTAGAATGACTTGGGTGACATTTCTCAAAGAAAAAATAGAAGCTCCAGATAGGTTTAAATAATTTAAGTCTATGGTTGAGAATGAAATGGATCTAAAAATCAAGTGCTTGATGTTTGATAGAGGTGGTGATTTCACCTCCAATAAGTTTAATATCTTTTGTGAAGATCATGGGGTAAAGAGATAGTTATTAGCTCCTAGAACTCCTCATAAGAATGGAGTTATGGAGAGGAGGAATATGATAGTTCAAGAAGTGACAAGAACCATGATGAAGGAAGGAAATATACCAAATGACTATTAGAGAGAATTTTTTCATACTATTGTGTACATTTATAACAAATGACAAGCAAGAGTGAATAGTTCAAATACCCCCTATGATTTATTGTATGGAAAAGCATCCTACTGTGAAATATTTTAGAGTGTTTGGAAGTAAATGTTACATCATGAGAGATGAAGAAAGCTTAGGAAAGTTTTATGCAATATCAAATGAAGGAATCTTCCTTGGATACTCTACAAAGAGTAAGGAATATAAATGCTAAAATAAAAGGTTAAAGAATATAGTTGAAACTAAAAGTGTCATAGTACATGAAGAATCACATTAGAGAACAATGATGATAGAAGGATGTGAATCTATGACCCCCTAGTAGTGAAGAAGAAAAAGAAGGAGATAAATAAAAGGAGATGATAGTAGAAGAGGAAGAAGCTCCATAAAATAATCCTAAGACTCCTAAGTATGTGCAAAGAAATCATTCTAAAGTTCAAATCATTAGAGATAAGAGTATGAAGGTGTCTTGGCAAGGCGAAAATTTTCTATGTCAAAGGAATAGGTAAAATTTTGTTTACTTTCTAAGGTAGAACCTAAAACTATAACTAAAGGATGCAAGGATGAGAATTGGATCCAAGCTATGGAAGAAGATTTGAGGAAGATTGAGAAAAAATAGACTTGGGAATTAGTCCCAAGACTAGAAAATAGAAATGTGATAACTAAATGGGTTTTCAGGAACAAGTTGGATGAGAGTGGAAAATTTGTTAAGAAAAAGGATAGACTTGTGTATAAGGGATACTCACAAGTGGATGGAATATATTTTGAAGAATTTTTCTTCAATAGAAAGAATTGAATCCATCAAGATGTTTTTCAATTTTACAGCACATAAAGAATTCAAGTTGTATCAGATGAATGTCAAGTCTGCATTCTTGAATGGTGAGTTATAAGAAGAGGTATACATTGAAAAATTAAAAGGTTTTCAGTTATCAAAACATGTTGATATTGTGGGTAGGTTGAAGAAGGAATTATATGGAATCAAACAAGCTCCTAGAGCTTGGTATACAAGATTGGATAGATACTTATTGTAGTAGGGAATTAAAAAGGAACTGGAGATAACAACCTTTATTTCAAGGTTGAGGGAGATCAAATCTTGATTGTAGTTGTGTACAGTGATGATACAATCTTTGGATGAAATGAAGGAATGTGTAAGAATTTTGTAGAAGAGATGAAAAATGAGTTTGAGATGTCAATTTTTGTGGAGATGAATTTCTTCCTTGGGCTACAAATCAGTTAATTAGAAAATGGTATATATTTCTCACAATCAAAATATGTTAAGGAAATGTTAAATACTTTGGAATGGGGGACTCTAAACCAATTTGTACTCCCATGGTTACTGGTTCATTTAACATTTTTAATAATTTTTAATTATTTAATTATTCCCACTTTAACCTTTCATCCCATTCAATGGAATATTCTTTTCTAAAAATAACATATTCTCTTCTTCTATAATTAAATAATTTCTAATTATTTAATTATTTTTACTTCTCTCAATAAAGAATATTCTTGACGAATATTCCTTTTTCAAGAATTACTTTAACTTTTCATCTCTCATGCATTCTAAGCCCTTGATCTTAAGATTTAATCTCAACCCTTAATTCAATTATGAAAATATATATAATCAACCACATTCTCAATATTTCTTATCTAGAATTTGAGTAGCTAAGTCTTGTCAATTTGATTTTTGAGCATTCTTGAGAGAATTCATAGAATCTAGGTCATCACATTCACTAATATTTTGTAAGAAATAATGGAGGCTTAAGTGTTGAGAAATCCAACATCATAAAACACCAAGTTCTCCAACATTGTGATGTTAAGGTTGTATTCATGTTATGATTTCAATTGTGTTTGATTTGATTTATCTATCCCTTGTGTTTGAATTCATGGCTTGATTTGAAATTTTATCTTAGTGATAAGTGAGTTATATCTTCTTGCTCTGGGTTCTTAGATTGAATTATTGATTATTTACTTCATTTCCACTTTTCCCACTCACATTCTTAGCATGCCTGGTGGGACCCATGTCCCTAAATTTAACAATTCTTATGAGTTTGAGTGTTTTTACAGACTTTTGGAATGTGTCTGTTAGAAATAGGGTTCATGGTTGTGCATAAAATCACTCTTTTTTGAGAATCTGATCACAATTGTCTCATATTAGGGTCACTATTCTTAATCTGGCCACATCTCCATCATCAATTTTTGGGTTTTTTGACAAGGTTTTTTTTTTGCAGGTTATAAGTTCATGGTTGCCTCATATCAAGGTCACTATTGGTTAACACGATCATGACTACCTTAGTATAGGGCCTCCCTTGCACCTAAAATGATCTCTCTTGCATTAGAAGATGATTGTTGCTTTTATGCTTTTAGTTCTACTTTTTTGTCTCAAAGGTTACAAGTCTACTTTTACTAGAATAGAATCACTCTTGTAGAAATTAGGTAGTGACTGCTCCAAAACAAAGTCACTATTACACAATTAGATCACATCTATCTCAAAAGAAGTCCATGATTGTTAGGTAAGAGTTTCACATCTTCTCTCTTCTTTCTTTTTGTCTTCATTTCTTAATCTTGGATTTCATATTTTTAAAACCTTAACCCTAACCCTTGTTGTTTTCTGCTATTTTGGAATTTCACTAATTTATGCAACTTTTGTGGGTTGAAGACAATTTTATAAACTACTAATCCTATTTTTCTTGTAGTATTTTGAATGTTTGAAGGATTTCTAATTCAACAACTACCACTTTTTTATAGCCTTGCTTGCTAAAGAATCATCAACCAAACATCATATTTTTCATTTTATTAGATTAGCAAACATTTATATTGGTGCTTAAAAAAATAATTATTTCTATGCTTAGTAGGTCAAAGGGTGCATATCCCCTCCTCTTGCATCATTAGACAATCCTGGGTGATGAGAAACATATTCGATCTACATTTGTTCTTTGAGTCACCAAATTAATCTCATATAGTATCCACTCCCCTTGCATCATTAGACAATCCTAAGTGATAATAAATATCGAGACACTTCAACCTTCCCCAAATTTTATTTTTGTAGAGGGGGATTTCCTTGGGATTTCATCACCCTCAAGACAACCTCCAACATATATTCAAGTGGGCTAGATCATCGGTGTGAAGGTTAAAGGTAGTACCACGATCCTATGATGTATACCACATCTGTCAATTCAAATGTTGGTGTATAGACCACATTGGGATTGACTAGAGACTTTCGTGTCTCATGCTTGACTTTACACCACTCATGTTAACTAAGTCACTATGAACCATTATACTTTATAATCCTTAAGAGTAGTTGTAAAATGCATCAAGTCATAGTAGTGCATTGTTATAGCATCTTCACAAGAAGTTACTTACCATGTCCAATCTATGGTTGAGGTGTAAGGTGTATTGCTAGAGTTCACACTCTTTCAAGGTTAGGGGTATCAAGGTGGTACATGAACTTGGTATAAACCTATTCACCCACTCCTTAGATTTGAATTTAACATCACTTGAAAGGGTGAGGTAAGCCTACTATGAGGAGACGTTCCTTTAATAATAGCTAGTTTTTACTTGACTGACATGTATTCTTTGTGATAAAATAGTGACACTATTAGTGAGACTTGTGGAAGAATGGTTTTGCAAAGAATTCTATTATCATTCAAATAAGTTTTTCCTAGTTTTCCTATTGTGTGTATCACTTTCTATTTTTAGACAAAACCATCTTAAACATCATACCTTAAATGTCAACTTGAAAACTTTCAAAACTGTCATTAGACATGAAATAGAATGTAGAACCATGTCTGTTAAACACATAAGTCACTTTTGTATAACTTACTATGTCTGGCTCAAAATTTGTCACTTTCGCATAGCATATTTTTGTACTTGTCTAAGAATCTACTCACCCTTGTAGTACATATTATCACTATTGAAAAAATTTCCACTATTGCTAATATAGTCAACTCTTAGATTCATTTCTAGAACATAGTCTCTTTTATCTACAGTTCAACATTTGCTTTTGTATAAGCTCATGTCTATGTTGAAACTCTACCATGTCTTCTTGCACAACCACTATGTTTTCACTTCTCTACAATGATTTCTTTCTAAAAGAAATGCTCATAACTATCAAAATTTAGTCATAGACATTGTCATAATAGTTTTTCATACTATTGGAACCCTTGTTATAGTAGGCCTGCACATTTACACAATCAAATTACACTTTCAAACACTTTCATCCTATTTTAAAAAAATTGGTTTACCTATGGTTTATCATCATAGATTTCTTAGAAAAAATATTAATTATATTTTCATGACACTTTCTTAGCAGCCTTAGATGACATCATTTTTCATCTCAATCTTTCATCAATATCAAACTAGCCTTTGGATACCAAATCAACCACACCTTATCGACCCCATCATTTTTCTAGTGTCTCTTGATCCATTCAACCCAATCATCTTGTAGCCTTATCAAGTTTAAGTGGAAACCACCCTTGCCTTTAGGTTTGCTAGATCAATCTCATCTATATTTACTTGCACTCACAAGACTAGTTCAAGTAGAGACATCCAAATATCCTTTTCATCAACACTTTTGAGACTTAGCATACTTTAATCAAACTTGGTTAACATCCTTAGGTTATCATGATTCCTCAAAATACACTCATAATCTCATCATAGGGTTGACTACAAAAAACATGGCATCATTTCTAAGCATTAAAAAAATCCACTCACACTCTCATCATAGGGTTGAGTATCTAAAACATTTTCATTCTAAATCTTTCAAAAATCCAAAAAACTAGCATAAAAACAACATATATTTTATCCAAAAGGTTTACCAACAACTCCTTTTGAAGGTTGTTTTGAATACTAAAACCCAAATCAGCAATTACATCAAATATTTCATCATACATCATGGTTCATTGAGATTTTTTATGACAACAACAAGGTATCAACATAGAAAGAGAATGGAAATTTACACACAAGTAGTTCTAGTCAACCTACCACCACCAACATGGAAACTACTACTCCTATGCCATGGGGTTTTAATCCTATTGATGTTCCTCCAGCAAATTCAACCCCTCAACAACACAATACCATTCATCAACAACACAATGTCACTTCATCTCAGCAATACAATGTTGATCCTTCACAACAACATGATGAAAATCCTTTTCAACCACAAAATGTTCCTCAACAACACAATGCTACTCCATCAAAACATAACATTAATCCTCCATCAAGTAATTTTCATCTTCAACACCAACACATGCTTTCTCAACCACAAAACTAGCCTACTCAACCACAATATGGGTATGTAGAAGATGATAGTGACGAGGAAATTATTGAAGAAGACCTCTTGGAATTCACCCAAGATCCTAAGTTGAAAAAGGTAATGGAAAAAATAATTAGATTAGATCCCAACACATATTTCCTTAGACTTGCACAACATGGTGCCAAACTACCCATGGAATTTAATGTCGAAGCTCCCAAAGATCCTATACTCATTCATATGGATGAAGGGATAGTGCTTAGATGGATCCCTAAGCCAACTACTATAGATCCAAAGATACCTCCTCTCTTTCCAAAAAAAAGATCACCAACCAATGATTCATCTTCAACACAACATGTTGACAATCCTTTATATAGGAAAACATCTTAAGTGGAACAAGAAATTTCTTCCCAACATAGTCAAGTGGATCCTAATGCCTTAGCAGTTCAAAACATTACAATCAATCCATTTTTCACTCTATTTTCAACTCATGATGCTCTAAAAAACACATGGAGACCTAATGCACACAAAAATGTGTATGATACATCCTTTAAAAAAAATACAACACAAAGACCACATGTCAACATGCAAAACATGGGTAATCTTCCACCATGATCTACACATTACACACCAAAACTACATGCCAACATCCCCCAACAATAACAACACACGACATCACCCATTTATACCATCTATGATCAAAATAGTCCACCAACACAACAAAACAATCTATCAATGCAACAAAATAATCCACCCCTTCACACACAAAAAAATATTCCTCAAGATCAAAGAATATATCAAACTGTGTGCAGAAAATATGTGTAAGTGGAATAATAACAACACACCTTAATGAAACACTATTTAGAGAATTCAAATGACAGTTTTAATCTATTTGAAGCATAATAAAATCTCTAAAGTCATTCCATTGCTCTCTAACTCCAAGGATTTATTAAATCAAAGTGGATCTCAGATTGTGTGCACTGTGATTGTTAAAATGACAACCTAGAAAATGAGAATAAGAAACTAAATGATATGTTGTGATGAAATGAATGATAATGAAAGTTGTGATACTATGATACTGATATGAAATAATTAAATATTGTAAACTAAGATGTAACTGATATGATATGTTGTGACATGATTGTAATCTAATATGATTGCTAAAATGATCCTATTTGATAATTGCTAAATGTTGTATGTTGTATGCTCTAATATGATTCCTATAGAGTAAAATTGCATAAAAGTGGGATCCATTTCCTATAGCAAGAGGTTGCTTTTATAGATTTTCAAAGGAATTTTGTGACGTGGAAGAAAGAAATGATTAAGATTTGATTTGAATAAATCAATGGTAGAAGATGAAGAAGTTGGAGAAGAAGAAGAAGGGAAATGTTTTCTCTCAGAAAAACATTATGTCAAGTGATTAGGAAGAAAATGTGGATCCATGAAGCCAACTATTTCCAACTATTAAATTTTGTTTCAAAATTGGCTGGAAAGATAAAATAAAATTGAATCCAACTTGAAGCTTTCAACTTTGTTGAGAGAAAAGTTGTAGACATGTGCTCAATTGGAAATTTAAGCTATTCAATTTTGGAGGGAAGATGTATTATTAAATTAAAAAATTGGAATTTTTTTATTTAATAAAAGGAGATGATAATTAAACAAACTATGTGATTTTATTTATTTAATTAAGATGGAAGAATTAGGTAATTAAATAAAACAAACAATTGAATTTGTTTATTTAATTAAGATAGAAGAATTAGATAATTAAATAAAACAAACTATTGAATTTGTTTATTTAATTAAGATAGAAGAATTAGATAATTAAGTAAAAAAAACTATTGAATTTGTTTATGTAATAGAAGAAAAAAGAATGTGAGTTATATAAATATATATTTCTATTTGTTTATAAATAGATGAATTAAAGGTTAATTAATCAAATAATTGTTTTTAATTAATCAAATTTATGTAGACCATTTTTAGGTGTATACATTTTTCCCTTCTTTGAAGTGATGTGTTTACACATTGTTTCAAAGAATCAATTTTTTTGCTCATATTGACAAATATTTTCTAATATGCCCCCGATGTTGATTTTTGAGTGATAAAGGATGTATGCCCCCTCGGGAGATAAATCGATGAATTTTTGAATTTTTTAGGAATTTTTTTTTTAATTTTCTTTTTTTGTGATTTGATGATGAATTGATGATGATTTGAAATTTAAGCGATTTATCTTTCGATAAATGATGTTGAAAAATCCCTATTGATGAAATAATGAATAAGCCCCCTTTTATAATTTAAAATAAATCAATGCCATAAAAATCCTACTTAATTAGCCTTTAAGAGGTTAAAAAGGTGATTTTGATATTCATTTGTGCATATTGATTTTGAAATTTGAGAGTGATTTAGCAAATTGTGCATTTGGAGCAAGATGGTGATTCCCTACCACACACATCAATTTGAGTGTGTGCGATGAAACAACCGGTAGGCAGCGTATGAATCTCTGGTATGTACCCCAATAAAATTCCTCATAATATATGCAACTTGTTTTTCCCGCTCTTTTTCTCGTTTGAATGTTGCTTTCTAGGTTCAGCGCTTTGACATCCCAATGTAGCACATTAGAGAACTATTCTAGCACATTCACTTGTTTTATGCATTCAATTATAGATTTAGCACATAGGTATAAAATTGTAGCACATAGATTGAAATAGCACTTTGGAAGTCTAGATTAGCACATTGATTGACTGAAATGGCGCATTGACTATAATGGTGCATTGAATAGTTGTTTTAGCGCATTGTCTAACTGAAATGGCACATTCACATTTTTAGCACATTCATAGACTATTTTGGTACATTGGTGAGTTTAAATGGTGTGTTGACTTTTTTAGCGCTTTGACAGACTATTTTAGCACATCCAAGTTAGAAAAGATATGTTTTTCAGTAAACTTCTTGATTTTGATGTTCTTTGATCACGTTGGCCTTTGATGTTATTTTGATTGATGATTCTAATAGATTTAGATGATTATTGATCTCATGATCAGTGAAATTCAATGATTGATTGTGATAATTGACATCATGATAGGCAAGGATCAGTTATAGTTTGATCAATTGATTAACCTCATGATAGGCGAGATTTTTGATAGATTGATGCTCATGAGATTTGACCAAAGTCTCATCATTGCTGATTAGATTGATAGGCTGATTGATTTTGATTGATTAAAAAGATTACTGATTTGCGATATTTTGTGATGATAGGATCCTTTCGCCAATCTTCATATTCGTGAGTGTTTCTTGAGGACTTTGTTGATGGTGTTTTCTGCACAACAACAACTCAGATAAAATATGATATCCTATCTCTCTTGAAAGGTCAATCTCTATTGGAAAATAGATAAAACCAAGGTCTCTAATGTTAGGTCTTGAAAATGCAAATAAAATAACTCAGAGATAATGTGAAAATGTTGGTAATCACAAAGGGACCTTACTACAAGCAAATAATGGACTTAGATTTATCAGATCTAGCAATATGGTGATGCTTCAGATCTCGAATGTAACCCAAGTAATCAAAGAAATAACAAAAGAGATAAGGGTTTCAGAGATAATTCTAAGACTAATTCTAACCCTAAGATTAACAATGCAAAAGATAAAATGCTCAAAATGGACCAATCCCTCATAAACTGATTCCTGTTCAAGCCAAATAAATTTGCAATCTTACAGAAATAGTGCAATCTTCTAAGGTTTTAAGGATTTTCAAACAATGAATATTCATTCAAGATAACCCTATTGCAATTGAAATGAACAAGCATTCATAATTAAACTAAGTACGCTTTTAAGTCTAGGCTAACTTTGCAAAGCAAGTAACTATCAACTAATTGCAATAAGTATGGACTAGAGATCACTGCAAACACTTTAAGCATAAAACCCTAAATATCATCAAATCATCTAACATCAAATAAACTTAAGAAATTTCAAAGATACAATATCAAGAACCATGCCAGATAAAACTCAACACAAGAAAGGCACCAAATCACAATGTATTTACTTGTATTAAATAATCCAAAGTGGGAACAATTCTAGCCTTTTGTTACAACACTTTCTTGAAAGATGAACTAAATTCTAACTCCAATTCTTTCTCTTATCACAATTCGCTCCAATGTAAAATTTTCTAACTAACTTCTTACAAATGAGGCATAACGCCAAACTTATAGAAACCCTCAAGATATTTCGGCCCAATTAGGGTTTACAATAATAAATGGCCACACAATAGGTCATCCAAGAGAAATTTGAAATAAAATGAAATTTGCATTAAATGCACCAATTTCATCCATGTCAGCCTGGGCTCCCGAAAAAAGCTCGGTCCAATGCATGCAAAGGAAGAGAAAAAAATAATGGGGAAACACAAATTTTGATGTAGCATTGCATTAACTACTTCCCCCTTTTGTCCTTGGCATGCTCCACCTTATCCTGCACCATCAAAAATACCTTGTCCAAGTTGGCAATAGGTGGCATAGGTAAAACCCTACTTCTCCTCTCAAGGGACTTGATATCATCTCTTGACTGCTTCACCACTTTATCCAAATCTACCTTACTTATTTGATATCTTACAATAACTACAATGTAAGTTGCTACATCATCCAACTAATGTTCAGTGATAGGGCCCTCATTGATTGGAGAATACACATCTCGCCACCATTTTCTCAACTACTCTAGGCTAAGATGGCTTGGCACAAATCTCTTTCTCCCTATCATTAGTTCAAAAAAGGAAATACACTTATTGTAGATTTTAGTCAAGGTGTCTTCAATCTGCCTTCCTTGTTTATATATCTTCTTCAAAGCCTTTTTCCTTATCTACAAAATTTCAAACCATTCCCAAGGCTCTGTGATTCTTGAGGAAGCAAGAATTCTATCATTTATCAATTTATCTTCAATATACTCCATGATGGCCTTTTTCTTTTACAATAGGAGATCTACATATTCCTTATCTTGAGCCAACACATTCCTTAGCAAATCCAATGACCTCATTGCATCTCTTCCAGTAGAAAGGATGTCTTTGATAGCATCATCTCCCTTGGTTTGCACCCCCTGCAACCAGCCGACTATAGCATGTGTGGTGTTTTTCATTCTTTTCAACTCTAATATTATTTCTTGAGGTAGGAAGCCTGCAACAGATGAGGAAGAACTGATGGACTGCAAGGGTTTCATCAACTCTTGCAAATATCTCTTAAGTTGATCATTTTATTTCTCCAACTCTAACCTAGTCTACACCTCCTTCCTTAATCTGCCAAAATTCATAGCACTAGAGCCTTCATATTATTCAATGGATTTCTCCATGGAAGCATGCCCTAGGTTGATAGTCTACACACTATAATCCTTTCTAGTCACATCATCTCTATCCTTGTTAGGAGCAAGAGTAGCAATGTGGACTACCTTGTTGGTCGCTTCATCTCTCTCAATCCTAGAAATGACTCTGGCTTTCTTCTTTGTCTTCCCCTTTCCAATGTTTTCTAGTAGTTCATCCCAATTAGGGGGAGTATCATCCACCACAATATTTTTACTCTTCAATTCTTTATCCAACCAGTCCAAAATAGTAGATTCTGATTATACTTTGTTCTATCCATCTCCTTCTTGTTGAACTTTGGGCACACTTTCCTCCATACTTGGCTCCTTGGGGGATCTCCCTAACTAAATCCTCTTTTTCCTTACTATGATCCTCCTTCTCATGTAATGGTAAAGGAGTCCTAGATGGAATCTCCTCCCTCTGAAGAGGTTTATCCTCTTCACCTCCTGTAGTTAAATCCTCACAAGCCACCAAGGGAGACTGCAAAACCTTATCTATTTTTGCCTCAGCATTGTAGAGATCACCCTCTTGGAATTCCTCCTCCATGGTCTTGGGGATCTTCAACATCTTTTGGTTTTTTTGGAACATTTCCAATCTCAGGAAAATGAGGGATGTCCTCATGCTTGGTGATAGGAGAATTCATGGGAACATTTCCTTTTGGTGCAACATCCTTGGGAGGAGTCCTTGATCTCCTGGTATATACTTGTGTCTTTCCCCCCAAGATCTCTACCTCTACCACTACCACAAGTGTGTCACCTCCTTCATTTGCCTTAGAATTTCCCTTCTCCTTTTGTTACAACCTCACAATCCTCCTCCTTTTAGGCTAGGGCACACTGGCCTCTTCCTTTTCTCCTTCAGCTCTTTCAGCCTTCTTTCTCCTCAAGACATGCTTCCTTTTCTTGGCTATAGGATTTCTTTGTTTCTCTGCCTCTCCTACCTCCTTTATGTGAACATCTTTAAGTTTGATCTTGAAAGAAGATCCCACCTTGGTTTTTCCTTTGGGGTCTTATTCTGGTGATTCCTCGGTAGTAGAGTGAGACTCCAGGTCTCCCATAAGATCATAGGTGCATTGCACACCCTCACTCTCCAACTCTGACATCTTATGTTTGAGCCATAGCCTGGTATACTTGACTATTGGAGTCATAAAAATTGGTATACTTGATTATTAGAGCTATAGAAACATGCTCAAAAACCTCATAAAAATTAACCATCTCAAAGTTTGGGTTTCCAACCCTCTCGTGGAATCCAGGCGAGAGAGGAATTTTGGGAAATTCCCAACCAGGCCGATTTTAGCAAAATAAGAACAAAAACATCCAATAATCACTTAATCGACTATAATTAACCAAGAAACAACATGATACATCTTAAAATAATTCCAAGTTGATCATCAAATGCATAATCATTAAGAAAACTTTCATGCAATCTCTTGATTCTTCATTTTCAGCAAAACTTTAGGAAAATCCACAAGAATGACAACAGTTAAGGAATTCCAGGAAAATGAAGGAACCAAGAAATTTCGAGAAAATCCCGAAAGCACAGATTCTAGTGAAGATAATGCAATTTTCACAATTTAACCCCAGTTTCAAGAAATTGATAGGGTGACAGACAAACCGAGGAAATCCGAAGGTGGAGGAAATTCGTGAGGCAAGCAAAAATCTGAATTACTACATATTTCAGGAAAATAGAGAAAATGAAAATTCAGGGAATTTCTGGGAGATAAGGGATTCCACAAAGACTTTGAAAACCCGAATATCCATGTTTTCTCTCGACTTGACTCAAATTGATCGAATGATCACAAATTTGAGGATCTGGAGCTTGAAACAAGCTTGATTTGAACCTCCTACAGATCATCTTTAAATTTGAAACTCACCCTAAGGTAAATCGAGAGGGACTGGTGATGCCCTAGGAATGAAACCCTGAAATTCCACCATGAGCACACAGGATAAGCTTGGGTTCAACATGTTTGTTTGCAAATTTTACATAAGGTTCACTATGGCCCATACCAGCAAGCTACCTCATGATGAAATTGAAAGACAAGCTAAGAAAATCACTTGGGACCGACACTCAAATAGAATGGGATAACCCTAGCTTCAAGATATTCAACGCCCAAACACGTAGGAACTCAAACTGCAAGCACACCCAAAATGCCAAAGAAGCACGCACACTCAACAAGCAAAAGCAAGGCAATGTGAACCACATGGAGGAGCACCAAAAGAAAACTAGAAACCCAAGAATCGATCACCGAACCCCACCATATCAACATTCTGACTCACAAAACATACAAACAAATTATAAAGTAATTCAATTCATTCATTAAAAGAGGGAAAGCATCATGTACATACCATGAGGATAGAGAAAGTCAAAATAGCAGAAGCTAGCAAGAAACCTTAAAGTCTGAGCAAAGTGCAAATGGCTTCTAGAAAACCCAACTGCAACAATCAACCTCAATCCCAAACACACAATCTAGCAACAACACTCAGGATCAAGCACTCCAGACCAATAGAAAGCAAGAGATAAAACTTTAGTGGCACAAAACTCTAAAAAATCAATTTAATACTCACCGCAAAATTCATACAATCAAGCATTAATGCAGTCAACAAGATAGGTCAAACCAAAACCTGATAATTTGACAAGACAACGAACCCTTAGAGAAATATGGTCACGAAAGAATTCTGCGAAGGACTAAAATCTCTAGATCGTAGTGAAAAGCAGTCATCACCGGGTTTTTAAGGAAACCGAGGAATTCCGTGAGGAGTGGATTTTCCCGAGAGCAGTGAGAAAAATGGAATGAGTCCAAAACTTAAGGTTTTCAATATATATCATATGGGGATCATCCACGCAAGCAAGATAAACATCCAAGCACATGCCCAAGCAAGGGAATCCTCAAAAACCAAAGGGCCAAAAGACCAAGAACAAAAGAAAAAAAGAGAAAGAAAGAGGGTCCTCACTTTTAGTGGGGCATGTGTGCAAAAAGTGTACAACAAATGGTGACTCTGATGGGAAAATGCTCCAAATAATTTCAAGAACAAACTTGAATCAAGAACCCAGAATTTGCGGTTTCAGCCCTTACATCAGGATACCTATGAACAAAGTTTTAGAAATCAAAAGCAAGAAGACCTTTTCTTGTACTAGGGTTGATGTGTGTGTATTTGAATTCATTTCCCATTCTTTAGGTGCAACAAGAACCAGAGCAAGTCTGACTGGGCTACATAAAAGTTCTAACTTCAAAAGCAACCTGGATAGAGCCTCGCTGCCAGTCAAGCATCCATAGCCTTGATGAGGTTATCACTATGAACCTCCCAAGCATAGCTCTACTACTAGCTAGGCATCTATAGCCCGGTAGAGATACTACGATACCCCTAATAAGGTGAAGATCTATTTTGATTTTCAATACTTTCTCTTTTCTCTCTTTCTTTTTTATTTTAACATTCTTTTAAACCTTCCTTTCACCTTGTAAGCAATGAAACTCACACTCACGGATGAGGAACATAGTGGCACTAAAGCATAATATAAGATTTTTCACCTGGAAAAATTACACAGGAACCCTATGCAATTCCAAAATCTTTAAAATTTATGTGAAAATGTGAGACCCAAATATATTCCAAAGTTCAACCAAAACAAGTGACTCTAATTCTAAGTACAAGGGACATTTAGATAAAGGAATTCCACCACTTGACTCTGAAAAACTAACCAGAGTTTGAAAAATAAATTTCTAGAACAACCCCAGGTGAGCAACCCATTATGCAAATGCAACAACCCCCTAGAAAGCCAGAAACCAAAAGAAAAAATTAAAGCAGAAAGAAAAACCAACTGAAGCAAACCTACGCTAACCAAAACAAAGCAAAATAAATGAAAAGAAACCTATACTACCCAAACCAAAATAGCAGACAAGCAAAGCAAAGAATAAAGAAAACCTACTCTAACTATGTACAAGAGAGAGTTGCAAACAAATCAATATTGGAAGTAATGCTTTAGATACTACCCATTGACAGGAAGTGGGATGTCCTCACCAGTGAGGGTTTTGGGGCGAAAATAATTATCTCCCATAATTTTTGAAATCTGATAAGGGCCAAGATAGAGTTTTTGAAATTTACCATGCTCTCCCTTATGGTCATGGGATTTATCCCAGTAGAGAACTAAGTCAGAGATTCTAAATGCTTTCACCTTAGCTCTCTTGTCAAACCATCTTTTCAATATGCCCTAGTGTTTGGAAAAAAATTCTAGGGCCTCATCTCTCTTCTCTTCAAGGTGTAATAGCCAAACGGGCCTCATGTTTATCCTCCTCGTCATAGTATTCATTAATGAACTACAAGGTAGGGATCTTCAATTGGATGGGAAATACAAGTTCCAAACCATATACTAGGTGATAAGGGCAGGTTCCTATAGATGCCTTCTATCTGGTACGGTCTACCCAAAGAGAAAATCTAAGCTGGGTGTGCTAATCCTTAGGATTCTTCTCTAGTAACTTATAGATGACTATCAAAAGGTTCTTATTGGAGGACTCAACTAGACCTTTACCTTGAGGGTAGTAATTGGATGCAAATTTTATGGCGATTCCATGGTCAAAATCCCAATTAGAAAGTTTCAATGATGCAAATGCAGGACCATTATCACAAACCAAAGACAATGGACAACCAAAATGATTAATAATACCTGATTCAAGGAAAGTGATCACCACATTAGAAGTACATTGCTTACATGCAAGAGCTTTATTCCATCTAGTAAAATAATCAGTTATGGTTAGAATATACTAGTGGCCCACAAAAGAAGGTGGGTTAATTGGACCTATAAAGTCCATTCCCATTGTGCAAATGGTTACACATCTATGACCGACTGAAGTGGAAGGGTTGCCTATTTTTCTTTACTTGCTGCCATCTGACATACAAGACAAGTCCTCACATGGTTGTGTGTATCCTTAAATAGGGTAGGCCAATTATAACCTGCCCTTAGGAGCTGATTGGCAGTGGATGATGCAGAACCATGGCCCATGCCATATCTTTCATGGAATTCAATTATCACTTTGGTAGCTTCTTCCTTCCCCAGACATCTTAGATACACTCCCTCGTGATTTTTCTTATATAAAACACCCCCTTTCATCATAAAAATACCACTCTTCAGGTGCAAGGCCCGTCTTTGAATTGTATTAAGGTGATCAAGACACCGCTGGTTCAATAAATAATAAATGATTTCATCATACAAGTCACTTGGAGATACCTCTTGGAGATGATAATGTTGGGCTATGAGATCATGACCTATCTTAGCCATTGTCTTTGTCAGTACCTACCACCTCACTAATTTCATGGGTTGAATCTCAATATCCTATTCCTATAACATAGTTACCCATTTATCTCTTCATTCACCTAGCTCATTCTGCATTAGCAACAACTTTACGGTAGTATCAGGAACTATGGAAAAAAACTTATTCCTCATAATGTAGTGTCAAAATTTTTTTATTGCTCTAACCAAAGCATAGGCCTTCTTTTCTACATTATGATATCTCAACTCTACATCCTTTAAAGGAGTACTCATGAAGGCTATAGGATGCTCATCACCTTGATTAGACTTTTGAGTTAACATTCCAACACAGGAGTGATCAGAAGCAAATGAATATATGTAAAAAGGCTTAGCATAATCCAGACTCACTAACACTAGAGCCTCAACAATAGCTTTCTTAATTTCTATAAATGCCTCCTTGGCTTCTGCACTCCATTCCACTTTGGCCTCTTGTTTCAGCATAGCGTTCAAGAGCTTTACTATATCTACAAATCCAGTGATGAACTTTCTAAAAAAGTTGATCTTCCCAAAGAATGAATTCATTTCCTTTTTGCTTGTAGGAGGCTGAATCTTCAAGATAGCCTCTATTCATTCAAGATCAATGGTAATACCCTGTTTTGAAATAATATGTCCTAGCAGTTTTCCCTCTGTAACCCCAAAAATGAAATTCTTTGGGTTAAGTGAGATGCCAAACTCTTGACCCCTTTGGAATACTTTGCATAAATCTACTATGTGATTACCTTGCTTCTTAGAGAATACTACCAAATAATCCATATAAATAATGATGCACTTACCAATTATGTCCTTAAAAACAATATCCATAGCCCTCTAGAATGTAGCTTCAACATTGATCAACACGAAAGGAATTCTTCAATAGGAAAAAGTTCCCCATTTCATAGTGAAGGAATTTTTATGCCTATCTTCATATTGTACCATGACTTGGTTGTATCCAAAATACCCATTCAAAAAATACATCATCTGGGATCCATTGACAATCTGAAGTACCTCATCTAATGAAGGAACTGCATAATTATCTTTTTCTGATGCTCTATTAAGATTCCTAAAGTCCACACATAGTTTGATCTCTCCATTATTTTTCCTCATAGGAACTAAATTCACAACCTAGGTTGAATGCCTCACAAGAAATATAATTTGTGTTGAAAGTAGCTTCTACACTTCTTTCTAAATGATGGGTTCTAACAGAGCATTAATTGGTCTCTATCTTTGTCTGAATGGTTTGGCATTTGACTTCAAGGGAATGGTGTGTGTAATTATTGAAGTATCGTATGTTTTTAAGTCTTCATAGCTCCAGGCTATCACATCTCGATATGTATGTATAGCATCAATAATCCCTCTCCTTTCTTTGGGAGTACATACCTTACCAATAAAAATGTTCTTTACATCATCCTGTGTTCCCATGTTGTATGTTTCACATTGGCTACTAAGAGATTCCATTTTTACTTGTTGTTCCTAGTCTTTTATCCTATCCAAATCAAAAATTCATTATAATTGCACCATACCTTTTGGGATACTGTTGGTCTTCAGGTTGATGACCCCTCCCAAGTCCATTTTTTCCTCTTGAGGCTCTATCTCATCAATTACTTGAGAAACAAACACATCACGACTTGTAATGAAATCAAGAATATGCTTATCATCCTCAAATACCTGGGAATTGGTAAAGTTGTTAGGTACCGAAGGTACTAGTGTGAGCTCCACAATAAAATTCTTCAATCCTGAAAGTTGCAAGGGTTGCAATGTACTAGCTGCTTGTACTAGAGAATTTGGAGCTTGGTTTTTACTTCGAGGAATCAACTGGATGTTGAAAGCATCAAATCCCTCAATAATATCCCACACTCTATGTCTATAATTAGTCATCCTCTTGTCATGGCATGAATACTGTTTCCTCACCTGCCTGACTACCAACTAAGAATCCCCAAAAACTTGTAATATCTTAACTTTCTACCTTGATTCCATTAACAACCCATGGATTAAAGCTTCATATTCAGCCATGTTATTAGTACATTATAATTATAGTCTGTGAGCAACAAAATAGCTCTTGCCTTTAGGACTAATCAATTCAAACCCTGCTCCAACACCTTGCTTAGATTTGGATCCATTGAATCTTAACGTCCAATAGCCATCAGTCCTTGATTTCTTCGAATCATCTTTCATTTTACTATAGATAGGAGGCTCTTCAGGAAGCATTGCACTTTTACCCTTGTCATTATTTCATTCTCCCTATATATTTAGCCTCACAATTGGGATTGGGTTACTGCACTTTTGTACCTACTCCACAATAGTCTAACATACATGACATTCCAACTCAGAGTGGGGAGCATCATGGACTCGGCACCAATTAGGAAGCAATAATTCTTCGAAATTCATACTTCTACCCCATTGGATCTAATTCTCCATACACCTCTGGATGAATTCATAGAATTTATCCAGCAAACTGATCTTCCTATCCACTTGGTCATTAGTTTCATTTTTTTTCTCACTCAGTGTTTCAGAACCACTAATGAACTCATCTTGCATCATGAAAATTTCCTCAGACCCACTAGATTCTGATGTAGATACATAAGAGAGGCCTTGCAACATAAAGACCTCTTATGTACTAAGACTAATGCATCCAACACATAGTTCCCCATGCTAACCTCTGATATTAATATCTCATTTGAATTAATCTAGTACTCAGTGATTACATACTTCATTTTGGGCTCCCTTTCAATCCTAATATGATTTGGGACTCCTTTCCATGGTAGCCACATGTGAGAATGGTCAATAGATGTATACCCATTTAATGCCTTAGTGAAATTCTAACCCAAAATCCAACCATAGGTGTCAAGAATATCAACAACCTGGATGTTTGATCACCTGCTGCACCCTCAGATTGGATGCAACCTGCATGGGGATCATGTTCAACTCTCCTACTACACTCACCTTCATCTTGTCTAATTTAGTGACCTTCTTTTGAGAAGCAATATGGGTAATACCTAAATCTTTACAGACAACAAAAGGAATAACATTTGTAGATGCTCTTGAATCTAGTGGACAATTATGCAGTTTCTTCCCAAAGATACAAACATAAATAAAAAAGGGAGGGGTTTCCATCTTGGCTTGGAATAGACTTAACTAGGTGTAACCTTGTACAACTCAACTCTTATCTTTATCTTTCCCTTTATTCGCACATGGGACCTAGCCCTAGCTTTTAGGTGCCTGTGAACTAAAGGATCTCACAATTGCCTCACTAGAAGTTACTCCTTGTGGTGTTGTGTTTGAATTAAAAGACCCCAAGAAAGCATTCCTAATAGTAGGGACTCTTAATAATTCAAAAGGATAAAGAATTACCTTTACTTTTCTGAGTTCTTTAGTCACATATTCTCCCAATTGCTCCATGTTTATATTAGCATGAGCCTCCTTACAACCACTAGTCTATTTGTCCTTTGATACTTCAACATTGTTTCTCTTTGACAAGTACTATGTTGGTACATGAGGGTAAGATTGATTTTTATTGGCCTGTGGATCTGGTGTAGTGAAATTATTTGGAGGAATAGAAGTAGTAAAAGGACCTCTAGATTATGGACTCTTGTTAGGCTCGTTCCTCAAATCATATTTCTTTATAGGTTGCTAGAACATCTAAAATTCTTCAACACCAACTTCCTCCTCATCCAAAGGGCCATTATCATTTTCATTCTCTTCATTAAACAGCTGAGAGATTTCATCCTCATTCAACACCTGCTCTGTCTCTTTATCTTGGTCACTAGAATCTTCTTCTGTTTCATTCTCCTCACCTTTTGGGAATGGAGCATGGTTAAGTACCATTATTGGGGAATCATAAGGATTTGAGGGAACAATGTCCTAACTATTGGAATTGTTTTCAACTTCATATTGAAAGATGGAAGAAGCAATCTAAAACTCAAGGCAATCTAACTTAGAATGTTGACTTGTCTTATGGAGCCTACACCATCTAGACAAAGTTGCTTCTGCTAGATACACACCACTTGGAATCTTCTCCTGGGTAGGGGGATGATCCAATGGAGTGGGAATTCCTCCATTATTAGGCCCGATATTTCAAGGTCTATTCTATCTAGGTGTACCTTTTGTCAAAACCCTGTCCACCTTGTTGCCCCCTATCATTGTTCTGGCAAGAGCCTTTTCCTCTTTCAAAATTTTGATTTATGTCAAAATATTGCCCTCTATCAAAGTTTTGTCCTTTAGCAAAATCTTTGTTCTCTTTGTTATAGTTGAACTGCATGTTCTTCTATGTAACTTGAAGTTGGTTGTTCTGATTTCTTAGATAGGTCACCTCCATATTCAGTTTCTTCACCTACTCAGTTAACTAATCCAGTCATTCTTTATCTAAACCATTGTATGGTGTTGAATTGACATTACCAGGTGGGTATCTTGATGCTCCTCCAAAACCAATAGCCTAATTCAAGACCTCTTAATTCTACAAATATGTAGGAAAACCAGCCTGCTGCTATGGGTGAAGCAATTGATAAGCTCCTCGCTGACGATAAGAGGTCATTAGCTAAGCTTGATTTATCAGAGGACCAAGGTGTGGGATCAAAGGCAATGATGGTATTGGATTCATCATGGGAGCATGATTAGTCAAAGCTTGGTTAAGTGATTGGACTTGTCTAGGGTGAGCAGTAGGTCTTAAGGATGGCAAAGGTCCTGAAAAATGTTGCCTCAGATCTGTGCTGACCTTAACATCCTCTGTATATGCAGTGAGAAAATTAGTTGTGGGATTAGTCCTCCATTTAAGGAAGGTGGATGTAAGGCTATCAAGGTCTTTAAAGTAGACCTCTAGGGCAGTGGCATCATCTATAGTATAAGGTGATTGAAGTTTGGTGTATGCCCGATGAAACCTATTATTGAAAGACCCCATAGGCTCATTAATTTACCTCTTAACCCTGGTAAACTGCATGTAAAGCTCATTGGCACTAATGGGAATTTTAAATTTCTGCATAAATTCAGTCTCTAGTTTTGTCTAATTATGGATAGAAGCAGCAGGTAAGTGATTATACCAATAAAAGGAATCTAACCCTACGGAATAAGGGAAAATACTACATATAAAATCCTAATGGTTCATTCCTCTATCTCTCAAACAAGTCTCAAAAATCTTAATATTCTCCTCTGTAGTCCTATTGGGATCATTGGTATGGAACTTTGAGCAAAAGTGCTCAGGGTTCTTGGGCATGATATTGTAATTATTGAATATCAAAGGAGATGGGTTATTGGCTAGAAAATCCATTGGTGGAGGTGGAAGTGGTAATGGATGATTTACGGCTGGTTGGGGTTGTAGAATAGGAATGGCTTTAGAATCAAAAGAGGATGAGGATGATGAGGATGAGGATGATGGGGATGATGGTAGTGCCTAGGTGGATGATGATTATCTCCTTGTTCTGGTCTTTCTTGACCTAGTAGGGGCTTGTAGCTCTTGAAACTCTTCCTCTCTTGAAGTAGAACTAGTTCTTCTTCTAAACCTTTCAAGAGAAATGGTGTTGAGAAAATGCTCCAGTTTTCTTACTCAGGCCCTCCTTCTAGTGCCAATTTGTTGATGGTGTTTTCTGCACAGCAACAACTCAGAAAAAATATGATATCCTATCTCTCTTGAAAGGTCAATCTCTATTGGAAAAGAGATAACCCCAAGGTCTCTAATATTAGGTCTTGAAAATGTAAATAAAAAAACTCAGAGATAATGTGAAAATATTGGTAATCACAAAGGTACCTTACTACAAGCAAATATTGTACTTAGATTTATCAAATCTAGCAATATGGTGATACTTCATATCTCAAATATAACCCAAGTAATCAAAGAAATAACAAAAGAGATAAGAATTTCAGAGATAATTCTAAGACTAATTCTAACCCTAAGATTAACAATGCAAAAGATAAAATGCTCAAAATGGACCAATCCCTCATAAACTAATTCGTGTTCAAGCCAGATAAATCTGCAATCTTACAAAAATAGTGCAATCTTCTAAGGTGTTAAGGATTTTTAGACTATGAATATTCATTCAAGACAACCCTATTACATTTGAAATGAACAAGAATTCATAATTGAACTAAGTATAGTTTTAAGTCTAGGCTAACTTTGTGAAGCAGCTAACAATCATCTAACTACAAAAAGTATGGACTAGAGATCACTGCAAACACTTCAAGCATAAAACCCTAAACATCATCAAATCATCTAACATCGAATAAAATTAATTAATTTTAAAGATAGAACATCAAGAACCATGCCAGATAAAACTCAACACAAGAAATGCACCAAATCACAATGTCTTTACTTGTATTAAATCATCCAAAGTGGCAACAATTCCAGTCTTTTGTTATAACACTTTCTTGAAAGATAAACTAAATTTTAACTCTAATTATTTCTCTTATCACAATTTGCTCCAATATAAAAATTTCTAACTAACCTCTTACAAATGAGTCATAATGCCAAACTTATAGAAACCCCCAAGATATGTCGGCCCAATTAGGGTTTACAATAATAAATAGACACACAACAGGTCAGCCAAGAGAAATTTGAAATAACATGAAATGTGCATTAAATGCACCAATTTCATCCATGTTGGCCTGGGGCCTCCAACAAATCTTGGTCCAATGCATGCGAAGGAAGAGGAAAAAATAATTGGGAAGCACAAATTCTGATGTAGAATTGCATTAACTACTTCCCCCCTTTGTCCTTGGCAGACTCCACCTTATCCTGAACCATCAAAAAACCTTGTCCAAGTCAGCAATAGGTGGCATAGGTAAGACCCTAGTTCTCCTCTCAAGGGACTTGATATCATCTCTTGACTACTTCACCACTTTATCCCAATCTACCTTACTTATTTGATATCTTTCAATAACTGCAATGTAAGTTGCTGCATCATCCAACTGATGTTTAGTGATAGGGCCCTAATTGATTGGAGAATACACATCTCACCACCATTTTGTCAATTGCTCCAGGCTAAGATGCCTTGGCGCAAATTTATTTCTCCCTGTCATCACTTCAAAAAAGTAAATACACTCATTGTAGATTTTAGTCAAGGTGTCTTCAATCTTCCTTCCTTGTTTATATATCTTCTTCAAAGGCTTTTTCCTTATCTACAAAATTTCAAACCATTCCAAGGCTCTGCGATTCTGGAGGAAGGAAGAATTCCATCATTTATCAATTTATCTTCAATTTACTCCATGATGGCCTTTGTATTTTGTAAGAGGAGATCGACATCTTCCTTATCCTGAGCTAGCACATTCCGTATCCAATCCAACGACCTCATTGTATCTCCTCCAATTGAAAGGATGTCTTTGATAGCATCATCTCCCTTGGTTTGCACCCCCTTACAACCAGCCAGCTATAGCATGTGTGGTGTTTTTCATTCTTTCAAACTTTGATATTGTTTCTTGAGGTAGGAAGCATACAACAGATGAGGAAGAACTGATGGATTGCAAGGGTTTCATCAACTCTTACAAATATCTCTTAATTTTATAATTTTATTTCTCCAACTCTAACCTAGTTTGCACCTCCTTCCTCAATCTACCAAGGATCACAACACTGGAGCCTTCATATTCTTTAATGTCTTGCTCCATGGAAGCATTCCCTAGGTTGATATTCTACACACTATAATCCTTTCCTGTCACATCATCTCTATCCTTGTCAGGAGCAGGAGTAGCAATGTGGACTACCCTATTGTTTTCTTCATCTCTCTCAATCCTAGAAATGGCTTTGGATTTCTTCTTTGTCTTCCCCTTTCCAATTTTTTCCAGTAGCTCATCCCAATTAGGGGGAGTATCATCCACCATAATTTATTTACTCTTGAATTCTTTATCCAACCAGCCTGGAACAATAGATTCTAATTGTACTTTGTTTTGTCCATCTTCTTCTTGTTGAACTTCGGGCACACTTTCCTCCATACTTGGCTCCTCGGGGGATCTCCCTAACTGAATCATATTTTTCCTTATTGTGCTCCTCCTTCTCATGTGTTGGTGAAGTATTCCTAGTTGACGTCTCCTCCCTCCAAAGAGGTCTATCCTCTTCACCTCCTATATGTAAATCCTCACAAGCCACCAGGGGATATTATAGAACCTTATCTATTTCTTCCTCAGCATTGTAGAGATCACCCTCTTGGAATTCCTCCTCTCTGTGGTCTTGGGGATCTTCAAAATATTTTGGTTTGTCTGGAACATTTCCAATCTCATGAAGAGGAGGGATGTCCTCATGCTCGATGATAGGAGTATTCATGGGAACATTTCCTTTTGGTGCAACATCCTTGGGAGAAGGAGTCCTTGATCTCCTAGTATATACTTGTGTCTTTTCCTCTGAGCTCTCTACCTCTACCACAAGTGCGTCACCTTCTTCATTTTCCTTAGAAGTTCCCTTCTCCTTTTGTGACAACCTCACAATCTTCCTCCTTTTAGGCAAGGGGACACTGGCCTCTTCCTTTTCTCCTTCAACTCTTTCAGCCTTTTTTCTACTCAAGACATGCTTCCTTTTCTTGGCTATAGGCTTTTTTTGTTTCTCTACCTCTCCTACCTCCTCCACATGGACATCTTTAAGTTTGATCTTGAAAGGAGAGTCCACCTTGGTTTTTCCTTTGGGGTCCTTTTCATGTGATTCCTCAGTAGTAGAGTGAGACTCCAAGTCTCCCATAAGATAATAGGTGCATTGAACACCCTCACTCTCGAACTCCAACATCTTATGTTTGAGCCATAGCTTGGTATACTTGATTATTGGAGTCATGACCTGTTCGAGCTCTATCTTATTTTCCTCCAGCTAATCAACCTCTCCAACTGGCTTATCCTTCATAGCCTCAAAGTTATGACCTTGAATCAAATTCCCATCCTCCTCAGCCTGATCAGGAACAACCCTTATGTTGTATAACAGTACCAAGATGAATGGTAACCTAGAGAAATTCTTCTTTTTGACTTAAAACTCATCATTGATGTTGGCCTAGTAGTCTTCTATGTTATCCTTGTGATTGTATTCTCTGCTAGCCTTCTTCTGTGCCTCACCTGTTATGTCAAACCTGGACCTCTTGGAGTGGAAAGGAAGACCCAGGGTACTCATCTCCTCTTCAGAAGCATGGGACGAGTTAATAGAAGGGAAGGCTTCATCACTGCCTATCGTTTAAAAAAAAGCACCACCAAATCCTGTCTTGTGCTTTTCCCTCTTCATAGTTACATCAAAGTCACATATCTATCTTGTGACCTCTAGGAGTAAAACATGATCTATAGGGTACCTAGGGAGTCTGTATGGAGCCCTCTAACAACCATCAATTCTTAAGAATGAAAAGGTGGGGAACTGAATAAACTAGGCTCCAAACCTCTTAATTAGCTCCTCAACATTATTTTAGATCTGGACATGCTCTACACCTTGGAGAAACCTAGTAATGTACATGGTGAATGCATCATTCACCCTTCTATATCTCGAGTTACCTAGGTGTAGCTATGGGTAAACTTCATAAATTACATCTTGTGCAAACACACCTTTTGTGCTCAATCCCTTGTATGGGTGGAACCTAGCTAAAGCATAGAATAGGTAAGAATTCATCATGAAAATCTTAGTCTACAAGACATTACACATCTGCTCATGAATCATGGCACTTATTAGGCCTGCCCAGTGGTAGTCTATACCCTGTTCCATCCTAGCAATGACATGAAACATCCAATTTGTGAACATTCCTACACTCTTCAACCCTACCACCCTACTAAGAAGGGTAATAACATCATAGTATTCCTTCCTAAATTTGGCTCTGAATAGCTACTTGGGTAGCTTGGAGAAATGGGACTTAGCTTTTTCCAACCAGGAATTAATGACCTATTGGGATTTGATGGTATCTTCCTCATAGAACTTCTTTGCCACATCCATGTCAAAAGCCACCACATGAGACCTGTCAGGCATGTCAAAGTTCTGCGCTATAGACACAAGATTTAGATTTGCCACAATTCTCCCTTAGGGACCAACTATCCTTTGTGAACCTCTGTCATAGTGTCGCGCACATTCAAGAACTAGTTCATAACACTGCACTGTAGGAGAATATCTAGCTATAGGCGCCAATCCTGATTCCAATATCCTTTTGGCCAATAGAGGAAGGTCATGTGCTGCCATCCTTGTCTTGAACTCTTCATAATACCACAATCCAACATTTGTATCAGTGACCCCTGACTAGATGGAGGACAACTTTCTCTTTGGAATTCTTCTTTTGATATCCATCTTGATTCTTTCTGCCTCAAAATTGGAAGACCCCTCTGCACCTAGATCCACCACTCTACCCTTGGTTCCACTTGTCATCGCCTTACCTAACTCAGCTTGCATTCAACAAAGAAACTATCATAAAGATCACATGGAACACAAGTTAATTAATCAAAAATGACAAATTCATCTTCAATACAAGTCCCATGATAATCAACATGCTCGAAAACCTCATAAAAATTAACCATCTCAAAGTTCTGGCTTCCAACCCACCCACAGAATCCAGGCTAGAGAGGAATTTTGAGAAATTCCCAACCAGGCAGATTTTAGCAAAATAAGCATAAAAGCATCCAATAATCACTTAATCAACTTTCATTAACCAAGAAACAACATGATACATCTTAAAATAAGTCAAAGTCGATCATCAAATGCATAATCATTAAGAAAACTTTCATGCAATCTCTTGATTCTTCATTTTTAGCAAAACTTCGAGAAAATCTGCCTTAGACAGAAATCCGTGAGAATAGCAATAGTTTAGGAATTTTGGGAAAATGAAGGAACCAAGAACTTTCACGAAAATCCCGAAGGCACAGATTCTAGTGAACTAATGCAATTTTCACAATTTAATCCCAGTTTCAGGAAATTGACAAGGCGATGGACAAATTGGGGAAATCCGAAGGTGGAGGAAATCTGTGAGGCAAGCATAAATCTGGATCACTACATATTTTGGGAAAACAAAGAGAAAACAAAAATTTGGGGAATTCTAATAGATAAGGAATTCCACGAAGATTTTGAAAACCCGAATATCCATTTTTTCTCTCGACCTCACTCAAATTGATCAAACGATCAAAAATTTAAGGATTTGGAGCTTGAAACCAGCTTGATTTGAACCTCCTACAGATCATCTTTAAATTTGAAACTCACCCTAAGGTAAATCGAGAGGGACTGGTGATGCCCTAGGCATGAAACCCTAAAATTCTGCCATGAGCATGCAGGATAAGCCTGGGTTCAACTCGTTTGTTTGCAAGGTTTACAAAAGGTTCACTATGGCCCATACCAATAAGCTACCTCATGATGAAATTGAAAGACAAGCTCAAAAACTCACTTGGGACTAGCACTCAAATAGAATGGGATAACCCCAAATTCGAGATATTCAATGCTCAAACACATAGGAACTCAAACCCCAAGCACAACCAAAATGCCAAAGAAGCACACACACTCAACAAGAAAAAGAGAGGCAATGTGAACCACATGGAGGGGCACCAAAAAAAAACCAGAAACACAAGCATCAATCAACAAACCCCACCATATCAAAATTATGACTCACAACACATAAACACAAATCATGAAGTAATTCAATTCATTCATTAAAAGATGGAAAGTGTCATGTACATAACATGAGGGCAGAGAAAGTTGAAACAACAGAAGTTGTCAAGAAAGCTTAAAGTCTGAGAAAAGTGAAAATGGCTTCGAGAAAACCCAACTGCAACAATCGACCTCAATCCCAAACACACAATCCAACAACAACACTCAGGATGAAGCAATCTAGACGAATAGAAAGAAAGCAATAAAACTTTAGTGGCACAAAACTCCCAAAAATTGATTTAATACCCGCTGTAGAAATCATTCAATTGAGCATTAATGCAATCAACAAGATAGGTCAAACCAAAACCCAGGAATTTGACAAGGCAACGGACCCTCAGAGAAATCCGGTCACGACGAAATTCTGTAAAGGACCAAAATCTCTGGATCGTAGTGAAAAGCAGTTGTCACCCGGTTTTCAAGGAAACCGAGGAATTCCGCTAGGAGTGGATTTTCCTGAGAGTAGTGAAAAACCTGGAATAAGTCCAAAACTTAAGGTTTTCAATATATATCATAGGGGGATCATCCAAGCACATTCCCAAGCAATCAAATCCTCAAAAACCAAAGGGCCAAATGAACAAGAACGAAAGCAAAAAAGAGCAAGAAAGAGGGTCCCCGATTTCAGTGTGGCATGTGTGAAAAAAGTGCACAATAGACTTTTAATCTGATACCTCAGCTGACCCACCTTGATTAGGTGTTATTTCATGTTACGGTTTGTCCTCTTCATTATATATGCCCTAGATTAGGACTAACAGGGGTCTTCTCACAACCTTAGTAGAGAGATGGCATAGTGAGCATAACACCTTTCACTTACCTACTAGTGAGATGATAGTGACCCCAGAGGATGTATACTATATACTCAGAATACCTATGGTGGGAGAGCTTGTGTTGTATGATCATACTAAGCAGGGTGGTACCGATTCCTTGCGTAGAGTGTTTGAGGATGACCAAATATGTGGATATGAGATTCCCTGGAGGGAGATGGTTGATGCTTATGCTACACTACCATCTATGCTTGTTGGTTTCATTGGGGGTTTTCTATGTCCTGACCATAGGTCGAAGGGACTGTCAGTCGAATGATGTCAGATTCTAGAGTAGATGATCATGTAGGGTATGAGATACACTTGGGGTGTGTATGTTAGCCCATTTATACCATGATTTACACCAGGTTGTTTATCTTAGAGGATGAAATTTATCGGCCGAAGTGACATTGTTACTGATATGGGCATGGAAGTATATTTCCATCACATGTCCCATTGTAGATATACAATGGCTAGTTGGGAGACCATATGTCCATGGCTACATAGGTTCAATTTTCCAACATAGGCTAGGAAAATTGGAGTATTGGAGGCAAATGTTGGATGATCTGTAGTATTTTGTATGGCGGCCCTACATTGGTTATGAGTAGTGGGTGGAGGATGATACAAAGATGTCATATTTGTGCCAGTCCATGTATCTGATTGTGAGGACCTGATTTATCATTAAGAGATTCTTGCTGAGGAGGGTTATGCGGTAGTATGATAGATTATAGGGTATGCCATAGGGAGTCGCTCAATATGTAGTGCAACATATGGATGCATCAGAGTGGTGGCCCACCCTATTCTATGATGTATTAGTTGAGGAGTATCAGGGGTTGCAACCAATTATCTGGGATTATCATCCAGAGGTTGTTGAGGTAGGGATATTCAAGGAGCATTCTTAGTACCTATTTCTACATTCATTCCCATGAATCTCCAACCCAGATGATGTGGTGCCATTTTTGGATGAGGAGGAGAGGGAAGTAGTACATGGTCGTAGGTGGAGGAGGAGAGATGGAGGAGATGTCAGAGGGGGAGGTGGTAGAGGAGGAGATGGCAAAGGAGGAGATGGAGAGTATTGATGATGATGGATATGATGACGATGGAGATGATGGAGATGGGGGTGGTGGTAGAGGTGGTGGTCGAGTAGAATTTGTTGTTAGTGATGTGATGGTGCCTCAGTAGAAGAGGTCTTTTTTGGTTGTGGCCCATCAACATGTATAGATTGGGCTACCCTCATAGCAGTAGCTGGCATAGATTGTTACTTTGTAGGTATAGGTTTAGACTCTTCAGGGGAAGTTAGCATAGGTGCAGGAATTGCTCACTCAGGCATAGGCATAGGTTACCACTTTGACAGTTAAGAGATATGCGGCTAGATAGGTGAGTGAGAAAGCAATGGAATTATTTGAGAGATTGCAGAGAGTAGCTGAGGGGACTACACTGGGGACATGATGAGAGAGGTGACACGAGTTTCTAGAGAGGCCAAGTATTATAGGGGCCAATATCATGTAGTTATGTCAGTCGAGAAAAGAGTTAGCTATGCCAAGTCTAGATCAGCATGCAACCACTCTCTGACCACTAGCATGGGTGTGTTTCAACCTCTATGTTGATATTGTTTCTCTTGAAATTCATTCAAACTTCATTGTATACTTGACATTATGATTTTTGAGATTTATATGATATGTAACGGCTTATTCATCTTTATGTGTTCTATATGATTTTATGATGAATTCCAATGATATATGCATTTAATTTCCATTTTATATGTCATGTGATGCTTATATGATAATGATGTTATGAGTATGCACTGATGAATTTATGATGTATGGATGAAATGTTAAATGATGTTAATATGAAATGCCATGAGATGAATTTGATAATGCGAATGATGTAAATGTGATATGGATTTATGATGATGCAAATGATATATAACACAACTTGTTTTTGATACTTTCTGATGTAAATATGTATGATCTAATGCATGGAAAGATGTATGAATGATAATGTCAATGATAAAGCCCCTACATGCATGATTTTTTTTTGATATTTTTCTAATGCAAATATATGATGTGATGTATAAATGAATGAATGATATGTTGATTCAAATATATGTGTTATGAAAATGATTATGCAACTACATGAGAATGAAAATAATTTTGTTAATTTCAAGTACACTCAATCCATTTAAATGATAGAGATAACATTTTTTTCAGCAATTTTTGTCAACCTTGACACAATCCATCCTGCAAATGAAAAGCTAACATGAATGCAATCTAATTTAAGTATGAAAATGTACATATGCAAATTTTTCATTTTAAAAATCCAATTATCATTATTTTTATCATCATTGAGCCATTGAAATGTTGAAAGTGAGTATAAGAATCAATGGTATAAGTTAGACCATGATGACCTGAGTACTTATTTCATGATTTTTGATATTGCAAGTTAACACAAGAATCTAGGTATAATTAAACTGAGATGACTTGAGTATTTATTGCGTAAAACAAACAAGAATCAATCATTTTGCTATGTGAATCTGAAATGTTATCAGTGATAATTGGTAGAGCATGTCTCACAACAATTCACATAGGAATAATGATTAACTCACAGACAACAAACAAAGAAATTTCATACTCCTTCCTTTCTTCTCTAGTTCAATACATCATCAAGTTGTTCCAAAGATATAGTAACAAAATAAAATTACAACATTTGAACACTCAAGCTAAAGCAGTAAAATAATGATTCAAAAGAATATCATCCATTTAGATTTGACTTGCTTGATTGATTTAAGTAGTTTGATTTGGATGGTTTGATCTTTTGATAAGTGATGATTGATTGTTTATGTTTTTTTACCTATGATCATTGTGGTTATTGCATTGTCATATTGTTGTGTGTTCATTTGTTGAAGCATGTAGTGTACTACTCCTAGTGAGTTCAAAAATTTTCCCCCAAGCTAGGGTGAGACATAACCACATTTCCAAAATACGTATATGAAGTTTTTTGATGATAAGCAAAATGATAGCAAAAGCGAAGGGTGAAAATGTGCTCAAATAGATGGTACAACTAGTCTATCACAAATAGCACCTGTTGCTAGATTTTCACTACTTATTTTTATTGCACTTTTTTAGATTTTTTTTTTATTTATATATATTTTTTTTGTATTTTTGTAGAACTTTCACCATGCACTAGATAATTCAAGTATAGAACTTTATACAGTGGGTACTATTGATAGGTTCATCAAAAAAATCCCCTTCAGGTGTGGACAACTTATAAGCTCCTGATCCATAAACTGATATGACAACGAAGGGACCTAGCCCATTTGGTTCAAACTTACCCTTCTTTTCATGATCCTATTGATTGTGAGGGTTTTCCTTTAATACCAAGTCACCTACCTAAAATGCCCTTGGTTTGACTATGTGATTGTAGCTTCTATACATCCTCTATTGATATTATTTCAAGTGATCCATAGCTTGCTGACGATGCTCATCTAACAGTTCTAGCTCTTGAAGTCTAGATACTCAGTAGCCCTCATATGAAATGATCCCTTTTAGTGATACATAGAGTGATGGTATTTCAACCTCAATAGGTAGAATAGCCTCTAATTTATATACCAAGGCATATGGTGTAGCTGTTATAGGTGTTCCGATACTAGTTTTATATGCCCACAAAGTAGAGTTCAGTTTAATGTGCTAGTCACATCCAACATCGTTGACCATTTTCTTCAATATTTTCAATATAGTTTTGTTTAAGGACTCTGCCTAGCCATTTCCCTAAGGGTAATATGGTGTTGAAAACTAATGCTGGATATGGAACTGGTCACATAATTCTTGCACAAACTGATTCTTAAAAGGTCTACCATTGTCGATGATAATTGATTGAGGAACACCATATTGATAGATAAGGTAATTTAAGATAAAGGATAATTTTTTTTTTCCTATGACCATGGTTAGAGGTACAACTTCAATCCACTTTGTAAAGTATTATGTGGTTGTAATGATAAATTTAAGTTCATTGGATGAAGAGGGGTGAATTTTTCATACCAAATCTAGTCCCCACTGACAAAAAGACCATGTTGGTGTAAAGGGTTGTAGTTCTTGTGCCAGTGCATGTATAAGGTTTCCATGGATTTGACATTTTTGTCATTTCTTTACATATTGAACAGACTCATTTTCCATATTCGGCTAGTAATACCCCAAACGTAGGAGTTTCTTCGCTAGAGTTAGACCACTCAAGTGAGTCCCATAGATACCTTCATGAATTTCATGCAAGGCTGTTTCAGCTTCATTACATTCTAGACACCATAGGAGAGTACCATCAAGACCTCGATGGTAAAGTATGTCGAAAATCAAGGTATGTCATGTGGCTTGGTGAATGAAATTTTGTTTTTGGTTTTGGGAAAGGTCAAGTGGAAGGGTATTGTCTTTCAAGTAAGTATAAATTTTCCCATAGATGGAGGTTTTAGGGTCAACGGTATGACATATCACTTAGGATTTGGGATTTTTGTAGGCGATATTAGACACTTGTTCCACCATAAACTCATAATGTCTTCATTGTTCTAGTATCTGCAAGAGAGAAGCAATTGTAGCCATTGCATCAACAACTTTATTTTTTGCTCTTGGTATTTGTTCAAACTTGATCTAGACAAAGTACTTCTTGAAATCATCCACCATTTTCTTATATGGCAGCAATTTGTCACCCCTTGTTTGGTAATCACCATTTACCTAACTAATGACCAGTTGTGAATCTCTATAGACCTGAAGCTTTGTGATATTCCATTCAATTGCTACTTTGATGCCAATGATTAATGCCTCATATTCAGCTGCATTATTTGTACAAGGAAAGTTGAGTTTTTAGGACTTTAGAGTGGTATGTCCTAGAGGTGTGACAAATAAGATTCCAACACCTGATCCATGTTGCATGTATGATCCATCAAAATATAGAATCCATTATTGTGGTGTGATGGTTGGAACATCCACATCAGGAAATTAAATGCTCATTGATTGATTATCTTGTAGAGGTACTTCATCTAACTGATCAGCTATGACTTGTCCCTTGATGGCTTTGTGATCTAAATATTGGATATCAAACTCAGTCAAGATCATGACCCATTTGGATAGCCTTCCTATTAAGGAAACTTTGTTGAGTAAGTATTTTAGTGGATCAATTTTTTCTATGAGTTTAACTATGTGAGTTAACATTTAATGGTGCATATTTTGAGTAGCAAATACTACTTCCAAACAAGATTTCTCAATGATGGTGTAATTTATCTCATAACCATTCAAATTTCTACTGATATAAAAAATATCTTGTTCCTTTCCTACAAGATCTTCCTGTACTAATAAAATCCCTAATGAAATCTTCGTTGTTGCTATATAAAGTAGTAATGGATTTCCTTCTGTAGGAGGCACTAGTATTGGTGGATACATCAAATATTTCTTTAGTTGATTGAAAGTAGTTCCACATTCTTCATCCCATTTGAAAGAGACATTCTTATGTAACAAGTGATTGAACAAATGACTCTTGTTTGCTAGTTGAGAAATGAACCTTTGGATTGATTAAAGCCTTCCCTATAGAGATTGTAGTTGACTGATGTTTCTAGGAGGCGATATCTCCATAATAGCCTTGACCTTGGTGGGATCTACTTTAATACCTTTCTCTGAAACTATGTACCCTAGTAGCTTCACCAATGTTACACCAGACACACATTTCTTGGGATTTAATTTGATGTTTAACTTTTCTAGATGAGTGAAAATTTTGTCTAGAGTCTCAAGATTTACTTGTCTGGTATATGATTTTTCCAATAGATCGTCTGCATAGTCCTCCATAAAATTATGCATCATGTCATGGAAGATGGTGGTCATTACTCTTTGATATGTAGCCCCTACATTTTTCAACCCAAAAGGCATCATGTTCCAACACAATTTTCCCCATGGATAGGTGAACATTGTCTTATCTTGATCCCCTGGTGCTATCTTGATTTGATTATAACTCGAGAAACCATCCTTCAATGATAAATGGCGTGTCCAACTATCAAGTCTACAATAATGTCAATGTTTGGTAAAGGAAAGTCATCTTTTGAACATGCCTTGTTGAGATCCCTGAAGTCCGTACATACCCTGATACTTCCATCTGGTTTAGAAATAGGTACAATATTTGAGACCCACTTAGCATAATCAATGGGATGAATGAAACTAGCATCTAACAATTTCTTGAGTTCTACCTTCACCAACAAGGCAATATGTGGATGCATTTTTCTTAGATTTTGCTTCAAAAGTTTCACTCTCATTAGTAAAGATAGGTGATGCATCACGAGTTCTAGATCTAAACCCGACATGTCAGAATAAGACCAAGCAAAGTTGATTTTTATTTCTTCAAAGAACTTGGTGAATGCTGACTTTTCCTGTGCAGTCATTGATGTTTCTAGATGTAATGTCTTTACTTTATCTTTTATGCCCAAATTGATAGACTGAGTTGGATCAACCAACAATGATGATCTCCCATGATAATGTTTGGGAAGAGTGTCAAAAACCCCATCTTTTAGTGCCTTAGAGAGGTTTTCACTATCAGATGTGCTCTTTATTTTTACTTTTTCTAGATCTAACATTGCTATTAAATGGTTTTCACCATTAGATCTTTTGTTCATATTTTCATTTTTGCAGTTGGAAGATTTGACACCCCCCTTACTTGAAGCTTCATTATCAATTTTATGGATAGAACTTGTGTCAGGTTTTTCAGAACAAAGAAATTTAATGGTTGCATCATCATTCACAAAGATAGGTAGGTTAGAAGGTTCAGTTTGTTCCCAATCAATAAGCTTGAGGTGTAGTAGGGGTAAAAGATCATCAGATTGAGGAAGGTAAATAGCAGTGAAAGTATGAATATCAATGTCATCAAAGTTTTCAGTAGGGGTGTTGAGGTTTATGATGTTACTCTCCTCCAAGTCTATCTCACTCGAAGTCTGTTCATCCTCATTTGAGTCATTGATATTTTGTGATCCAAACAAAAGGGGTCTAGTCCCTGAACTTTGTCTCTCCTCACGCGTAGGTGCATACCTTTGTATTAAATCCATTTTTTATTTATTTAAAAGATACCTCTGATAGTGAATCCCACTCATATTCATTAGATTCTGTCTCATAGCTATCACTATCTTGCAATTGTAGGATTCGTTCAACAAATTTTTGGGTGGCCTATTCTTTTGATTCCTCTTTATATCCTAATCCAGTTTTGTCTCTTGTGTGAAGTGTGAGAGGTTGAATAGGTTCTAAAATGCCTTCCTTTCTTGCACCAATAGGTCCTTGTCATTCATACCCCATCTTATCTAGGATTTTCTATCTTTTTCCATATTTATTTGTTTGTATATTGGGGGTTGTTGATGTAGATGCTTCCTCATCTTTGTAGAGCCAATTCAGGGCAGCCTTATCTTTTGATTCATCAATCAAAGTGTTAGCCTTTACAAATCTATCATCTAAAATGGTGATAGGTTGTGATAATTGTTGCATTTATTTTGATGGTTGTCCATAAGTCCTTGGTGGAGGCAACAATTGTCAAAGACATAAATATTGTTGAATGGAATACTCTTCCATGCCTTTGTCTGTTAACTAGATTTTTTCTTTGAATTGCTTTGATAAATATTTTCATTGTTTGTTGTAGTAGAATCAACAATACCTTTATCCATTGATTGGTCCTTCTTTTCAACCATTTTGACACAACATTTGATTACCTCTCATTTTTTGATGAATTTGGAGTGTTAGCTTCCTTGTTATGAAGAATAAAAGTATCTTGAGTTGCCTTAAGCATGTTACATTGTTGGGGATTATTTGAATCAGCTGAGATGGTTATTTCTTATCCATTGACTAGAAACTTTAAGCATTGATGGTAGGTGGATGGAACTTCTTGCATCTCATGAATCCATGGATGTCTCAAAAGTATGTTATATGTCAGATCTTTGTCTAACACTTGGCAGATTATGTCTTTCACAATTGGTCCTACTTGTATAGGTAAAATAATCAATCCTTTGGAAGATGTCTGTTCGTCGTCATATTCTTTTATTGTGATTTTCCTTATTGGATCAATAGTATTCTCAGAATATCCTAGTGCATGGATCGGATTTAGAGTAAAAATATTCAAACCAGCTCCACCATCTATAAGAACATGCTTGACTTGGTGTTTGTGGATGAGAACCTCAATGTGGAGAGCAACATTGTGTGGATGGTTTAGCAATACATCATCATGCTTAGAAAAGGATAGGAAATGAGGAATAGTTAAGTGTCCCACCATAGCGAGGAACTGGTCAAATTCTAGATTATTGGGTACTATTGTGGAAAAAAAAGCTTATTCTAGGATCTCCTTGTGTGCTAGTGATATTTTCAAGAGTTCTAAAATTGAGATTTGTGTTGGTATTTTCTTTAACTGATCGATTATGATGTACTAATTTGTAGGGCTGACAACTGCTTTGATTGTAGAAGGAGCATCAAATGATTTATTGGAAGCTCATTTCAGTATTACCTTTGCTTGTCCCCTTTTTGTCACATTGACTAGTTGATATTCTCAATTCTCTTTGATTTTTATGATGTTAATCTGATTTTTATTTATAGTAATATTTTTGGTTTGATGATCAGCTGTAATGATGTTATTACTATCATTAATTTCTGGATTATGAGTTTGATATTCAACTACAATCACATTATCAATACAATTACCAACAACAACAAATTCATTTATCCAATTTTAGTAGCAACATGTCATGTTCATAATTGATTTGAGTGTTATTTGTTTGATCTTCAACTACTTCGATATGGAGAATAGTGGAATCATAAATGTAGTTTACATTTTTTCCTTTACCATTTGAAGAGGATGATTCACCTTTGTCATAATTGGGTAAAGGATTCTTGAAATAACTGATGGCACCTTCAAAAATTTCAGATTTTGAAGGCCCATATTGAAAAAATTCGCCTTTGCACCCTCAGAAGTGCACCTACAAAATCTGTTTGGGTGAGTTACTTTGTTGGTTAATATCTTGCACCTCAAGATGATTTTTTTGAGATTTTTGTTGCAATGAATTATTGGGTCAAATGGTAACATGCTTGCTCAATTTCAGGCTCCCAGGTTGAGTTTTGATGGGTCATTTAATTATCTTCTAACTGCAACCAAGTCAAAATGGGTGTTCCAGAAAGTTTCAAATTTTTCATTTCTAAGGCAAACCATTTCTCAAATTGGTCCAAACCATCTCTATCTCCATTTTCATAAAAAATGGAGGCCATCTGATGCATTATTTTAATGCATTACAGTTGCGGCAAAGGCATCTGACATGCTAGTTTACAAAGGAGGTCCTAAATATCTCTCGACAATGAAAGTTTTGAGCAAATGGGTTTTCCATAAATAATTGATTAGGATTTATCACAAAAATTCATGGCTCCAAGTGGTCTCGTTTGTGAGCAGCAAATTTTCATCATTTTGCTAGCAAGAAAATTAGTTTTTCCTCTTTGCAACTTTTAAAATTTTCAAGATTTAAGGAATTTTCAATGTTTTAAATGCTGGGGGAGGACTTGAAATACATTTTTAAATTTTTTATGATGAAATTGAAGTTGGAATTTTTCACCAAAAGTCTTTGCTCGCCAACCCGTGAGTGCAAAGAGATGGGTTTTTAGAAGGGCGCGGGCTAGCGGGGAAGCCATTTTTTGGCTTTTTTGAGGCCTCCCAAGGCTTGTTTATGGATTGAATAAGTGTTCTATCCATATTTGAACACTTAGGGGAGGTTTGGAATACATTTTTAAATGTTTTATGGTGAAATTGAAGTTGCAATTTTTCACCAAAAGTCTTTGCCCACCAGCCCCTGAGTGCAAAGAGATAGGTTTTGAGAAGGGTGCGGGCTAACGGGAAAGCCATTTTTTGGATATTTTGAGGCATCCCAAGGCTTTTTTATGGATTGAATAAGTGTTCTATCCATATTTGAACACTTAGAGGAGGTTTTGGAGCATTCAAATTGCAAAAATAAGCTGATATGATGCTCTAAATTGCTCAAAAATTGCTTTACACACCCAACTACACCAAAAAATGACTTGCATGATTGCAAATCCATTTGCAACTATTTATCACATATTGGGAATAATTTAAATGGTTTTTGAAACATTTTTAAAATGCCACTCACCATAAAAACGACCTAGCATTCGATTTCTTGATCTGCAACAACTTTCATCATGCAAAGAACACTCAAATGTAAATTTCATCTTTTTACATGGAGTATGGTATTTTGGGTAAAGCTTGTGGAATAAAAGATTTTAATTTTCTATAACTTGCAATAATTTTCTCCCCTTGCTGGAAATAATAACATTCATGCAACTGGAGCTTGAAGAAAAATACACATGGATGGTGGCTTCAAGAAAAGAATTTGACAAAATTTCAAATGAAACAAAGGTTCTCATGGTAAAGGATTTTCTTAAGAATATGTTTTAAAGTGTGAGATTTAATTATAGAGGAAGAAATGGTGGCTCTATGGACCAAAATGCTCTGCTAAATTGCAAGTTAAATGGAAATTTTAATTGCTCGTAAATGGGTTTTTATGTAAAAGTGAAATTTTTCACTTGCTAGGTGAAATTGCAGTAGTAAATAAAAATTTTTACAGGAAAAGTAAAAGGATGCACAGGATTTACAAGTAAACACAAAGAAGATGGAAAATGGAGAATAAAGAGGCATTTTCTAAATGCCATTTTGTTATAGAATCAAGGGAAAGAAAGGTGCCATGTGTCAACTGTAGATTCTTTTTAGGGCTTTCTCTTCTTCTTCTTATTCTTTTTATTTCTCATTTTGTAGGTGTTCTGAACTTATGTATGGTTTGGGTAGCTAGAGAAATGTTGAGTCTGAGTTGTAAATGGAGTATGTAAACTTGTAATAGTTCAGTTTTATGAGTAGATGTTAGCCAATTTGTGCAACAATAAATTACTGTTCATGAAGTTCTCTCCAGATTTGTATGCTTTTTACTATATGAATTCAATATATCAAGGATGTTTTGAATTTTTCATCACAATTTTCGTGTGATTGTGTTGTTTGGAAATGGTTCTCTTTCAAGTAAAAATTTTAATTACTGTGATCAAATAATTGTAATTTTGAGTGCATGGATGGGATTGCTAAGTAGAACTTTGTGACAATATGAGTGGGTTTGTTAATGTAAGGCATTAACATATTTTAAAATCTATTGATTGAACTTAGTTTGCTGATAAGATCTCTCTTGTAGTTTCATATTTGACTCCATGGCTCGTGATTAGGTATTGATCTATCAAAAATCCTAATGAATTTTTAGAAACAATACCAATCATTTAAAATCTCAATGAATCTTTGCTTTGTTGTTTAAGTTATATATGTTCTATATATCTTCATGATATTTGAAGGAGTGTAGAGGCTGAATTTGAGAGAGTTTTGTCTATTAATCCTCTATGTGTTTGAGATGAAGATATCTAAATTATTTGTTCTCAATAATGTTCAATGCAAATGGGATTAAGCTTGAACCTTGTAAAATATAGAATACCCATTTCTCATATATTTGAGAACTATCTACTTTCATAGGTCTATAATTTGTTGTTTGGCACAAGTTTATCATACATTCAGGCATACAATTAGGAGCACCCTCCTGAGTCTTGTGGAGCTCAAAGTGAAGAAGGATTTCATAGTCTTGTTCATTGCTTTTTCTTGTCTTTAATTTGTTGATAGTGTTGATTCCTTGTCTTAACTCTGTAATCCCCTATTTTAGGCATTGTGTTTCTCCTTAGGATTGAAGGTTGCAAGAAAAATAACCAACAAATTGGTGACTCCATTGGGGATAATTTTAAAGCTCCAGTTGCATATTGTCTTATTATAGAGCCATATTATTTTTTGATTTGTAGTTTTGTGTGAGATGATCCAAGGACCTGTATACTTGAAAGAGATTTTTGCAATTTTTCTAATGTATTCTTGAAGTCTCGTGCTCTACTGGTAGAGAGAACTCAGAAATACATAGATCTTGGATGAAGCTTTATGTTGCTTGAAGATATTTTCCTCTTTCGAAGAGGTGGTGACTATATAATTTTCTACATCATCAGAAGAGTTGGTTGCAGTAGTTCTCAGGTATGTTTCTATTTTAATATTCTTATATGAATATTTTCAACAAAAAAATTTAGTTAATACCACCCCTTATTCAGTATTTTAAGATATTCTAAAAAGATATCTTTAGAAGAAATTAGTTGTAGAGGGAACACAAATTTTATTTGCAAAAATATTTTTTTGTCCTCGTTCTCCCTCTATAAGTTGTAATATCATGCTTAGAACACAACCATGTCCTCAAAGGAAAGTGTTCATTAGTGAGAGATATGACCCGATGGATTTTAGTCAAATCCAATGTTACCCAAATTCTATCCTAAGAAGAATTAATGAATGTTTTCCTAAGTTTAGAGGAGGTTTTCAAGAATCAACATCACAACATGTACAAGGTTTTCTTGATGTAATGGAATATTGTCAAATAGTAGAGGAAGATGCTATCATGATTTTTTTTGTAAGAACTTTAGAAGATAATATTGAATATTGGTTTTCTAGTCTACCAATTCATTGCATATGTTCATGGCAAGAGTTTGAGAAACTATTTATGGGTGAGTTTGGTGAAGTGAATGATGATTGCTTTTCTAAAGAAAGAAATCTGCATACCCAAGAAGAATATGAAGAGAAATCTGAAAATGAGGTTGAACTTATGTCACCTATTGATTCATTGTGTGATATAGAAAGATTGGAGGATGAATCCATCTATGATTTTCATGATAGATTTATGAAATTTTTGCTTGCTATACCAGAATCAGAAAGACCTGATGAATCATTTTGCATTGATTTATTTTTTGAAAGACTTGAGTCAAGGCTAAGTACCATGCTATCTCACTTGAAGCCCCCTAGCCTCAAATGCATATATCAATGACTTTCAATAATTGAGGAAATGATAGATAAATGTGGAAGTATCTCCTAACTCAATTATGTCATGGTAATTTTTCAAGACTTAGTTCAATGGATGCAGATGGTATAGTAGAAGACAAGAATGATGCATCATTAGGTGATGAGGAAGTTTTTTTTAAACAACCTACATAAGAAATATATCCAAATGAAGATTGCAGTCATAATGGTCATGAAGAGATAGATGAAACATCTGAAGTTTCTTCTATTAGCTCTAAAAGTATAGAAATAGACAGCCAATTTTTTGTATCAAAAGAAAGATGAAATGATGCAGATGATAATGAAAGTATTTTTTAATCTATGGAATTTGAATATATAGTTGAAGATCATGTTGATTCTGAAGTTTCATGTCTCCATGATGAGAACAATGGTGTTGTAGATGGAAATTTGTAAAAAGCTGAAAAACATTCTTGTCTGGGTGACCAATATGATTACAATTCTATTTGCAGCCCTACTGATTGTGATTCCTCTCAAGAGGAAGAGGCAAAATTGATTTCTCTAAGTGGAAAGTGTTTAAATAAAGAAAATGATGAGATTTTTTTTGAAAACTCACAAGAACATGATAATGAATATGAGTTGAACAAACTTTTTGAAGAAGAAATGTGTGATCAACAATATTATGACGCAACTAACAAGGTATCCAATGAGGTTTAGTTGGAGAGATCATTCAAAAGTAGCTATAATGAAGAGACACATAATGGTTTTCAATTTGACAGTGAAGAGTGCAGCCCTACTTATTGTTGTAGCAGTATGAACAAGGAAGGAGATATGTATTGTGCATGTTTTGCACACACACCCCATCTGGAACAGGGACCCTCTCTTTCATTTTTATTTTCCAAGTCATTTTGTTTCTTCCTCATTTTTCTTTCCCCTCATTTTTTTTTCCTAGTTGGTCAACACACCCTTCAAAGTCTCATTTTTGGTTGACCATATTTTTCCCCTAAAACAAAAAAAATTGCTAAGTCTTGGGTTTTTTGAGCTTCGCCTCCCTACTCGCTCGATTCACTTTTTCCTTCATTTTTGACTTTGGGGACAACTTTCCCATGGATTTGGGATGTTTTTGTGGTGCCTAAGTGAACTACCAAAGCTTCATCAAGTTTTAGGAAGTTGTAAAATTTTCATTTTGGAACTTCGTCCCTCCGTCGACATCCAGGAACTTCATTCGTCCTTGGCTATTTTGGAACCTAGCACCTTCGTGGCCATTTTCAGGACTCCATCTCCCATTTTCCATTTTGGACATCCATTCATCTTAGGAATTCTAGCTTCCAGAGCCTAGCCCCTCCATGGCAATTTCCAGAAGTCCATCCCTTTTTTTCCATTTCTGGAACTCCCTCCCTCTGCCACTGTCCAGGAACTTCATCTATCCCTGGCTATTTCAGAACCCGACACCTCCATGGCCTTTTCCAAAACTCTATCTCCCTTTTTCTGTTTTGGACATCTTTCCACCTTAGGCATTCCAACTTCTGGAGCCCGGCCCCTCTGTGGAAATTTCTGGAAGTCCATCCCTCTTTTTCCGTTTCTGAATCTTTGTCCCTCCACTGCCATCAGGGAACTTCATTTGTCCCTGGCTGTTCTGGAACTCGACACCTTTGTGGCCATTTTTGGGACTTCATCTCTCTTTTTCCATTTTGGACATCCATCTATCTTAGGCATTCCGGCTTCCGGAGCCCCACCCCTCCGTGGCCATTTTCGGAAGTCCATCCCTCTTTTGCCATTTCTAAAACTCCATCCCTCCACTGCCATCTAAGAACTTCATCCATCCCTGGTTGTTTTGGAACCCAACACCTCCATGGCCATTTCCGAGACTCCATCTCGCTTTTTTTTTTTCTTCCTTCTGTCCACCTTAGGCATTCTAACTTTCAGAGCCCGACCCCTCCGTGGCTATTTTTGAAAGTCCATCCCTCTTTTTCTATTTTCGGAACTTCGTCCCTCTGTTGCCATTTGGGAAATTCATCCATCCCTGGTTGTTCTGGAACCCAAAACCTCCATGGCCATTTCCAAGACTCCATCTTCCTTTTTCCATTTCTTCCTTCCGTCCGCCTTAAGCATTTTGGCATCCAGAGCCCGGCCCCTCCGTGGCCGTTTCCGGGACTATCCTCCTGGAATGTTATCCCTTCACCACCATCTGGGAACTTTGCTTTTGGATTGTTGTCTTTTCGTCCGTTGTCCACTGGTTGTTGTCCTTTTGGCCTCCCGGGTCTTGAACCCCGGAACTCCGCCCTTGGAATTCCATTTCACCTTGGCCGTTCCAAACAACAAACTCATGAAAGTTTTCCCGATTCGCAACTCCGGGTGCCCCAATGATGACCCAAATGCCTCCTATTCCAAAAATGGACTTTGACCCAATGCTCAAATTGCATCCTCTCCTACATGAACTTTTCAAATTCCAATAGGAGATACCATTTGGGTCGCCTTGCCTTGTTCACCCTTTCAAAACAACATTCCTAAAATAGTATTCCCGCCTCTCAGGCTCGGACCGTCTGAACTCCCTCCAGTAAATAGTTAATGGAAGTTTGCACTAAATATTATGATCTTTTGATGATGCATTGATGGATATAACAAGGATTTTGCAAGATTTGATTAAAATTTTCCTTGATTTGTGTATGAAATCACTTACGACACTTCATGCATGTTCATTTCAAAAAGCCTAACCACAGGTCCGTTAGGAGACCCATTGAGAAAGTTGAACAAGGAAAAGCACCTAGCTCTTGTCACCATTCATTTTATACCCGCCTCTCCTCATGGCATCCATCAATAGATCTTGCATTAGAAGAGTGCCTGTGCCAAGGAAGGCAATGACAAAATGCAAGAGGGTAGCCTTGAAGAAAGAACAGGGGAGTTGTCCTACTTTTCACTAGTTGATGATGATCTCTGAGGGTTGTCCACCCAAATCAGGGGCAACCAATCCATTGATGCCAATTGTCGACAGGCCCTTTTTATCTAATGAATAATTCTGCAAGTCCATCAAGAAGAAGGCAACTTTCAAGCAATTTCAGCTACAATAAAAGGGAATTAGCTAGAAAGCAAAACTACTATAGCACCTAGGCACTAAAAGAAAAAATAGGGAAAAGACAACATATGTATTTTAAATTGCAGAATATTGTGGGGTAGGTGAAGCCCTAATGTAATTGAATTTGGGACACACAATGTAATTCAATCCTGTCCATTCATTTGGGATTTGGAAAACTATAAATAGGGGTCTCCCCCTCATTTGTAAAGGGTTGGAGAGCTATTGTAAAAACATTCTATAGCAATAGAAAGCAACATTGCATGATCTAGGGGTTTTTCTTTTTGAGTTTTCTCATTATGTGTGCATGGTTCTACCTTCCAAGTTAGTTTTAGTTGTTAGTTTATGGAATGGAAGTGATGATGGTGTTTTCTGTTATAGTATTTGATGAGCTTTCAGCCCATACTTTTGGCACTTGTTGATGACAAGATGTTGTGCAAAGTTAGCCTTGGATTCTTTATTTGATTGCTGCAACTTAGTTCACTTGCATGTTCATGATTTTTGTATGCAAACTAAAAATCTACAATCCTTAGAAGATTGCACTGGCTTTGTGTAACTAAAGGATCCTCTTGGCCAAGCAAAACCTAGTTTGGGGAGTTTGTCTACTGTAGAAGCCTCCATGATAATTATTCATTCATAGTTTCAGATCTAGGAACCTTCTCTCTTCCCTATCCTTTTTATTTTTTTAAATAAGTAACCTTAGGCAAGGTTCATTGCACATTATAAAGCTAAATCTGATGTTGAAATAGAGTTCTAGACTATTGTTTGAACCTGCAGCAAATGCACAACAACTCTCTCATCTTAAGAACTCCATTTGCATATCCAACTTCCTCGCTTTGTAACTCATCCGTAAGTCTACCTTATGACTCCAACAAATCATATAAATCAACTGAGATACTCCAAGAATTATCAAGACCTGACATCCGAGAGACCTTGGGATAGTGTTCTGCAATTTCATTATGGGAGATTGTCTTTCAAGAGAGGCAATGAACCTATGCATCGCCTATGTTGTGAAGTGCATAAAAACACAATCAATAGAACTGGTGCTAGAAGGAGGGATGACATGTTGAGGCTACAAATCTGAAAGTTGGAGATCGATAAGAGCACTTTCAAAGAAGAAATCTAAGATAGAGAGATCTCTTTTAATGTTGAAGCTTAAAGTCAAATTTTTTTGAAGGCAAATAAAATCTGATTTGAAATGGAGCACCATGTGCAAATCAACATCGCTCAACTACATGTAGATTTAAATAAGAGACTGAGGAAACCATTGCATCAATTCACACTGGCGGATAGATGTAGAATTCATGGCACCCACATGCATAATGAATTGGAGTGTCTAACCTTCTTGAGCATAATTGAAAGAGTCTTACAGCAAGAAATTCCCTTTTGGGGAATCTATCAGCCTTCAGCCCTTGTAGACCCAAAGGAGGAAGTGGCTACTATGGCAGCCAAGGCATTTGATGAGCTTATCCAAGAGTGTTTGGGCAGCAAAGATAGACCAAGATTGGAGGAAGCACTAATGTCAAGTTGGTGTAGATTTCAAAATGCACTTCACTCTGAATTCACTTGTCCATCATGCATGAAAATTATCACTCAAACTCGGTGTTGTTTGAATGAGTTGGGGCAACCAACTTTCAATAAGGATGAGTCATTCCATGAGGAAAAGGAGCTGTCAACATTTGGAGGACAGTGAAGTAAAGATGAACCAAGGGATTCCACGCAAGCTAGTGCTGGGATAGCAGACATAAAAGATGAAAACCAAGAAGGAGCAGAGTGCCTTGGGGCAGCAGGCAGTCTCAATAAAAATTCAATAGAAAGGGAGTTAGAAATCCTTTCCTCTATCAGCAAAGAGTAGTCCTCCACTCTAGAAGAGGAACGATTGGTAGTTGAAGATGAATTAACAAAGTTTGCAGCAATGCATGCTGGAGCAGCCAATGAGGATGCTAAAAATCAGCAAGAGGAAGAGGTTGATAGCCTTGGGACAACAGAAAATGATGATGAAGGCATCACTAAAATTAGACTAGAAGAACTCTCCTTTATCAATGATAGTGACCAAGCATCTGAAAATGCAGATTTGGAGGAGTGGGAACAACTACAAGTCATAGTTGTTCACTACCAAATTTTTGTTTCAAACAACGATGAGAACCCAATCATGGATATATATAATGAGCTAGTGTCAAGGCTAGCAAGGGATTGGTCTGAGCTAAAATTTTAGGTGGATTTGGAGGTATTTCTACTACCAAATTTGTGTAGGCTCCATGATTCATCACACTCAGAGTTCACATGCGGACTGTGCCAAGAAGTTGTCCAACAAGTTAGAGAACAAGCAAGGTAGCCAAGCACACCACTTCTTGTAGTGTCTTCAAGGATGGAATGTGAGGACCATGAGCTTGAGCCAAGTGATAACTCAGCTAGGGGCAGTACTCAAGAGGATGTTGGGACAGCAATAGAAGAAGGAAATACAATCTTGAGATTTCGAGCAATGAAGTAGATCAAGTAGGAATGTTGTCCACCAGTCATCAAGAATTTCTCCCTCTTTAAGAGAATTTGAGCACCATGGACGATAGGCTTTATGACAAGTCCTTGGAGGGAGATTTCATAGTAAATTTTGGCCCCCTTGATGAGGTGCCATCAATTAATGACTTCTTTCCATTAGGAGTTGTACTACTGAGGTATTCTCATGCTGAGGAAGAGCTCTTCCTAGAAGATGGTAGTGATGAAGAAATACTCCTTGAGCCATTGAATGGTGATGCACTAGAGTTTTCAGATTGGGAGAGAGGTTCCTTCTCCATCTACAATGATAGTGAATAAGGGGAAATGAATGAACATCATGATGGGATGCATGAACAACAAAGAGAAGAAGATAAAGGCAGGGGTGCTGAGATAGCTGCCAATAGAGATGAAGCACCTGGTCAAGTACAAGATGCAACTTGGAGTCCTTCTCCCATGATCATTGCTAATCCTCCTTCATATTCAGATGGCTGTAATAGGACAGATCCACACATGTCATTGTCCCACGATATTGAACACCATATAAATAAGGAAAACATTTGGGAAAGGAAGTGGGACAGTGTGCTACCTTTTGAGGACAACAATCATGTGGATGCTTGGTTTGCAGAAGATCAATGAGATGAAGTCTATCTTCTTAAAGAATGACTCATAGGGATTTTCAATCCCATGCAAGATGTGGAGGAAGTGTTTACTACCCCGTTCTCCCTACCTTATGCAGACTTGATGCCTGAAGTGTTGCACCATCCGGTGCCTCCATTTGAAGCTACCAATGCAAATATCAACGATGCAATGCTCACTCTCAATTGTCAAATGTTTTCACCTCCATGTGACGACACCCAAGTTCGATCCTTCCTTGCTCCTATTAATTATCATAGTTTCACGTATCATTTTGATTAGGGGAATGAGGGGAGACAAACATGTTTATGGATTAATCATAGGCTTAGTGAGCCTCCTCAATTGCTGATTTTCCCTTACCAGGTGACTAAATTTGAATGCCATAGTATTGAATTTACTTTATTTGAAAATAAGGATAAATCTGCATGGTTGAGAACTATAACGATCTCTCGTTTGCTTGCACATGCATTGCGAAATCGAATGGGCATGAGTGTCGGATGGCCTTGCTTAAATGTAGTGCTTTGTAAATATCTCTTTGTACATAGCTCAGTTTTTGAGTAGTGTAAGTTTCTTGTAAATACTCTGCTTTCCTGGTTTGCTTAGGTTAGTTGGTTTGTTGTCGATTACTTGCTTTTGAGTAGTTTCTTCATTGTTTTCTTTCTCTGTCCCGCTTTGGTTTTGGTGCTTGCTCTGCTTTGCTTCCATTTTGTTGTTGCTTTTCTCAAGGTCCCTCTACTTTTGGCTGGGTACATTTATGCGCACAAAAACCATACTTATCTACTGGGGTTGTTCTATGTATTTCTTCATCAAATTCTAATCAAGTTTTCAGAGTGGGTGGTGAGGATCTTCTATTAGTATCAACCAATCTAGGTGTTTGATTCAAAGTGGATAAGCCATTGGTTGTTCTAATTTTGAAGTATTCTTGAATCTTCAATCTCTCACTTATTTTAAGGATTCGATGGTCACTGTAGGTCCTTTGTGAAGTCTAGTTAAGTGAAAAATCTAAAATTCTGCTCCAGTGCCACTATGATTCTCAGTCCTGTGCGCAAGCTTCATTGCTTGTGGGTTGAAATAAAAGAACTAAAAAGAAAAAGGAAACAAAAGAAAGAAAGAAAAATATTGAAAAGAGAAAGGAAATATATTCAACTTTTCAGGGGTATCTGAGCAACTCTAAGGGGGCTATTGTCACCTGACTGGCAGTAGAACAATGTTTAGGAGAATCACAACAACAACCTCATCATGACTATGGACACCTGAATAGCATCGAGACAATGTCTTAGATGCTTTTGGAGTTAGAATAAACTACGTAGCTTAACTTGATGCAGCTTAGGTTCTTGCAACAACTAGAAGATGGGAATTAACGCAATTGCACACACTTGGATTTTTAGCATATTGAAGGTTGGGTTGGCTAGTAGTTTTGATCCTTTGTTTTCCCTAGCGTGAATGTTGGAACTAGATATTTTGGGTTCATGATTCCAGTTTGTCATCGAAATGCTTTGGAGCATTTTCCTAGCGAGTCACCATTTGTTGTGCATGTTTTGCACACACGTCCCATTTGGAACGGGGAACCTCTCTTTCATTTTGCCTTGTTGGGTCATTTTGTTGTTGCCTCATTTTATGTGCCCCTCATTTTGTTGTCTTAGTTGGTCAACATGCCCTTCAAAGTCTCATTTTTGGCTGACCATATTTTGCCCCTAAAATAAAAAGATTACTAAGTCTTGGGTTTTTTGGCCCCGCTCGCTCGATTCACTTTTTCCTTCATTTTTGATTTTGGGGACAAGTTTCCCATGGATTTGGGATGTTTGTGTGGTGCCTAAGTGAAATGCCAAAGTTTCATCAAGTTTTGGGAAGATGGAAAATTTTCATTCTGGAACTCCATCCCTCCATCCCTTTGTCGTCGTCCGGGAACTTCGTCCATCATTGGCTGTTTCGGAACCCGACACCTCCATGCTCATTTTCGGGACTCCGTCTCCCTTTTTCCATTTTGGAAATCCATCTACCTTAGGAATTCTAGCTTCTAGAGCCCTGCCCCTCTATGGCTATTTCTAGAAGTTTGTCCCTCTTTTACCATTTCCAGAATTTTGTCCCTCCGCCACTGTCTAGGAACTTCGTCCATCCCTGGTTATTCTTGAACTCGGCACCTCCATGGCCATCTTCGGGACTCCGTTTCCCTTTTTTCATTTTGGACATTCATCCGCCTTAGGCATTCCAGCTTCCAGAGCCTGACCCCTCCATGGCCATTTCTAGAAGTCCATCCCTCTTTTGCCATTTTTGGAACTTCGGCCTTCCGCCGCCATCTGGGAACTTCGTCCATCCATGGCTGTTCTAGAACCTAACACCTCCATGGCCATTTCCAGGACTCTATCTCCCTTTTTTTGTTTCTTCCTTCCATCCACCTTACGAATTTTGGCTTTCAGAGCTTGGCCCCTCCATGGCCTTTTCTGGGACTTTCCTCTTGGAATGTTTTCCCTCTGCCGTCATCCGAGAACTTCATCTGTCCCTAGCTGTTCTGGAACCTGGCACCTCCATGGCCATTTTCGGGACTCCGTCTGCCTTAGGCATTCTGGTTTCCAAATCCTGAACTGTCCATGGCCGTTTCTGGAAGTTCATCCCTCTTTTTCCATTTCTAAAACTCCATCCCTCCACCGCCATCTAGGAACTTTGTCTGTCCCTGGTTGTTCTAGAACCCAACACCTCCATGGCCGTTTTCGGGACTCTATCTCCCTTTTTCTAGTTCTTCCTTCCATCTGCCTTAGGCATTCCAGCTTCCAGAGCCTGGTCCCTCCATGGCCATTTCTGGAATTTCATCCCTCTTTTTTTGTTTCCAGAACTCCATCCCTTTTCTGTTGTCTGGGAACTTCGTCGATCCCTAGCTATTCTGAACCCCCACACTTCTGTGGCTGTTTCTAAGACTTTGTCTCCCTTTTCCCATTTCTTCCTTCTATCTACCTTAGGCATTCTGGCTTCAAGAGCCCGGCCCCTCCATGGCCATTTTCGAGATTGTCCTCTTGGAATGCTGCCCCTCCGCTACCATTTGGGAACTTTGCTTCCGAATTGTTGTATTTTCGTCCGCCATCCACTGGCTACTATCCTTTTGGCCTCATGGGTCCCAAACCTAGAACTTTGCCTTTGGAGTTCTGTTACACCTTGGCTGTTCGAAATAACAAAGTCCTGATAGCTTTCCCACTTCACAACTCTGAGTGCCCCAATGATGACCCACATGCCTCCTAATCCAAAAAAGCACTTTGACCCACATGCTCAAATTGCATCCTCTCTTGCATGAACTTCTCAAATTCTAAATTTGAAGTCAGAAGATACCATCCAGTTCACCCTACATTGTTCGCCCTTTCAAAAATACATTCCTAAAAAAACATTCCTAAAATAGCATTCCGGCCTCTCGGGCCCGGACCATCTGAACTCCCTCTAGTAAATAGTTAATGGAAATTCACAATAAATATTATGATCTTTTCATGATGCATGGATGGATATAACAAGGATTTTGTAAGATTTTATTAACATTTTCCTTGATTTGTGTATGAAATCACTTACGACACTTTATGCATACAGGTCTCAAGAAGCCTAACCGTGGGTCCGTCGAGAGACCCATTGAGAAAGCTAAGTAAGGAAAAGCACCTAGCTCTTGTCACCATTCATTTTATACCCACCTCTCCTCATGGTTTCCATCAATAGAGCTCACATCAGAAGAGGGCCTATGCCAAGGAATTCAATGACAAAATGCAAGAGGGTGGCCTTGAAGAAAGCATAGGGGAGTTGTCCCACTTTTGACCAAATTATGATGATCTCTGGGGGTTGTCTGCCCAAATCAGGGGCAACCAATCCATTGATGCCAGTTGTCAATAGGCCCATTTGATCCAATGAAGAATGCTACAAGTCCATCAGGAAGAAGGTAGCTTTTAGGTAGTTTCAACTATAGTAAAAGGGAAATCAACTAGAAGACAAAACTGCTACAACACCTCAGCACTAAAAGACAAAATAGGGAAAAGACAACAAATGTATTTTAAATTGTTGAATATTGTGTGGTAGGTGAAGCCCTAATATAATTGAATTTGGGCCACACAATGTAATTCAATCCTGGCCATTCATTTGGGCTTTGGAAAACTATAAATAGAGGTCTCCCCTTCATTTGTAAAGGGTTGGAGATTTGTAAAAACATTCTGCAGCAATAAAAAGCAACATTGCATGATCTATGGGTGTTACTTTCTGAGTTTTCTCATTATGTGTGTATGGTTTTACCTTCCAAGTTAGTTTTAATTGTTAGTTTCTTGAATGGAAGTGATGATGGTGTTTGCTGTTATAGTATTTGATGAGCTTTCAGCCCATACTTTTGGCACTTGTTGATGACAAGATGTTGTGCAAAGTTAGCCTTGGATTCTTTATTTGATAGCTGCAACTTAGTTCACTTGCATGTTCATGATGTTTGTATGCAAACTAAAAATCTACAGTCCTTAGAAGATTGCACTAGTTTTGTGTAACTGTAGGATCCTCTTGGCCAAGTAAAACCTAGTTTGGGGAGTTTGTCTACTATGGCAACCTCCATGATCACTATTCATTCATAGTTTCAGATCCAAGAACCTTCTCTCTTCCCTACCCTTTTTATTTTTTAAATAAGTAACCTTAGGCAAGGTTCATTGCGCACTATAAAGCTAAATCTAATGTTGAAATGGAGTTCTAGACTATTGTTTGAACCTGCAACAAATGCACAACAACTCTCCCATCTTAAGAACTCCATTTGCAGATCCAACTTCCCCGCTTTGTGACTCATCTATAAGTTGACCTTGTGATTCCAGTAAATCATATAAATCAAATGAGATACTCCAAGCACTGTCAAGACTTGACATGTGAGAGACCTTGGGATAGTGTTCTGCAATTTGATTGTGGAATATTGTCTTTCAAGAGAGGAAATGCACCTATGCATTACCTGTGTTGTGAAGTGCATAAAAACACCATCAACAGAACTAGTGCTAGGAGGGCTGACATGTTGAGGCTACAAATCTGAAAATTGGAGATCGATAAGAGCACTTTCAAAGAAGAAATCTGAGATAGAGAGATCTCTTTTAATGTTGAAGCTTAAAGTTAATTTTTTTTTAAGGCAAAAAAAAGTTGAGTTGAAATGGAGCACCATGTGCAAATCAACATCGCTTAGCTACATGTAGATTTAAATAAGGGACAGAGGAAACCATTGCAGTAATTCTTATTGGTGGATAGATGTAGAATTCATGGCACCCATGGGCATAATGAATTGGAATGTCTAACCTTCTTGAGTAGAATTGAAAGAGTCTTGCAGGGAGAAATTCCCTTTTGGGAAATCTATCAGCCATTAGCCCTTCCAGACCCAAAGGAGGAAGTGGATAATATGGTAGCCAAGGCATTTGAAGAGATTATCTAAGAGTGTTTGGGAGGAAAAGATAGACCAAGATTGGAGGAACCACTAATGTCAAGTTGGTGCAGATTTCATAATGCACCTCACTCTGAATTCACTTGCCCATCATGCATGAAAATTATCACTCAAACCCAGTGTTGTTTGAATGAGTTGGAGCAGCCAAATTTCGATAACGATGAGTCATTCCATGAGGAAAATGAGTTGTCAACATTTGGAGGATAGCGAAGTAAAGATGAACCAAGGGATTCCATGCAAGCTAGTGCTAGGACAACAAACATAGAAGATGAAAACCAAGAAGAAGGAGCAGAGTGCCTTGGGGCAAGAGGCAGTCTCGATAAAAATTCAATTGGAAGGGAGTCAGAAATCCTTTCCTCTATCAACAAAGAGTAGTCATCCACTCCAGAAGAGGAACAATTGGTAGTCGAAGATGAGTTAACAATGTTTGTAGCAATGTATGCTAGAGCAGCCAATGAGGATGGCCTTGGGACAGCAGAAAATGATGATGAAGGCATAACTAAAATAAAATTGGAAGACCTCTCCTTCATTAATGACAGTGACCAAGCATCTGAAAATGCAGATTTAGAGGAGTGAGAACAACTACAGGTCACAACTGTTCACTACCAGATTTTTGTTTCAAATGATGATGAGAACCCAATCATGGATAGATATAATGAGCTAGTGTCAAGGCTAGCAAGGTATTAGTCTGAGCTAAACTGTCAAATGGATTTGGAGGTATTTCTGCTACCAAATTGGTGCAAGCTCCATGATTCATCGCACTTAGAGTTCACATGCGGACTATGCCAAGAAGTTGTCCAACAAGTTAGAGAACAAGAAAGGAAGCCAAACACACCGCTTCATGTAGTGGCTTCAAGGATGGAATGTGAGGACCAAGAGCTTCAACCAAGTGACAACTGAGCTGGGGGCAGTCATCAAGAGGATGTTGGGATAGCAATAGAAGAAGGACAACAATACAATCTTGAGCTTTCGAGTAATGAAGTAGATTAAAAAAGAATGTTGTTCACTAGTCATCAAGAATTTCTCCCTCTTCAAGAGCATTTGAGCACCATGGATGATAGGCTTTATGACAAGTCCTTGGAGGGAGATTGCATAGAAAATTTTGGCCCCCTTGCTATGGTGCCATTAATTGATGACTTCTTTCCATTAGGAGCTATACTACAAAGGTATTCTCATGCCGAGGAAGAGCACGTCCCAGAAGATGGTAGTGATGAAGACATACTCCTTGAGCCTTTGAATGATGATGTAGTAGAGTTTGTAGATTGGGAGAGGGGTTCCTTCTCCATATACAATGATAGTGAACAAGGTGAAATGAGTGAACATCCTGATGAGATGCATGAACAACAAAGAGAAGAAGATAAAGTTGGGGGTGCTGAGATAGCTGCCAACAAAGATGAAGCACTCGGTCGAGTACAAGATGCAACTTGGAGTCCTTCCACCATGATTGTTGCTAATCCTCCTTCATATTCAAATGGCTACAATAGAACAGATTTGTGCATGTCATTATCCCATGATATTGAACACCATATAAATAAGGACAACACTTGGGAAAGGAAGTGGGACAGTGTGCTACCTTTTGAAGACAACAATCATGTGGACACTCGGTTTGCAGAAGATCAATGAGATGAAGTCTATCTTCTCAAAGAATGGCTGATAGGGATGTTTGATCCCACACAACATGTGGAGGAAGTGTTTGCTGCCCCGTTCTCCCTACCTTATGTAGACTTGATGCCTAAAGTGTTGCACCATTTGGTGCCTCCATCCAAAGCTGCCAATGCAAAGATTGACGATGTAGTGCTCGCTCTCAATTGTCAAATGCTGCCACCTCCATGTGATGACACCCAGGTTCTATCCTTCCTTGCTCCTATTAATTATCATAGCTATGCATATCATTTTGATTATGGGAATGAGGGGAGACACACATGTTTATGGATTAATCACGGGCTTAGTGAGCCTCCTCAAGTGCTGATTTTCCCTAACCGGGTGATTGAATTTGAATACTACAGTATTGAATTTACTTTATATGAACATAAGGATAAATCTGCATGGTTGAGAACTATATCAATTTCCTATTTGCTTGCACATGCATTGTGAAATCCAATGGGCATGAGTGTCGGATGGCCTTGCTTGAACGTAGTGCTTTGTAAACATCTCTTTGTACATAGCTCATTTTTTTGAGTAGTGTAAGTTTCCTATAAATACTACGCTTTCCTTCTTTCCTTAGGTTAGTTGGTTTGATGTCGATTGCTTGCTTTCAAGTAGTTTCTTTGCTGTTTTCTTTCCCTATCCTGCTTTGGTTTTGCTGCTTGCTCTACTTTGCTTATGTTTTTTTGCTGATTTGCTGCTATTTTTCTTGGGGTCTTTCTACTTTTGGCTAGGCACATCTATGTACACAACAACCATACTTATCTCCTGGGGTTGTTCTATGTATTTCTTCATCAAACTCCAATCAATTTTTCAGAGTGGATGGTGAGGATCTTCTATTAGTATCAACCAATCTAGGTGTTTGATTCAAAGTGGATAAGTTGTTGGTTGGTCTGATTTTGAAGTATTCTAGAATCTTATATCTCTCACATATTTTAAGGATTCGATGGTCACTGTAGGTCCTTTGTGAAGTCTAGTTAAGTGAAAAATCTAAAATTCTACTCCAGTGCCACTATGATTCTCACCCCTAAGTGCGAGCTTCATTGCTTGCAGGTTGAAATAAAAGAACTAAAAAGAGAAAAGAAATAAAAGAAAGAAAGAAAAATATTCTAAATCAAAAGGAAAGAAATTTAGCTTTTCAGGGGTATCCGAGCAACTCTACTGGGGCTATGGATGCCCAACTAGCAATAGATCAATGTTCAGGAGAATAATAACAACAACCTCATTGGGGATATGGATGCCTAACTAGTAGCGAGGCAATCTCCCAGATTCTTTTGGAGTTAGAATAAACTACATAGCTTAACTTGATGGAGCTTAAGTTCTTATAGCAACAGAAGGATGGGAATTAACGCAATTGCACACACTTGGATTTTTAGCATATTGAAGGTTGGGTTGGCTAGTGGTTTTGATCCTTTGTTTGTCCTAGTGTGAAGGTTAGCACCAGAGATTTTGGGTTCATGATTCCAGTTTGTCATCGAAATGCTCTGGAGCATTTTCCTAGTGAGTCACCATTTGTTGTGCATGTTTTGCACACACGCCCCATTTGGAATGGGGACCCTCTCTTTCATTTTGCCTTGCTGGGTCATTTTGTTGCTGCCTCATTTTGTGTGCCCCTCATTTTGCTATCCTAATTGGTCAATGCGCCCTTCAAAGTCTCATTTGTGGCTGACCATATTTTGCCCCTAAAATAAAAAAATTCTAAGTCTTGGGTTTCTCGTGCTTCACCTCCCCGCTCACTCGATTCACTTTTTCCTTCATTTTTGACTTTGGGGATAAGTTTCCCATGGATTTGGGATGTTTTTGTGGTGCCTAAGTGAACTGCCAAAGTTTCATCAAGTTTCGGGAAGTTGCAAAATTTTCATTCCGAAACTCTGTCCCTCCGTCATCATCTGGGAACTTCATCCATCCTTGGCTATTCTAGAACCCAGCACCTCTGTGGTTGTTTTTGGGACTCCGTCTCCCTTTTTCTATTTTGGACATCCGTTCGACTTTGGCATTCTAGCTTCTAGAGCGCGACCCCTCCATGGTCATTTTCAGAAGTCCGTCCCTCTTTTACCGTTTCTGAAACTCCGTCCCTCCGCCACCATCCGGGAACTTTGTCTGTCCCTGGCTGATTCAAAACCTGACACCTCTGTGTCCATTTCCAAGACTCTATCTCCCTTTTTCCATTTCATAAATTCATCCGCCTTAGGCATTTCGGCTTTCGGAGCCTGGCCCCTCTATGGCCGTTTTTGGAAGTTTGTCCCTCTTTTTCTATTTTCGAAACTCCATCCCTTTGCTGCCGTCCGGGAACTTCATCCGTCCATGGATGTTCCGGAACCTGGCACCTCTATGGCCATTTTTGGGACTTCTTCTCCCTTTTTATGTTTCTTCCTTATGTCCACCTTAGGAATTTTGGCTACCAGAGCCCGGCCCCTTCATGGCCATTTCTGAGACTTTCCTCCTGGAATGTTGTCCCTCGGCCACCATCCAGGAACTTCATTTGTCCCTAGCTATTCTGGAACTCGACACCTCCATGGCCATTTTCGGGACTTCGTCTCTCTTTTTTCATTTTGGAAATCCATTCACCTTAGGCATTCCAGCTTCCAGAGCTTGACACCTTCGTGGCAGTTTCTGAAACTCCATCCCTTTTTTGTCATTTCCAAAACTCTGTTCCTTCATCATTTTTCGGGAACTTCATCCGTCCCTGGCTATTCCAGAACCTAACACCTCCATGGCCGTTTTTGGGACTCCATCTCCCTTTTTTTGTTTCTTCCTTCCATCCACCTTAGGCATTCTGGCTTCTGAAGCCCGGCCCCTATATGGCTATTTCTGGAAGTCTGTCCCTCTTTTTCCATTTCTGGAACTTCATCCCTCCACCGCCATTTGAGAACTTCATCCATCCCTAGCTATTCCAAAACCCGGCACCTCCATGGCCATTTTTGAGACTCCGTCTCCCTTTTTCCATTTCTTCCATCCATATGCCTTAGGCATTCCGACTTCCAGAGCCCGGCCCCTCCATGGCCGTTTCTGGGACTTTCCTCCTAGAATGTTGTCCCTCCGCCACCATTCGGGAAATTTGCTTCCAGATTGTTGTCTTTTCTTCCACCATTCGCTGGCTACTATCCTTTTGGCCTTCCAGGTCCTTAACCCTGGAACTCCATCCTTGGAATTTGATTTCACCTTGGTTGTTCCAAACAACAAACTCTTGACAACTTTCCCTCTTCGCAGTTCTAGGTGCCCCAATGATGACCCAGATGCCTCCTAATCCAAAAATGGACTTTGACCCACATGCTCAAATTGCATCCTCTCTTGCATGAAATTTTCAAATTCCAAATTTGAAGCTGGGAGATACCATCCAGGTCGCCCTACCTTGTTCTTCCTTTCAAAACAACATTCCTAAAACAACATTTTGGCCTCTTGGGCCTAGACCGTCTGAACTCCCTCTAGTAAATAATTAATGGAAATTCAGACTAAATATTATGATCTTTTGATGATGCATAAATGGATATGACAATGATTTTGCAAGATTTTATTAACATTTTCCTTGATTTGTGTATGAAATCACTTACGACACTTAATGCATGCAGGTTTTAAGAAGCCTAATTATGGGTTCGTCGAGAGACCCATTGAGAAAGTTGAACAAGGAAAAGAACCTAGCTCTTGTCACCATTCATTTTATACCCACCTCTCCTCATGGCATCCATCAATAGAGCTCACATCAGAAGAGGGCTTGTGGCAAGGAATTCAATGACAAAATGCAAGAGGGCGCCTTTGAAGAAAGTACAAGGGAGTTGTCCCACTTTTCACCAGATGATGATGATCTCTGGGGTTTGTCTACCCAAATCAAGGGCAACCAATATATTGATGCTAGTTGTCAATAGGCCCATTTGATGCAATGAATAATTTTGCAAGTCCATCAGGAAGAAGGCAGCTTTTAGGCAGTTTCAGCTATAGTAAAAGGGAAATCAACTAGAAGACAAAACTGCTACAACACCTGGGCACTAAAAGACAAAATAAGGAAAAAACAACAGATGTATTTTAAATTGTTGAATATTGTGGGGTAGGTGAAGCCCTAATGTAATTGAATTTGGGCCACATAATGTAATTCAATCCTAGCCATTCATTTGGGCTTTGGAAAACCATAAATAGGGGTCTCCCCCTCATTTGTAAAGGGTTGGAGAGTTGTAAAAACATTCTACAGCAATAGAAAGCAGTGTTGCATGATCTATGGGTGTTACTTTTTGAGTTTTCTCATTATGTGTGCATGGTTCTACCTTCCAAGTTAGTTTTAGTTGTTAGTTTCTTGAATGGAAGTGATGATGGTGTTTGCTATTATAGTATTTGATGAGCTTTCAGCCCATACTTTTGGTACTTGTTGATGACAAGCTGCTATGCAAAGTTAGCCTGGGCTTCTTTATTTGATTGCTGCAACTTAGTTTACTTGCATGTTCATAATGTGTGTATGCAAACTAAAAATCTACAGTCTTTAGAAGATTGCACTGGTTTTGTGTAACTGTAGGATCCTCTTGGTCAAGCAAAACCCATTTTGGGGAGTTTGTCTATTGTAGCAACCTCCATGATCATTGTTCATTCATAGTTTCAGATCCAAGAACCTTCTCTTTTCCTTACCATTTTTCTTTTTTAAAATAAGTAACCTTAGGCAAGGTTCATTGCATATTATAAAGCTAAATCTAATGTTGAAATGGAGTTCTAGACTATTGTTTGAACCTGCAGCAAACACACAACTCTCCCATCTTAAGAATTGCATTTGCAAATCCAACTTCCCCTCTTTGTGACTCATCCATAAATCCGCCTTGTGATTCCAAACAATCATATAAATCAACTAAGATACTCCAAGCACTATCAAGACCTGACATTTGAGAGACCTTTGGATAGTGTTCTGTAATTTGATTGTGGAATATTTTCTTTCAAGAGAGGCGATGCACCTATGCATCGCCTATGTTGTGAAGTGCATAAAAACATCATCAACAATATGTATGGAAGAGATTCAGTGGATGAATCAGTTCAAATAGTTGATTATAAGGATCATGCATATGATGGTAATGTCAGTGATGAACAAGGATTTCCTCTTTTGTTTGATACTTTTCCTTCTTCTAATCTTGTTGCTACCTTTGAAGTTATCATCGAATGTTTGAGTGAGGAAAACATTGATATAGTTGTACATGAAAGTGAAAGTGTAGAGATAAATGTTGGTACAACTAATGAAAATTTCTATGATGAGTTTTCAATTGAAGAATATGATTGTGTCAATCATATGGATGCATATAAGGATCTTTTTTGGGATCAACAACTCATAGTTTTCCTCATGAGCAGCATACTTTAGATTGTCATGTTGATGCAGTAGGAGTTAATGTTGATTATGATATTCCTTATAGTAGTTTTTTTGTTTTGAATACTCACTGTAAGGAATTTGTTTTAGAAGTAAATTCTGAGTCACACAAACCAAAACTTGAAGCTATTTTTGTGATAGTATGATGAGTGCTGATAATCTTTTCTATGAACCTCAAGTTAAGAACATTATTTGGGATGCTGTTTTTTCTTCTAAATACCATTATTTGAATGAAGATGGACTTGTGGATGCTGATAACTCTTATTTTTAGAACCCTAAAGCATGTGGTAGTGTGATGATGGAATTGTTAAATGTGATAAGATTGTGCTTTTGGATGGTCTTAATCACTATTGTCACTTTTGTCATTTTCCATAGAATCAAAAAATGAAAAGAGTGGTAGTGATGTAGCCTATTTTATTTCGTTGCCATGTAATAGTAAAGCTAAATACAAAGACAACTTGACACTTGTGTTTACAAAAATGAAGTCACTCATGTTGATATGGTGTGATAAAGGAAAGTATGGATTAAAAGAGATAAACTCTTTTAACAGATTAGTGTTTGACAGAGGTAAGAATTGACTGCCCTTTTTCATTTGGTGGCTTGGGTCCATCAAGTGAAGTTAAATATTTTAATAAAGACTTCATTCTCCAATGTTTCTAGCATTTGGTCTGCTCCGATAGGTCTAGATTCTTTCTATGCAAAAAAGGGGCATACATCCCTAGTTGGAGCCATTGATGGCACCTTCACAATTTTTAGATTTTGAAGGCCCATATTGAAAAAAATCGCCTTTGCACACTCAGAAGTGCACCTAAAAATCTGCCTAAGTGAGCTACTTTGTCAGTTAATATCTTGTACCTCAAGATGAATTTTTTTGAGATGTTTGTTGCAATGAATTCTTGGGTCAAATGGTAACATGCATGCTCGATTTCAAGCTCTCAGGTTGAGTTTTGATGGGTCATTTAATTGTCTTCTAATTGCAACTGAGTCAAAATGGGTGTTCTAGAAAGTTTCAAATTTTTCATTTCTAAGGGCAACCCATTTCTGAATTTAATCCAAACATCTCCAGCTCCATTTTAATCAAAAATGGAGGTCATCTGATGCATTATTTAATGCATTAAAGTTGCAGCAAAGGCATCTGATAGGCTAGTTTACAAAGGAGGTCCTAAAAATATTTCGACAATTAAAGTTTTGAGAAAATGGGTTTTCCATAAATAATTGATTAGGATTGCTCGCAAAAGGTCATTGTTCCAAGTGGTCTCATTTGTGAGCAGCAAATTTTCATTATTTTTCCATTAAGAAAATTAGTTTTTCCCACTTTGCAACTTTCAAAATTTTAAAGATTTAAGGCATTTTCAATGTTTTAAATGTTGGGGGAGGACTTCAAATACATTTTTAAATGTTCTATTATAAAATTGAAGTTGATTTTTTTCACCAAAAGCCTTTGCCTGCCAGCCTATGAGTGCAAACAGATGGGTTTTGAGAAGGGCAGTGGGGAAACATATTTTTGGATTTTTTGAGGCCTCCCAAAGCTTGTTTATGGATTGAATAACTATTCTATCCATATTTGAACACTTAAGGGAGGTTTTAGAGCATTCAAATTGCAGAAATTAGCTGATATGATGCTCTAAAATGCTCAAAAATTGCTTTACATGCCCAGCTGCAACAAAAAATGACTTGCATGATTGCAAATCCATTTGCAACCATTTCTCACATCTTGGGAATGATTTAAATATTTTTTGAAACATTTTCAAAATTCCATTCACCATAAAAATGACCCAGCATTTGATTTCCTGATCTGTAACAACTTTCATCATGCAAAGAGCACTCAAATGTAAATTTCATATTTTTACATGGAGTAGGGTCTTTTGGGTAAAGCTTGTGGAATGCAAGATTTTAATTTTTTGTAACTTGCAATATTTTTCTCCCCTTGCTGTAAATAATAACATTCATGTAGCTGGAGATTGAAGAAAAATGCACATGGATGGTGGCTTCAAGAAAAGTATTTCACAAAAATGTCAAATGAAACAGAGGTTCTCATGGTAAAAAAAATTCTTAGGAATGTGTTTTAAAGTGTGAAATTTAATTATAGAGGAAGAAATGGTGGCTCTATGGACCATAATGCTATGCTAACTTGCAAGTTAAATGAAAATTTTAATTGCTAGTAAATGGGTTTTTACCCAAAAGTGAAATTTTTCACTTGCTAGGTGAAATTGCAGCAGTAAATGACTTTTTATAGGTAGAGTAAAAGGATGCACGGGATTTACAAGTAAAGACAAAGAAGATGGAAAATGGAGAATAAAGAGGCATTTTCTAAATGCCATTTTGTTGTAGAATCAAGGGAGTTGAAGGTGTCATGTGTCAACTATAGATTTTTTAGGACTTCCTCTTCTTCTTATTATTTTTCTTTCTCATTTTGTAGGTGTTCTGAACTTCTGTATGGTTTGGTTAGATAGATAAATGTTGAGTCTGAGTTGTAAATGGATTATGTAAACTTGTAATAGTTGGGTTTTATGAGCAGATGTTAGCCAATTTGTGCAGCAATAAATTACTGTTCATGAAGTTCTCTCCATATTTGTATGTTTTTTATTATATGAATTCAATATATCAAGGATGTTTTGAATTTTTCATCACAATTTTCCTATGATTGTGTTGTTTGGTCATGGTTCTCTTTCAAGTAAAGAGTTAAATTACGGTGATCAAATAACTATATTTTGAGTGCACAGGTGGGATTGCTAAGTAGAACTTTGTGACAATATGAGTGGGTTTGTTAATGTAAGACATTAACATATTTTAAAATCCATTGGTTGAACTTAGTTTGCTGATAGGATCTCTGTTGTAGTTTTATATTTGACTCCATGGCCCATGATTAGGCACTGATCTATCAAAAATCTTGAGGCATTTTCAGAAACAATACAAATCATTTAAAATCTCAATGAATATTTTCTTTGTTGTTTAAGTTATCTCTATTCTATATATCCTTAAGATATTCGAAGGAGTGTAGAGGTTTAATTTGAGATAATTTTTTCTATTAATCCTCTATGTGTTTGAGATGAAGATATCTAAATTATTTGTTCTCAGCAATGTTCAATGGAAATGGGATTAATCTTGAACCTAGTAAAATATAAAATACCCATTACTCATATATTTGAGAACTATCCACTCTCACAGGTCTGTAATTTGTTGTTTGGCACAAGTTTATCATACATTTAGGCCTACAATTAAGAGCACCCTCCCGAGTCCTGTGGAGCTCAAAGTGTAGAAGGCTTTCATAGTCTTGTTCGTTGGCTTTTCTTGTCTTTAATCTGTTGATAGTGTTGATTCCTTGTCTTAACTTTGTAATCCCCTAGTTTAGGCATTGTGTTTCTCCTTAGGATTGAAGGTTGCAAGAAAAATAACCAACAAACCCCATGATCATTGGTTTTTTGTGGTCCTTCAACAAATATTTTCTTGTTTTCAATCAGATCTTGGATCAGATGTTTCAATTTCCAGCAATCATTTATCTTGTGACCTTTTCTTTTATGATAGTCACAGTAATGTGTGTCATTCCACTAGAATTGTTTGACTTATGGATCCCAATTTCATGGCTCTTGTAATGTTACAAGTTTGGCTTCAATAAGTTCCTTCAATGTTGATTCCAATGATTGTCCCAAAGGCATGAATTTTCTTTGATTTGATGTCTTTTGGAATGGTAATGATTTAGAACCAACATTGTTCAAATTGTTGTTTTGATTTACATTTAGATTGTTTATTTGGTTGTTGTCTTGATTTGTATTAGTAACAATTGTTGTTAAATTAAATATTGGTTTTGTGTTTTTCATTTTAGTCACAACATCATTGTTTCCAGCATTTCTATATTTTTTCCAAAACTTAGGTTTATCGTTGTTGTTGTTGGCATTGTTTGATCCTTCATTGTATGTTTTTAGTACTCCTCTCTTTACCAAAGCTTCTTCTATCTTGAGACCATTTTCGATTATTTTCCCAAATTTAGGTGGACATTGTAACTCAAGTCTATAACTCATGTCATCATTTAAATTATCAATGAATAGTTCCATCTTTTCCTCTTTAGCTATAGAACGCGGATATCTTGCAAACAACCTTCTCCATATTTGAAAAATGAGAGAAATATTTCACCTTTCTTTTGTTTAGCATTGCAAAGATCCTTCATTGTGATATCATGTTGTATATTGTATGAGAACTGAGTTATAAATTTGTTAACCAGATCTTCAAAGGATTTAATTCCTAGAGTTAATTTAGTGAACCACTCCATGCATTGTCCACCTAAGCTTGTTGGAAATAGTATCATCAAGTATGTCTCTTTATGGGAAAACTCTAAGATCATAGCTCAAAATTCCCTTACATGGTCAAGAGGATCTATTTTTCCATTATATTTATCATACTTGGGAAATTCATAGTGTTTTGGAAATGGAATCAGGTTCACGTTTTGAGCAAAAGGATATGGACAAATATCCTACAACAAGTATCTCTTAATAGTTCTAGTCTGCATAACTTGGAATTTCTATTGTAAGGTTTATAATTGATGTTTCATTGCATCCACTTCATCTGTATTTTGTGTTTCAATCTCAGCTCTTTTAGGTGTTCTTGTCAATCTATTAATATCAAAGTCCTTTAGAAATTTAACACCCAGATCAACTAAAATTAACATGTACTTTTCCCCATCCTTTTCCAGAATTTTCTCCATAAATTTATGGAACTTGGGGTCTTATTGCATAGATTGTATTTCCTCTTCAGATATTTCATCATTATCATGTTGGTTGGATTTGTTGTGCATATTTTCCTCAATATCAAACATGTTGTTTTGGATTTCACTTTCCTTTTCTTGAAGTTTTAGTCTTTGTGACCTTGTAAAAACTGGCATACGAATGTTACAATTGTCCACTAAACTTTGATCTAAGTTTGAAATAGTGTCAATAATATTAACTTGAGTCAAATAGAATGATAGATTCTATTGATTAGACTAAGTTGACAAGTATGATTATACAACTTCGTTTCTTGGAGTAGGATGACTGATCCTGATAATGAAACTTGGCTTGTAATCAGATGTGTTTGATTTAGACACTTTTGGATGGTAGATTTGAGTTTAATTTTAAAAATTCCACTTGTATGGTTTAGTTTTGAAAGTTTAAGACTCTAGTTAAATTTGAGAAAGGAATTTATTCTAGTAAAAAATATGAATTCTAATTGAAAAAGTCTGATAGATAGTGAAAACAACTCTCTGGTTTTTGTTTTTGGTGGATGTGTTATAACAATCCTTTGATGTGCTAAAATAATTGATAGATGTGCTAGAAATTTGGTTTGATGTGTTGTTAAATAGGTTGGATGCGTTGTAATGTTCCTCCAATGTGCTATACTTTTCTCTCTATGCGCTAGACTGTTCCTCCTATGCGTTGGACTATTCCTCCTATGCACTAAAAGATGGGTGAATGTGTTGTAAAATAGATTGTATGTGCTATATTAGATAGAAAATGTGCTATTTTGGAAGTATTGATGATTTTGATAGTTTATTTTTGGTCTAGTTTTAAACAGTGAGTTTGTTTGACTCCAAGGTATAAAATTTTGATTTGATGACCTTGTATCTAATTTTTTTGTTGTGGACTATGGAAAATGATTTTTTTGATTGGATGATTTCCTTTTGAAAATGAGTTACACACACAACAAGTTTGCAAATAGTTGTTTCAAATCTACTCATTAAACATATAGTGTGTGTTCTAGAATCAGGTTTGATTCTTTCAATTTTCACTGGTATAACACAATAAAGACAATTCAAACACTTTTCTATCTCAAAAGGTCACTAGAAATACCACATCCCACATCTTGAAACTATGTCAGCTCACACAGCCGTATCACCCCCCAGTGGACACCCATGTTTTTGTCTTTCCTAAGTCTTAACCAAAGTCGAATCCTCCACTTTTGGCTAGGGTCTCTGATAGTTATATGGTGAATGTCTTGGGGGAAAATTCTCCTCTTCCCTTGCACTGTGATATAGAAAGCATTCAAAAACTAACACAGTTGGATTCTAACTTAAATTTTGTAGATAAGGTTTCTGTTCAGAGCGGAAAATAGATAAAATCCCTCAAGAGACCTCCCAACCTTTAGAACAAAGGCTTTGGGGATGGTTATCTTTCACACTTCTATCGAATTTTAGACTTTCCCCGAATTTTCTTTTGATTATAGTGGGTTGGAAAACTTGGCTTTGGTTGTTCCCACTTAGGTTGTTCTCATAGGGTGAGTAATTTTTCCCACTATGAAAGGCCTTCTAAAGGTGTTAATAAAGCATGAAAAGTGAGTCTAACATTTTTATCATCTAGTGAAGGGGAGAGAATAATCCTATCACTTAAACTATAGTAAACATGGGGTTCTATTATCCTTTTACTTAAGCTAGATGCCTAACTTAAATAAAAGAAAGAAACGATAAACTTAAAATCCTACAAACACCATTAGTAATTTGTAGTATTCATCTTTGACCGATGTAAATGTTTCAAAAAATTGTCTTTAACTAGTGTACCTTGTACTTGCAACATAGAAAACAAAGATTAGTACCCAAATTTTTTTTTTTTTGTAGAAATAGTTAGATGCGCTAAAATAATTGACATATGTGCTATAACAAAAATTTAATGCACTAAAGTATCAATGGAATGCACCAAAATATGATTTTGATGCACCGTAATAGTAGTGCAATGCACTACAATATTTGTTGAATGCATTGTAATAGTAGTGCAATGTGCTAGAATATTTTTTGAGTATTTGGATGTGTTGAAATATCCGACGTATGCATCGTAAGAACTTTCGATGCACTAAAACAAAATCACGTCAAAATTTGTAGTCACTTTCCAGAAAATGTTCAAAATGGGGATTTGGCCCCACGGTGGGCACCAATTTATGTGTGTAGAAAATATGTGTAAGTGGAATAATAAAAACACGCCTTAATGAAACACTATTTAGAGAATTCAAATGACATTTTTAATCTATTTGAAGCAATAAAATCTCTAAAGTCATTCCATTTCTCTCTAGCTCCAAGGATTTATTAAATCAAAGTGGCTCTTAGATTGTGTTCACTGTGATTGTTAAAATGACAACCTAGAGAATGAGAATAAGAAACTAAATGATATGTTGTGATGAAATGATTGATAATGAAAGCTATGATACTGTGATACTGATATGAAATGATTAAATATTGTAAACTAAGATGCAACTGATATGATATGCTATGACATGATTGTAATCTAATATGATTCCTAAAATGATCCTATTTTATAATTGCTAAATGTTGTATGTTGTATGCTCTAATATGATTCCTATAGAGTAAAATTGCATAAAAGTGGGATCCATTTCTTGTAGCAATTTATAAACTACTAATCCTATTTTTCTTGTAGGGTTTTGAATAGTTGAAGGCTTTATAATTCAACAACTACCACTTTTTTATAGCCTTTCTTGATAAAGAATCATCAACCAAACATCATGCTTTTATTTTATTAGATTAGCAAAAATTTACTTTGGTGCTTAAAACAAACTTTCTTTTTATGCTTAGTAGGTCAAAGGGTGCATATACCCTCCCCTTGCATCATTAGATGATCCTGGGTGATGCAAAACATATTCAATCTACATTTGTTCTTTGAGTCACCAAAAGAATCTTATATAATATCTGCTCCTGTTGCATCATTAGAAAATCCTAAGTGATAAGAAATATCGAGACACTTAAGCCTTCCCAAATTTTATTTTAGTAGAGGGGACTTTCCTTGGGATTTCATCACCCTCAAGACAAACTCCAACATATATTCAAGTGGGCTAGATCATAGGTGTGAAGGTGAAATTTAGTAGCATGATCTCGTGATGTATACCACATTTTCCAATTCAGATGTTGGTGTATAGACCATATTGGGACTGACTAGAGTCTTTAGTATCTCATGCTTGACATTATACCACTCATGTTAACTAAGTCACTATGAGACATTATACTTTATAATCCTTAAGAGTAGTTGTAAAATGCATCAAGTCACAGTAGTGTATTGTTATAGCATCTTCACGAGAAGTTACTTACCATGTCCAGTCTATGGTTGAGGTGTAAGGTGTATTGCTCGAGTTCACACTCTTTAAAGGCTAGGGGTATCAAGGTGATACGTGAAATTGGTATAACCTATTCACCCACTCCTTAGATTTGAATTTAACATCACTCGAAAGCTTGAGGTAATCCTACTATGAGGAGACATTCCTTTAATACTAGCTCGTTTGTACTTGACTAACATGTATTCTTTGTGATAAACTAGTGACACTATTAGTGAGACTTGTGGAAGAAGGCTTTTGCTAAGAATTCTATTACCATTCGAGTCAGTTTTTCATAATTTTTTAATTTTTTGTATCATTTTCTATTTTTACAAGAAACCATCTTAAACATCGTACCTTAAACGTCAACTTGAAAAATTTCAAAACTGCGATTAGATGTGAAATAGAATATAGAACCATGTATGTTAAACACATAGTCACTTTTATATAACTTACCATGTCTAGCTCAAATTTTTTTCACTTTTGCATAGCGGCTTTTTGTACTTGTCTGAGCATCTACTCACCCTTGTAGTACATATTATCACTATTGAAAAAATTGCCACTATTGCTAATACAGTCAACTCTTAGAGTCATTTCTAGAACATAGTCTCTTTTGACTACAGTTCAACATCTAATTTTGTAGAAGATGATGTCTATCCTAAAAATCTACCATGTTTTCTTGCAAAACCACTATGTTTTCACTTCTCTACCATGATTTATTTCTAAAACAATTTCTCATAACTATCAAAATTTAGTCACAGACACTGTCATAATAGTTTGGCCTACTATCAGAACCCGTGTCATAGTAGCTCTACACATTTACACAATCAGATTACACTTTCAAACATTGTCATCCTATTTTTCAAACTTGGTTTGCCTATGGTTTATCATCATATATTTCTTCGAAAAAATATTAATTATATTTGCATCACACTTTCTTAGTAGCCTTAGACGACATCCTTTTACATCTCAATCTTTCATCAATATCAAACTAGCCTTTGGATACCAAATCAACCACACCTTATCGACCCCATCATTTTTCTAGTGTCTCTTTATCCATTCAACACAATCATCTTGTGGCCTTATCAACTTTAAGTGGAAACAACCCTTCCCTTTAGGTTTTCTAGATCACTATCATCTATATTTACTTGCACTCACAAGACTAGTTCAAGTAGAGACATCAACACATCATTTTCATCAACATTTTTGAGACTTAGCATAATTTAATCAAACTTGGTTAACATCCTTAGGTGATCATAATTCCTCAAAATTCACTCATATGCTCATCATAGGGTTGAGTACCAAAAACGTGGCATCATTTCAAAGCATTAAAAAATCCACTCACACTCTCATCATAGGGTTGAGTATCTAAGACATTGTCATTCTAAATCATTCAAAAATCCAAAAAAACTAGCATCAAAACAACATATCTTTTATCCAAAAGGTTTACCAACATTTCCTTTTCAAGTTTATTTTGAATACTAAAACCCAAATCAGCAATTACATCAAATATTTCATCATACATCATGGTTCATTAAGAATGTCTATGACAACAACAAGGTATAAACATAGAAAGAGAATGGAAATTTACACACAAGTAGTTATAGTCAACCTACCACCACCAACATGGAAACTACTACTCCTATGCCATGGGGTTTTAATCCTATTGATAATCCTCCTACATATTCAACCCCTCAACAACACAATACCATTTGTCAACAACACAATGTCAATCTTTCACAACAACACAATGTCACTTCATCTCAACAATACAATGTTGATCCTGTTAGTTCTCAAAAATTCTGGTTGGAAAACCTCAAGAGGTTGCCAAGCTCTTGGTACGTTTTAGGCTAACGATCAAGGCCAATTAGTGTATTTGAACCTTCTTCTCTCCAGGCTCTTCCAGACTTAGACAGGTGTACCTATGCAAATGAAGCAAACTTAAATTATGTGTTCCCTACTTGAGTAATCTATTCACAATGGAATTTGGGAGTGGAGAGATGCAAGACTAATTTGGTATAAATTGTATAAGAAATATCAAGGTGAATTTTATTAATATGTTCAGTTAAAATATGTAAGGTTTTGAAAATAGATTTGATGAAATTAAGTGATGAAATGGGTAAGGCTAGTGCCTTATTGGGTAAATGTAGTCAAATGAAGATCTAGGATGAATGACTTGTATTTGTTGTAATTCAAACTATTTGGCACACTTATGCTGGTTTATATCTTGTATAAACGTGTAGGAAAGTGATTGACAAACTCTACTTTTTGATCCAACTGATACAACCAGGTTACTTATGACTTATTAAAAGGATTTTAATCCTTCCTTGAAGGAACGAATTGAAAAAATCATACAAGAACAACATATGATACCAAATTGGAGACAAGACAATGATCCTAATTATATGGCTCTTCTTACTGATCCAGATGCTACTTCTAAGTTACTGTGATTAATTAAAATGATTTAATTCATGAAGAGAAACCAATTAACTTAACCACACATGAAAAATAAATGTGTCTGATGAATTTGGATACCAGCTTGGATATACAACTTCAAATAACTGAGAAATAACATAGTGGAGACAACCAAGCAATTTTTTAAAACAACAAACAATTGACAACAATATGAAGCCACAAAATCAAAGATTCTTCATTGATTTCCTCAAAATTATGTTTGCCACATAGTCTTTCGAAATGTAAACATTATGGAACTCTTTTTCTATCAATATATTATCCCTATTCACTCCTACTACTTCCTCCATCCTTTTATTTGGCCTTGGTATCTCTTATATATATGAGAGAAAACAAGCTTCAAACCAGAAGACATGTCCTTTGATAACAAAACATGATTTTAAAAATAAGCATAATTAAGAAATTAACACAATTGTAGATGCATGCACTAATCTATTAATCTCCGAGTAGAAGACCATGATCACCTAGGACCTATGCAAAACTTTTACTACAAAATAGGGTCCACATCATCGCTACTGACCGATTCTAACTGTTACTCAGTTGTGCCTAGAATGTCCACTACATGATTGAACGCTGAAAGGTGATGGATGTATTCTTGTTCTGCATGAGTGTCTACATTGGATATTACTTCTTTCATATCATACTCTATGTACATGAATTTGTCAATTTGTTTGAGTATTTTGCAGGACCATATCCTCATCATTAATTTCTTCCAATGCAGTTGTTAGAAACCCTGTAAATTTCTCTTTCCAATCATCCTTTTCTTGAAGATTCCCTATATCATCATGGAGTGAAGGAATCAAATTAAAGCAACCCAAATACTCTTTGAGCCTATGATGATATTGGTTGTGAGACTCCACCAAATTGTTATATCTCTATAGTGTTTGCTCTTTCAGAATGTGTTTATCTAGAAGTTCCCTCTTTTTATCAATCATTCTTCTTTGCAATTGGTCATTCACCTCTATTGCTGATTGTATCTACTTGAAAACACTTTAATAATCATCATATTGCTTCATCACCTTATTGAACCTTTCCTTTTCTAGTGCTTTACACTTCTCCTAGGTTTTCAAATGGGAACTTTTCCAATAAGATACATCAGCTAATGCATCTAATACCTACTTATCCTTTTTGAGCCATGGGGAGTAAAATTATGAATCAAAAGAGGTAGGTGACTTCTCCTTTTGATGTGATAGCTCCCTTTTCAATTTATTATTTTCTTTAACCAAATTTTCAATTTGTGCTCTAGTGAATTTTTCCACATTGACATTCAGTTATGTAGTTTCCAAGGGATTAGTGTCCCCAACTCTTTGGACCAAAATATGTCCAAACACTTAAATTGTATTATCAATCACTGTTAGCCTCTTTTCATGGGGGTATAGTGACTAAATAAGCAAGGTAGCTTCCTTTGGATTATACCTAGACCTTGAATACATTTTGTCACTAGCCTCCTTTGCTAGATTCATTGTTTTATCCTCTTTTTTTGAAACTATCAAACACAATTGCAGAGCTAATGTCCCATCCTGGTAGAAGTAATACCCAAGCCTCTTGAAGTAATTCTCTACCTCTTAAAAGGGTGATATATTTCATCTCATCTTCAATTTCCCTCTTCAATTCCTCTAAAGTAGCAACCTCCTTTTTAGGAGTAATATGTTGTTCCTTTTGTCTTATTTTCTTTCCCTTATATTAATAGACAAATGATTTGAATTCTCAAGTTTTAACAAAGTCACCATTAGAAATAAATTCCTAACTAGCCTTGATCCTAATTTCATTAGATAATTAATTTGATGCTTCAAATCTCACAACATTTTTTTCTTGAGGAGGGTCATATTGTGTAATCATAGGGGCTTTTATTTGTTCTACTTTTTGCTCCTCTTTACTACTCTTCTCATCACTTTCTTTTTTACTTTCCTCATCTTCACTCTTATTAGTAGAAAAATGTGTATCAAGAGTAGGTTGTGAGGGTATTTGATCTAGATGCTCCATGTCTTCAGCCTATACTCCTGTATAATTTGCATGATATGTATTAGAAACTATGAAGGAACATCTTTTACTATTTCATTCATATGAGAAATAAGTTGCTCAATCCTGACCAAGGGATCATGTATAGCATCAAATTATTTTGAATACGATGGGACATTCTTTGTCTTGCACTCCTCTGCGAGAAAAAAATTATTATATGAGGCCATTATATCACTGGTGGAAGCTTCATCTAAGTTCCTGATCACATCATCAATCGCAAACCAATTCTCATACCTAGAAAACCCTTGTGTTAATCTTTCTTGATGAATAAACCCCTTTGCATCAAATTTCTCTCTTTCGTACACAAGAGGAAGGTTGTAATGTGCTATTTTAGCATCAATTTCCTCAGATCCCTCATTTGCAACCACTATGAAATCTCCAAAACAGAGAGTGGTGGGCATGAGTGATTGCTGATTATGACTCTTGAGGTGGTTAGCATCATATTTTTCTAATTGTCATACAATCTCCCGATAAGCAACTCTATTAGGAACTACTCAGGGTACCAAATGTGGAATCCCATCAAAGCATACTAGTCTCCCCAATTATGGTTTACTTTTCCTTTTTGGTCATACTCCTTTGGTCTCAGAAATATTTGCACCTTAGGGGATAAGTTGTGATCATAAGAATATCCAAGTACCTTCATTAGTGGTTTAACAAAAAATTCTTTAAAATATAAATAATGAGACCTTTCACATCGACTATCCCATAGTGAATTCCACATTTGCACAGGTCTAAAGTTTCCATTTTCATCTGTATCTCTGATCCTCAGTTCTTTACTCCACACATTTCTGACATGTCCCTCATACAAAAGTAAATGCATTAGCAAGGAATAGTGTTTGAAATCTATGCAGTCATTGTTATGTTTTATCCTTTCAAGCCCTTGACTTAGGGCATTATCTAAGTAGCCTACATATTCGCGTGACCTAGCATCCTTGCTCTATATATCCAAAACTATAACCATCGTTGTAAAAGATATAAGGTGTGGAAACTCTATTCCCAAGACTTGACTAGCTGAGTAATAGGTATACTGAAAGTATTCTTCAAACAAATATACATGAAAAGGAGGGTTTTCATTGCTTGAAAACCTCCTGAGTTTCCCTTCCTCATTTTTATGTCTATGCAAAGGTAATTTCCATCTCTTGTAGCTGGTATCCATGCATCAATATTATTTCAAGAGATCTCTAATCATGAATGGAAAATTCATGGGACATTCTAATTGAAATACATTGGAGATCAGGTCTTGGGAGATAATAAGCATATCGGCCCCACTCGGTGACTAGATAGTTCTCTTCTTGGTGTTATACAAACTGGAAAGAGCCTTCACTAGTTCTATGTTGATGAATATGTTTGGCACCACAAGTCTCCCTAAGTTCAGTCTCCACAGGTTAATGACTAGTTGGAATCATAATTTCTTTCTAGAGTGATACAAGAAAAGCTCATATCCTCAATGTCGCATCCATACATCCCCCATACCCTTATGTTTGTCTAAAAAATTACTTGTTTGAAAACTTCTCTTGGGTCTTGGCCTCGACCTCCGGCAGTGGTCTATCACCTCTTGGTTTAAATTCCTCTTTTTTGGTTTTTGGTTTCTTTCCCTTAGGTTTTTTCACATTGTCTTCCATTGCAATCTTTTGAAAACATAATTTTCTATCCAAGAGTGATGTACTTGAAGTTTTGCCTCCCTTGGTTTTGCTGCATAAGAGCTCTGAGTTTCATCTTTTCTACTTCCGCCCTTAGTGTAACCCTCCTAGTTTCTGCAATTGTATGATCAACCTGTGGTGAAATTTACTTATGCTCTGGCTCATTAATATATCACTTGTATCAGTCTTGTCATTAGAGGGAGCATTTATGTTAAATATCCTGATGATGCACTTGGACGTCACATCAACTTGTAGTAATTATTCATCGCTGTATCACTAGGGCCTTGGTTCATTTTCCATCGATGGCCAATTTCTCCACCGATGAATGTCTTTCTTTCGGCCTATCGGTGGGACACCAAAAAATGCTACCTTGATGCATCCCAGCTTCACCATTTCTTATAATATGTGGTTGTATCAAGCCATCAGGGGACCACAATTATTTGTTCCATCGATGTATTAGAGATATAGTGATGTGATCATCTTTATTGCCTCAATTGGTATGTCAAGGAGACTAGCTTGGAATTTAGCTCGAAGGAATGAGGTTACACCGATGTGAAGTTATGAAGTATCCTCATTGGGCTATCAGTGGGGTGGTGATGGGAGCTCCATCGATGAGGTATTGTTAGGTCGATGATATCAATGGGACTTCAAGTTATTTTGTGAATGTGATTGTTTGGGTATACTAGCTGCAAAATGGATCTTAGCGATTTGTCCAAATCATAAAATTGAGTGTGGTGAACTTTTGTAAGGATTGGGAAGTAAATGGATAGAGGCTAATGAAAATATGTGGGATTTTCGAGTCCTAATAGTGGCTCCATTTGGGGATGAATGATTGTAAGATCATTGCAAGAATCCAAAAAATATTTGGGGAGCAGACCAATGATGGAGATGGAATACCATGAGAACCTAAAACTATTGTGCATGGAAATTTTCCAATTTCAGAAGGTATCTTAGGAATTTTCCATGCACTGGTAGTTCCTAACCTTTACCTAGACTACTGTTCATTGAAAGAATTATTTTGAGAGGCATGCCAAAAATTTTCCATGCGCTGGAAATCCTTGGTCCAATTTATGTTCTTCATGAGAATAAATGTTTTAGGAACTACCCATGAACTGGCTATTCTTGTTCTTCTCCTAACATGTTCTAGAGAAAATATGAATCCTCACCTCCATTGCTAACAACAACAAAGGGTCATAACCATAAGGCCTCAAATTTCTCATGCTTTCCTTTGTCTTGGCTTCTGGAATTCCACATGAGGACCATGTTGTTTACCTCAAATTTTCTATTTTTGGCCTTTCTATCATGTAGGTATTTCATTTGCAGATGCTTCTTTTTATTGTGTTGCTGAGCCTGGATCTTAGCTTCATCAAGCTCCATTAATTCTTCCATCCTTTCCTCTACGGGCTCAAGAAATTCAAGATCTTCTTCCAAGATAAACTTACACACTAGAAAACATTTGTGAAAAGGGAGTCTACATTGAGTCCCATACACAATCTCAAAAGGTGATTTTCCAATGGCCTTCTTCACAATGATCCTATCCGCCCACAAGGCTAATCTCAAATTTGATTCCCAAGCCCTTTGTTGTTATCCAGTATCCTTTTTATGATCTCTAGGATGCTTTTGTTGTTGGATTCAGCTTGTCTATTTTCCTACATGATGGCACTCTCAAATTTTGCAAATTTGAAGAGCCCATTTCAAAAAATTTGCCTCTCCACTTTCAGAAGTGCTCCCGATAAATCTGCCTGAGTGACCCACTTTGGAGGGTCAAAATTTGAAGCCTGATAATTTTCGTGCAAAACCTATTTGCAGACATATTCAATTGACATATGTAAACATGAATGTAAGTTTTCATCTTCCCACGATGGGTTTTGATGAGGTTTCAAAAAGTGAAGCTGGAGGGTTTCGACACTTTTCTGTTGTTTGCAAACTTGCCTCCCGTTTGAGCTTGTATTTTGCAACCAGTTGATTTTCATGTCAAAACGAATGTTTTAATGCATTCTCCATATGAATATGAGCTCACACGTCAGTTTTTTGAGCTTCATGACCTCATTTGCTATCTTTAACAGGTCAAAACCAAAGGCATTTTCTCCTATTTTGCACATGCATTTTTAGAAGCCTTTCTGAGCGGTTAACTTTGAGCGTCAATATATTTTGATTCATGATGGTTCAAGCAAGGCCCTTTTACACATGTTTTCTCTGCACCAAAATGAACTGCTATGTCCAGTGGCAGCCCTCCAGGAGTTAATTTGATATATTTCCAATGAGGTGATTTCATGAGTTTTAATTGGTTTCTGAACAAGCACAGTTGCAGAAAGTCCGAGTAGGAAAATTTGTTGATTAATATCTTTCACCTCCTCACTAATTTTTCCAAGCCATATTTTTCACTGCATTCTTAGGTCATCTGTCTACATACCTACAAGTTTGCATTGCTTTACGAGGTCATTTACCCAGTTTTTGAAGCCGATTCCAGAGCCAACTTGGCTAGTTTTGCACATTGTTCAAACATGTCCGAAGGAAGATTTTAATGAAGGCCTAGTTCATGTTTTCACTCTAGAAGCATTTAGAAGCTACCTCAGACCAATTCAAGGGTAAAATTTGTTTGAAAATGATTTTTTTTTTTAGCTAGGCCCACATGGGGACCCGATATGATTTGCATAGTTATGAAGATTGTAAATGTTGCAATGTTGGTAAAGAGACATAATCACTAGTGCTATAATCATGGACCACATTTCATAAGGGACAATCAAGGTCACCCTTGCTCACAGGATAATGATTCATTGAGATTATGATGATCAATCATATTGGAAAAGGATTGTTTTCAGTCCACAAGTCACAAATTTAAGATAGTAAATATGACAAGTAGAGATAGGCCGAGGTTCCTTGGAAACTTAGAATCAAAAACTAAAACATCAAGGTATTGGAATTCTTGATTTGGCTCCCACAAAGCAGCAAATGGGGAGATTTTCTCCTTGTATATATGCAAATTATTTTGTTCAAGCCTTGATTTGAGAAAGTGACAAAGATGATTACATAGTTGTTGTCCATGCACGAATGAGAGCTAGCATGGGTCTAGGAACTTATGCAAAGAGATTCCTTGGTAGCTTCTTTAATGTTGATAGGGCTGAACAACACACAATTACTTTTGTTGTTGGTTTAGCATGTTAAAGTAAGGCAAAGGTTGTTCAAATCTACTGATTCTAAGGATACATATCTTGGTGTTTTTGCAGCCATGGCTCGGGCTTGGCCGAGATAAAACTAAGTCTGTAGTCTATTGGGGACACATTCTGAGTGAATAGAACTAATCAAATGCTTACAACTAAAAACAAGGAGCAGTTTGAGTTTTTCAAAATGAAGTAGTATATCCAAAGTACGCAGCCTGTATCTTGAAGTTGCTCGATGGCTATGTTGTATTGTATTGCCAGAGACAAGGAAAAGTTTGTGTTGTTGAAAGAGGTCAATGTTCAATGCGAGGGAGATAAATCTAACATTGGAAAAGAAATTTCATACTGTGCGCTACAATGAAGATGTATCAAAATTGTTTGAGGAAATTCTTTTTAATGATAACAATGTACATCCCATGTCAGCAGATGAGGAGGGGAGCCAAAGAATATAGGGCACATGAACTCATTTAACATAATCTCCAAATAGATGTGTGAATGGAATGCCATCATTGCAAGATAAAACAAAATGGACTTTTTAAAGGCCTTAATAACTTTCAAGCAAATGCAATTGGGAGCTGTAAAGACCGAGTTCCACAACCTTCGATACCATCTTTCCTGCCTTGAAAACACATTGGTTGGATTGAATGATGAGGCATCCATCAAGTTATAGAGGAGGCTGAGCCACTGACAAGGTGTGTGAACTATTTATAACTGAAATTTCCCAGTAAATATGATCCCACATGGCACCATTTGAAGGGGTTGCATACAAAATAAATTTGTTGAAAAGGAATTTCTAGCTTGATAGTCATGGCAAGGTACATGTAGCCATCAATGCATAATTTGAAGGGCTCTGGTAAAGCCAAATTAAATGGAGGAAACACAGAATGTGTTCTCTTATACAGCCCACGTGCTAGATAGAGGAGTGATGTGCACGTATTAATGCACTTGTTGAAAAGACTTAGAAAGTAAAAAAAACAAATGCAGCTTGAAAAGCTAAGGCGCACATGGAACATGTTCTAGACATCCATCAAAGCATAGTGATGAAGCTACCACCATAGACAAAGAGCAGAGCATGGGGACACATCAAACAAAAAATTAGTACAAAATAGTGAGGGCCAAAGAAGATCGATCGCTTAGGATGAAACTAGCTATGCAGCCAAATCTACACTGTCCCCCACTATCTGGCAAGTTGAAAGTTCTTGCTCCTTAATCCCAACTATATGGTGAGATTTTTGCATGTGGATCATGTGGGCCCAACAAAATAAAGGCACGGGAATAGATTGCTTGGTTGCTCGTGTGACCATCAGTAATTTTAATGGGGCCTCACTATTTAATATGCTTTATTTTAATATATAGTGAGGGTAAAGGGGCCAATGGTTTAATTTTGAGGGGCTTCATTTATCTTATAAAAGGAAGAAACTTTAAACTAAATTTTTTCAATGAAGTTCTCTTCTAGTAAATAAATCAGTAAGGTGGGTCCATGAAACATTTAAAAGGCAAGTATTTTAAATGTGCCAACTTCTGTTTCTATTTGGAGGAGATAAAGTTTTATTCACTTTATGGGTAAAGAATGAAATAGAGGGGAATATTTGATAAAGTGAATTAGATATTCACTCTTTTAGTGGTCCCTTTATTAAAATATGGGTTTTCTATTAGCTGGAAAGTGAAGGTTTAATGTGCAACAAATAAAGAACTGATAAAAGAGCAGGAAAATGAGTTTTCATGGGAGCAAATGTATTTTTCACACAATAGGTAGAATGGAGAATATCCTCACATGGGAAAGTTTTTTCTTACTCAACAACTTGGTGCAAAGGAATTTTGGAGGAAAAATTGGTTGCAGAGAGAGAAGAGAGACTTTGCTTGCTACAAATCAATGGTGAAGTGGTTTCTAGATGGCATCTCAGAATTAGCTTTAGGGTTTCCTCTGGAGCTTTCTATTCTCCTATATCTTCTCTTCTATTCTCATTTGAAGGGGTTCTAAGGTTGAGTTCTATTCTGAATTCTTGTATAGGGCTAGGGTAGATAGAGAAATGTTGAAATTTTGAGTCATTAGTTGAGTCTGCAAGTTGTAAATTCTGATTTTATGAGCAAATATCAACTAGTTTGTGCTAGTATATCATGAATGTCTTCAAAGTGTTTGCACCTTCACGAATATCTTTAGATTGTCTCCATATTTGTATATTTCTAGTCATTTAAATTCAATAATACCAAGTATCTTTGAGTTTGGCTTCTCAATTTCATGAGATTGTTTTATCTGTTTATGGGTCCTTTTTAATGAAATGGTTGAATGATGTGAGCAGATAATTGTGATTGAAGTGTGCAGGTTGGATTTGATAAGCAAAATTTGAATGATAATAGGAGAGGATAGGTTGGTGTAATACATTAGCAATTTAAATCCATTGGTTGATGTCCATTTTTCAATGAAATTTTCTTTGTGAATTTGACCCCATGGCCCAAAAATAGGCACTAGTTTGTCATTCAGTTTTGTGCATCTCAGAAACAAGTTTAAATATAAAATAATTTTATATCCCTATGGTTTGGTGTTGAGTCTTGCTTCCCAATTATTGAGAGAGTGTTGAGTTACTGAGGATGTAGCTAAATTTGAGGTTGTCAATGCTTCCCTTAGTGTGTTTTCACTGGGAATTATCTACTATAAAAAGCAATGTCAGTGTATGGTTGAATTAAGTTTTATACATTGTGTAGGTTAACCCAGCTTGGTCTTGCAGAGCCAGAAGTGCAGAAGATCTCAGTCTTTGACTAAATCTTGTTAGTTGGCCAAATCAACCTTTGAGTCTGAATATAAGACATTGGCTAAGTATTTAGGATTCATTGGTCTTGTTTGATTTGGAGCACCAATAGAATGGCAACTCTATTGGGGATAAACTTGAATCTCCAAGTGCAAGCTGATTAACTACAGAGTCATATTATTTTTTTCCATTCTGAATTTAGTTCAAATATTGGAGGAATTCAAACCTAGAGGAGACATTTGTTGTAGATAACCAGAAAATTTCAAGATGTGTGGTGCTCTGTCGGTGAAAGGAACTCAGAAACAAATTTACATGTGAATAGACTTCCTATTTTTTGAAGTTCAGTCCTCTACAAAGAGAGGTGGTGACTCTATTACAAGAATGTGTTGAAGAGGTGAATATAGTTCTAGATCTACTATATTTCCGGTCGGGAAAACAATTTGCAGCAGCTGCAACATTTCCAAGTATTCTTCACCTTTTGTTTTCAAGAAACTTGTGTATGAAAACCTTATCTGAACATCTTAGGAGAATACTTTGCTTCCCTATTTAGTGATTTAGCATTGATAAAGGGAAAGGGTAGTAAATTTAAGTTTGCACACTTCCATTTGTTGGATCTGTTAAATGTAATTGCAGTTCCATTGAAATATTTTTTTCTAGTGCTCAAATATTTTCTTATATGGATGGTTAGAATGCATTTGTGTATCTTAGGGGTTTCCATCCATTTGCATTGTCATATATTTCAAGCCCAAGTTGTCATTATGTCAGCCATTTTCATAGTGATCCTTTATTTGGTCATGTTGGTGCTTATGCACAATTAGTGAGCCTTGATTTGCAAATATCCATGGATCACAAAATAGCCATACGTGTAGACACTTTGAGACAACTTGTCAAGAAGTGTCAAAAGTTTGATAATCTTCATACATTTGAGACCCCAAAGTGCAAGAATCCAAGAATGCACAAGTCTAAGATAAGACCAGAATGGAAGGTTGTATTTGAAAGAGGACTTAAAGAGATGGATGAAAGACACTAGCTATTTCAACAAGCCCGATTAAGAGACAGTCATACTATCTCTACTTGCCAATTCATTGCACCTTTTGTGAATTCCTTTTACCCATTATATGATCAACTAGATTTTTCATGGGTTGATTACAAAGTTGAACGTATTCCAAATCAAGTATATAGGGAGATGCCTAGGTTTCATGGATACAATATTTGTGAAGGAGATGCACATGTCAAAAAAATTCCAGCTTCATGGAGAAACATTCATTTGAATATCAGGATATGTGGATGAGGTTCTTTGTTAGATCCCTTGAAGCAAGAGCTTGGGATTGGTATTTAAATTTTCCTGAGAAGACATTTCCTTGCTGGGATAAATTAGTGGCTGCTTATAGATAATAATTTGCAAGAGAACCCTCTAACCTTGTCATGAGCTTAAAGCGGATCAAGAAGCAAAATGAAGAGTCAAGTGTTGATTTTAGTCATAGATTTTCTACTGCCTTCTCACTAATCCCAAAAAATTTCAGACCTAGCACTCCTGACTCTATTCATATGTACTTTGAAGCCTTTGAAGAGGGATCTATTGCATTGTTAAAATATTTCAAAATATTGAGTATGAAAATGGCTTACATAGTTTTGGATAATTTGGAGAAGCAAAGGAATGAATATGTGCAAAGATTGTTGTCTTCAATTTTGGGAAAACATGTTGATGAAATCAGTAGCTATATGAATGTGAATGATCAGAGGTCTTCAAATAAATGCAGACTTGAGAAAGTAAAATATGAGAATGATGCATCATAAAATACTAAGGAATTTGTCTATGAACAACCTACAAGAGAAGTTTACCCAACTGAAAATTGCAGCCATGATGATGAAGGACATGGTGAGAGAGATCAAACATTTGAAGTTTCTTCTATCTCCTCTAAAGATGCAAAAATAGAGAGAAGATTTTTTGTAGCAATTGAAAGCTATAAGTATGAAGATAACTTCCTGGATGATTCTCTCAATCAAAAACATGTTGATGAGACCTTCTCTTCAAGAAATGAAAGTGAGGTTGTGAAGAATAATGGGATTTCAAGTCTTCCAAGCCAGGAACCTGAAGAGAAATATGAGTTGGATTTACTCTTCAAAGAAGCGATAAGCAATCAACAATATTGTGATACAATTGATTATGTCAATCCTACATGTGATGAGTATAGTATTGATGCAAGTATCAATGATGAGACAAAGTAATTTTCTAATTTAGGGATTTCTCTTGAGAACATCAGTTTATCAGTTGCAAGTGATCAACAATGCAATGAATTTCAGTTTGAAAGACAAGCCACAGACAGCTGAAATGAAGAGATCATTCAAGATTCTTAGTTTGACAATGAAGATGTTTATGTCTACCCTCAAGAGTATGTAAATTACAAGCTCAATGAGGACACCCAATGCAATGTTGCAATGAAAAAGGATGTAGATTGTTGTTATGACAGCCCAAAAGAATGTAAGAAGGAAGAAGCGGATAGTTTATTCACTATGATTGGTTATGTCCATTCTTCTAACAATGTTGTCAGCAATTTCATCTCCTATGATTGGGGAGACCCTATTTATGATCAGCCCATTGAGTCCTCAAACTTTGAAGATGATGATATTAAGGCTTATTCTGATTTACAATTTGATAATGCATCGAGCTCAAGTGAAGGTCAAGAAGAGGAAGTGGTTGAAAGAATAGATAAGAATAGTGATCTATTGAGGTGTGAACAAATCTCAGATCTATTGACCATTCAATATCAGAAATGTGCACATAAGAATGATTCTTAGTTGTTGTGTGCAACCCCTATTGAATTTGACAGTGATGATGATCTTCAAGTTGCAAGGTATGATGCAAGTGAATCTGATTCTCTTTTCAATAATGAATCAGTTGATCATGATGATGTGAATGAAGACAAGTAGCTACTTGATGGTAATGATGCATTGTATGATGAGTATGACAATGAGCATGTTGATCCAAACTCATAAATCTATTTTGATGAGTTTGAAGTAGCAAAAAACCATGAGGATTGCATATCCAATGAGCTAAGTATTGAAGATTGTAATGCAGATTTGAACAAGTCTTCATTTGATGACTTGATGGATCCTAGTCATGAATCTTTGAATGTGAATGAGGAAGCTGATTTCAATCAAAAATCAGATTATGCTTCTAAACCAAAATTCCTCATCTTTGAGAAATCTTGTGATATTAAAAAGGTTGACATGTTATGTTCAAAATATGACCATGTGACTACAAATGATGATGAGTTAGAAATATCTGATGACTCTTAATACTAGCATGCTGAAGAACAGTTACAGAGTGTGCCAATAGATGAGTGTATCTCTTTGCATACACTTGGAGATAGTTTGCATGATGATTCAGATCCTCTGGTAAGTTCTTATGATGGTTTAAATTTTGACATGCAAATTAATGATCAGATTGAGCTCAAGAGTTCTAGCTATGTAGTAGAATGTGAGTGCTATTTTTGTCAGCTGGAAGAGGTTTTCACAAAGTGTGGCAATGTGCAAGATATTGAAGCAAGTTGTTCTCAGCTTGAGAAGCGTTTATATGATGAATGTGATCAGTTGCTACCACATGATATTCAATAGTTTCAAAGTGTTTCTGACTTTCAAATACATAGTGATTATGAACATGTTGATGATGTTGTATATGATGACCTATTAGGAGATGCCAACATGTTTAATCAAGTAGATGGTTGTGATCAAACTATGCTTTCATATGGTATTGATCACCATTTTCAAATGTTGCCACTTGATACTAGATTAGAGAATGAAGAAAGTTACAGTGATGTGGCCTATTTGATTTGGTTTCCACTTGTTGAAAAAGATGAACAGAGAGCAAGTTTCTACTTCCACAAAGGTAGCCTGATACTTGTGTTTGCAGAGGTGTAGTCACTAGTGTTGTTATAGTCTGACAGAGGCAAGGATGAGTTGAGGGAGATCAAATGTTTTTATAGGATTGTGTTTGATAGAGGTAAATGTGGACTCCTATTTTTCATTTGGTGGCTCGGGGTCACCAGATGAAGTTGAAAAAGAAAGATGAATAAATGAGCAGTTTGAGGACACCTGATGGACTCAATATTTGGTCTACTCCCTATAGATATGGAATCTTGATATGTCCATAGGGGGCATACATCCCTATTCGGAGCCACTGATAGCACTCTCAAATTTTTCCTCTGCACTTTCAGAACTGCACCTGATAAATCTACCTAAGTGACCACTTTGGAGGGTCAGAATTTGAAGCCTGTTGATTTTCATGCAAAACCCATTTGCAGAAATATTCAATTGACATATGTGAACATGCATGTTAGTTTTCAGCTTCCCATGATGAGTTTTGATGAGGTTTAATAAAGCAAAGTTGGAGGGTTTTGACAGTTTTCTGTTGTTTGCAAACTTTCAGTTTTACAAAGTTCCCTCTCGTTTGAGCTTGTATTTTGCAACCGGTTGACTGTCATGTCAAAATGAATGTTTTTATGCATTCTCCATACCAAGGTCACATGTCAGTTTTATGAGCTTCATGACCTCATTTTCTATTTTTAACAAGTCAAAACCAAAGGCATTTTCTCCTGTTTTGCACCTGCATTTTTGGAAGCCTTTTTGAGAGGTCAACTTTGAGCATCAATATATTTTGATAAATGATGGTTCAATCCAAGCCATTTTGCACACATGTTCTCTACACCAAAGTGAGCTGTTGTGTCTAGTCGCAACCCACTAGGAGTTGATTTGATATTTTTCCAATGAGGCAATTTCATGAGTTTTAATTGGTTTCCGAACAAGCACAATTGCAAAAAGTCTAAGTAGACAACTTTTCTAATTAATATCTTTCACCTCGTCACTCCTTTTTTCAATCCATCTTTTTCAGTGCATTCTCAGGTCATATTTCTACATACCTACACGTTTTCATAGCTTTACGAGGTTGTTTACCTAGTTTCCCAAGCCGATTCAAGAGCCAACATGGCCAGTTTTGCACATTTTGCAAACATGTCAGAAGGTGGATTTTAATGAAGGCCCAGTTCATGTTTTCATTCTAGAAACATTCAGAAGCTGTCTCAAACAAATTCAAGGATAAATTTTTTTTGAAAACAATTTTTTTTAGCTAGGCCCACATGGGGACCCGACATGATTTGCACAGTTATGAAGATTGTAAATGTTGCAACGTTGGTAAAGAGACATAATCACCAGTGCTATAATCATGGACCACATTTCATAAGGGACAATCAAGGTCACCCTTGCTCAAAGGATAATGATTCATTGAGATTATGATGATCAATCATATTGGCAAAGGATTGTTTTCAGTCCACACGTCACAAATTTAAGATAGTAAATATGACAAGCAGAGAAAGGTCGAGGTTTCTTGGAAACTTAGAATCAAAAACTAAAACATCAAGGTATGGAATTCCTAATTTGGCTCCCAGAAAGTAGCAAATGGGGAAATTTTCTCCTTGTACATATGCAAATTATTTTTTTCAAGCCTTGATTTGAGAAAGTGACAAAGATGATTACATAGTTGTTGTCCATGCACCAATGAGAGCTAGCATGGTTCTAGGCACTTATGTAGAGATATTCCCTAGTAGATTCTTTAATGTTGATATGGTTGAACAACATGCAGTTACTTTTGTTTTTGGTTTAGCATGTAAAATTAAGGTAAAGGCTGTTCAAATCTACTAATTATAAGGATACATATCTTGGTGTTTTTGTAGCCATGGCTCGAGCTTAGCTTAGATAAAACCAAGTCTGTAGTCTATTGGGGACACACTCTAGGTGAAAATAAACTAATCAAATGCTTACAACTAAAAACAGGGAGCGATTTGAGTTTTTCAAACTGAAGTATTATATCCATAGTATGCGGCCTGCATCTTTAAGTTGCTCAATGGTTGTGTTGTATTTTATTGCCAAAGACAAGGAAACATTTGTCTTGTTGAAATAGGTCAATTTTCAATGCAAGGGAGATAAATCTAACATTGGAAAATAAATTTCATAGCGTGCGCTACAGTGAAAATGTATCAAAATTGTTTGAGGAAATTCTTTTTGTTGATAACAATTTGTAGCCCGCATCAGTAGATGAGGAGGGAAGCCAAAGAATATAGGGCACATGAAATCATTTGAAATAATCTCCAAATAGATGTGCAAATGGAATTCCATCATTGTAGGATAAAACAAAATGGATTTTTAAAGGCCTTAGTAACTTTCAAGCAAATGCAATTGGCAGTGGTAAAGACCGAGTGCCGCAACCTTTGATACCATATTGTCTTCCTTTCCAATGCATCAATCGGAAGGAATGATGGGGCATCCATCAAGGTATAGAGGAGGCTGAGCCACTAACATGGTGTGTGAACTATTTATAACTTAAATTTCTTAGTAAATGTGATCCCACATCGCACCATTTGAAGGGGCTGCATACAAAATGAATTTGTTGAAAAGGAATTTCTAGCTTGATAGTCATGGCAGGATAAGTGCAACCATCAATGCATAATGTGAAGGGTGCTGGTAAAGCCAACATAAATGGAGGAAGCACATAATGGGTTCTTTTATGAAGCCCATGTTCCAGATAGAGGAGTGATGCACACGTATAAATGCACTTGTTGAAAAGACTTAAAAAAAAAAAAAAAAAATTGAACTTGAAAATCTAGGGCACACATGGAACAAGGTGTAGACATCCATTAAATAATAGTTAGAAAGTTGCCTCCATAGCCAAAGAGTAGAGAACAGGGACACACCGAACAAAAAATTAGGGCAAAACAGTGAGGGCCAAAGAGGATCGATGGCGTAGGATGAAACTAGCTATGCAACAGGATCTACACTGTCCCCTGCTATCTCGTGGGTTGAAAGTGCTTGCTCCTTAATCCTAGTGAGATGGTGAGATGCTAACACGTGGATCATGTGGGCCCAAAAAAATGAAGGCACAGGAATAGGTTGCTTTGTTGCTCACGTGCCCATTAGTTATTTTAATGGGGCCTCTCTATTTAATATGTTTTATTTTAATGTAAAGTTAGGGTAAAGGGGCCAATGGTTTAATTTTGAGGGGCTTCATTTGTCTTATAAAAGAAATAAATTTTAAATTAAATGTTGTCAGTGAAGTTCTCTACTAGTAAATAAATCAGTAAAGTGGGCCCATGAAACATTTAAAAGGCGAGTATTTTAAATGTGCCAAATATTGTTTCTATTTGGAGGAGCTAAATTTTTTATTCACTTTATGGGTAAAGAATGAAACAGAGGGGAATATATGATAAAGTGAATTAAATATTCACTCTTTCAGTGGTCCCTTTATTAAAATATGGGTTCTCTATTGGCTAGAAAGTGAAGGTTTGATGTGCAACAAATAAAGAATTGATAAAAGAGTAGGAAAATGAGTTTTCATGGGAGCAAATGTATTTTTCACACAACAGGTAGAATGGAGAATATCCTCACATGGGAAAAATTTATGTTACTTAACAAATTGGTGCAAAAGAATTTTGGAGGAAAAATTGGTTACAGAGAGAGGAGAGAGACATTGCTCGCTGCAAATCAATGGTGAAGAGGTTTCTAGATGGCATCTCCAGATTAACTTTAGGGCTTCCTTTGGAGCTTTCTATTCTCCTATATCTTCTCTTCTATTCTCATTTGAATGGGTTTTGAGGTTGCGTTTTATTTTGAATTCTTGTATGGGACTAGGGTAGATAGAGAAATATTGAAATTCTGATTTATTAGTTGAGTCTGTAAGCTATAAATTTTAATTTTATGAGCAAATATCAGCTAGCTTGTGCTAGTATATCATGAATGTCTTCAAAGTGTTTGCACATTCATGAATATCTTTAGATTGTCTCCATATCTGTATATTTTTAGTCATTTACATTCAATAATACCAAGTATCTTTGAGTTTGGCTTTTCAATTTCATGAGATTGTTTTATCTATTTATGAGTCCTTTTTAATGAAATGGTTGAATGTTGTGAGAAGATAATTGTGATTGAGGTGTGCAGGTTGGATTTGATAAGAAAAATTTGATTGATAATAGGAGAGGATATGTTGGTGTAATAAATTAGCAATTTAAATCCACTAGTTGATGTTCATTTGTTGATGAAATTTTCTTTGTGAATTTGACTCCATGGCCCAGAAATAGGCACTAGTTTGTCATTCAGTTTTGTGCATCTCAGAAACAAGTTTAAATATAAAATCATTTTAAATCCTTGTGGTTTGGTGTTGAGTCTTTCTTCCCAATTGCTAAGAGAGTGTTGAGTTACTGAGGCTATAGCCAAATTTGAGGTTGTCAATGCTTCCCTTAGTGTGTTTTCATTGGGAATTATCTGCTATAAAAAGAAATGTCAATGTGTATGGTTGAATTAAGTTCTAGACATTTTTTAGGTTAACCCACCTTGGTCTTGTAGATCTGAAAGTTTAGAAGATCTCGGTCTTTGACTAAATCTTTTCAGTTGGCCAAATCAACCTTTGAGTCCAAACATAATACATTGGCTAAGTCTTTAGGATTCATTGGTCTAGTTTGATTTGGAGCACCAATACTGCAGATGCTATGGTGAAGAGTATGAAATCACTATCCCATAGGATTGACAAAATTTCTTAAATTCATCTGACCTAAAGAACATTCAATTATCAGTTATGATCCTTGTTGGGACCCAACATCTATTAATGATATTCTCCAATAGGAAATTTTTTACAACCCCACTTGTTGCTTATTTAGTAGGTATAGCCTCTACCCACTTTGTGAAGTAATCTGTGGCTACCAATATCCACCTATGTCCACTAGATTTTTCAGAAAGCTCTCCTATTAAATCAATTCCCCATTGGTGAAATGGAGCCTCAACTTGCAAAGGTCTTAGAGGCAATTCCCCTTAATACTTTATCTCCCCAGAAAACTTCTGACATGCTTCAAACCTTCTAGTATAGTTATAAGAATCATTGAAAACTTTAGGCCAGTAGTAACCTACCCTTAATACTTTATGTGCATTGGTTTTTGCAGATAAATACCTTCGAAAAACTCCTTCATGCATTTCTTTCAGGACTCTCCTTGCTTGGCATTCATCTAGGCATAAAAACAAAACATAGTCTCTATTTTTCCACTAGAGGTCACCCTTCAGAAATACATCCTTTAAAGCCTATAATTTGAGTGTCCTTCTCTTGTTATCATCAAACCCTTTAGGACATTTCAAATGTTTAAGGTAGTACACAATATCCGTGTACCATGATGTGTTCTCAATACTAGTGACCATATTTTCTTCATCACTCACAATGCATACCTGGGCAGCTTCCATATTTGTCTCGGCCATCAATTTGGCTAGTCCTTGTCCTCTTATAAGCTTGGTGGTCTAAAAATCAATATCAAACTCATGGACTCTATTTATCCATCTGCACCTACGTCATGTTGTTTCACTTTGTATGAATACATCTTTTACTGCAGCATTATGTACATAGGCTATCACTTTTTCTCCTACAAGATAGGGTCTAAATTCCTTGATAGCCTTCACCAGTGCATATGCTTGTTTCTCCACATTATCATATTTTAACTTTGCATTTTGGAGGGATTTGCTGAAGAAGGAGATTGGTCATTCATACCCTTCATCATTCTTTTGGAGCATTACTACTACAACTATGTGATAAGATGCAAATGAAAAGATTTGAAAAGGATTACTAAAATCAAGGGACTTCAAAACTGGGGCCTCCTTGATTGCTCTTTTGATGGATATGAATGCATCTATGGCCTTAGTTTTCCAATCAATCTTTGCACCCTTTTTTAGCATTTTTGATATTGGCTTTACTATCTCAACAAAGTTTGATATGAACCTTCTTATAAAGTTAATTTTTCCAAAAAAATATTGGATAGATTTAACTATCTTGGGTATAGGTATCTTGTCAATGGCCTCCACCCTCTTCGGATCAATCCTTACTCCCTCCTTGGATACTATATTCCCAAGTAACTTTCCTTCTATCACTGCAAAATGAGACTTCTTGGGATTCAAAGAAATGTCATATTCCAATGCCTTCAAAAATATCTTATCAAGATGAGCTACATGGTCCTCTGCCTTCTTGGAATCTGTAGTTAAATCTATTGGAAAAAAATAATAGACAACTAAGAGGGGTGCATCAGTTTTCACAAAATTTATCACTTCTTTAACCTTATTATCCTTTAATCTCAGATCTAATAAATAATAGTGAAAGCATGTATCAAAAACACATTAGAATTACACATAACACCAAGATTTTTACATGGAAACCCTATTAGGGAAAAAACAACGGTGGAGGTTAATCCACAAGTTATACCCTGATAAAAGTATAATTAAAATGAATAATGAATACACATGCATTCAGGCACACTGCTTAGAGATCATTGCTCAAAGAAGACTCACTATCTTACATAAAAAATTCATATTAAATACATCTAAAGAGGTTGAGATAAGAAATTAGCTTCTTCAAAATCCTGATGATAGTTCTAGTTAGGCTGATAAATATTTCTTCACACTTCACTCAAACTTCTTCACACTCTTATCTGCAATCAAATGATTTGATCTCTATTCACACATTTCACATTCACACTTCTCATACATCCACCACACACACTTCAAAATGAATAAACAATTGCTCTTATATATCTACTACATGGAATTACATCAACTTTGTTGGCCAAAAATAAAAGAATAAATGAATTACAAATTGTCAGCCCAATTCATGAAAAAATCTCAATGTGCACCAACCGAATTCATTCACAACATAATGAAGACCTAAAACAACATCCTCAAACATGCCAAACATTAAAATATTAATCCACAAGGATCCGCAACATGCTACAACCACCATGTCTGCCAAGAACATGAAAACCCGAACACACAACAGAAAAATATTTGATCACGATCACACCGATCAACACGAACATACATCAAGGATAGAGCATGATCTAGAAACATCAATTAACATCACACAAGCATACACAACAACTATAATTTCCATAATTTCATTCTCTTCTTCTAGAAACATCAACTATAGTAACAAAATAACTACGGGAACATAAAAACTCACAACCTGCACAAATCTTGATGCACACCTCTAAAAATTCTAGAGTATAAACTAGATAGGCTCATTAAAAAACCATTTAAAGTGCAACTTCTGAATAGAAACATACTAAATATTTCACCATACTAAACCTCACAACTTCACAAACAACCTTCAACATGTTTATACTAATTTTCTCAATATCCTCAACATATACAACCTTCAAAACATCAATTCTAATAGTGTTGACATGAATAAAAACCACATATCAGAAAAATAACCACAACATCCAACAATCTCCCCCTTTGGCATTGATGGCAACACATGATGTGAAAAATACACCATCAACACAACTAACTCTTATCCAACACTCTTCCCTTCTTCTCATACTATTATTCTCCCCCTTACATTACTCTTCTCCCCTTTTTTTTCTACTCTTCACCCCCAAGGTTTTTCACATTGCTCTTCTCCCCCTTTGACATCAATGGCAAAGGTACATAAGCTCTGAACCACATATCTGAATCATCTGACTACTCCCCCTGAGTAGAAGCCACCACAAAATCAATCCAAAACAAGATATGACTATGAATGCATGGATTGATGCAAAGACTTGAATCTTAGTTATGATTAGGAGGGGGAATCACCCCTAACTTCCCTCTAAGATACTCAAAAGTATCCTTAGAAAATGTATTAGTAAAGATGTTTGCAATTTGTTCCTTAGTAGGAACATACTCTAGTTTGACTTCTTTATCACTCACTTTGTCTCTCAAAAAGTGATATTTGATAGATATATGTTTTGTCTTTGAATGAAACACCAGATTCTTAGAAATGTTTATGGTACTTGAATTATCACAAAATATAGCAATAGGATCATCATACTCAATTTTGATATCTCTCAACATTTGCTTCATCCATATTACTTGAGTGCAATTGTTTGCAACAACAATATATTCTACCTCAGTAACAAATAAGGAAATGTAATTCTTCTTTTTACTTAACCAAGACACCAACTTCTTCCTTAAGAAGAAGGCACCACCACTAGTACTTTTTCTGTCATCCACATCTCTTGCCCAATCTACATCAGTAAAGGTGCTCAATTTAAGATCATCATCTTTAGGATACCAAAGACCAAATTCAGTTGTCCCTTTCAAGTATCTAAAAATTCTCTTTACAACAGTCACATGAGATTCCTTCGGATCAACTTGATATCTAGCAACCATACATACAACATTCATGATGTTTGGTCTAGTCTGGGTCAACTAAAGTAATCCACCAATCATTGATTGTATCTTGTTTTTTTTTCTTTAGGAGAATCATCATTCTATGTTAACTTGCATCTAGTTGCCATGGGTATACCAATTGGCTTTGAGTCTTCCATGCCAAACATTTTTTGTAATTCTCTTACATATTTGGACTAAGATATAAAGATTTCATCATCTAACTAAGTAATTTGCAATCCCAAAAAGAATTTTAGCTCTCCAATCATTGACATCTCAAACTCACTTTTCATTTCATTAGCAAACTTCATACATTAGTCATCATCATCCTAAAAAATGATGTCATCAACAAAGAATTCAATAATAAACTCTTTATCCTAATCCATCTTAAAATATAGATGATTGTCAACAGTACCTTTATTGAATCCAAGCTTCAATAAGTATTTATCTAGTCTAGCATACCAGGTTCTAGAGGCTTGTTTGAGTCCATACAATGATTTCTTCAATTGAAAACCATATATTCTTTGTCAGTCAGTTGAAATCAATTTTTTTACTCAACATATACTTCTTCTATCTCACCATTTAGAAATACTGACTTTATATCCATTTGATAGACTTTGTAGTTCTTAAAAGCAGCATAAGCAAGAAATAATATTATAGCTTCAATTCTATCAATATGGGAAAAGGTTTCTTCAAAATCAAAGCCTTCCATCTATGAGTACCCTTTACATACCAGTCTTTCTTTATTCCTGACCACTTCACCTTGTTCATTCATCTTATTCTGAAAAACTCATTTGGTTCCAATCACATTTTTATCCTGAGTTCTGGGAACAAGAATCCATGTATCATTTTTCTCTTTCTGCATTAGGTCTTCCTTCATTGCTTCCACCCAATATTCATCTTTATGTGCTTCATTGAAATTGTTGGGCCCAGTCTTAGAAATTAGACAATACTCTTATGCAATTATTCTTCTAGTCTGCACACCTTTGTTATTATCTCCTATAATCTGATTTTTAGAATGATTTAGCTTTACATACCTCAAAACTTTAGGATTCTCTCAAACTTATGGTTCTTCTATTCTTTCTTCTACACTTCCACTACCTTCTCATTCTTGGTTCTCTTGATTCACCAGAACAATTTGAATTTGATTATGTGTCTAAGAATTATTTCCATTATTAGTACTATCATGTTGGCCATCTAAATCATATCCATAGTATCTAGATGATCTAGTAGTGTCTTCATCAACTCTAACATTTTCACTTTCAACCATTTTCCTCAATCTTCTATTATAGCACCGGTAGGCCTTTCTCTTAGTAGAGTAACCCAAAAATATTCCTTCATCACTCCTAGCATCAAACTTGCCAATATCTTCATCTCTCTTGATGTAACATCTACTTCCAAAGATTTTGAAATATTTAACAGTAGGATTATAACCAAACCGCAACTCAAAAGGAGTCTTACTAGAATTACCATTGACATTTACCCGGTTGATAGTATATACAACAATGCTTATAGCTTCTCTCCAATAGATATGAGGAACATTACCTTCTAACATCATAGCTCTAGAAGCATCTAGAATTGTTTTGTTCTTTCTCTCAACAACTCCATTTTGTTGAGGGGTCCGAGAAGCATATAATTGTCTTTTGATTCCATAATCTTCACAAAAAGAATTGAACTCCCGAGAAGTGAACACACCACCTCTTTCTAACCTTAAGAATTTAATCTTTAAACCTGTCTCATTCTCTACCATAGCTTTGAAACTTTTGAACTTTTCTAGTGCTTCATGTTTTTCTCTTAAGAAAGTAACACATATCATCCTAGAGTAATCATCAACAAGCAACATAAAGTACCTTTCTCCTTGTAGACTTCTAATTCTGGAGGGACCACATAGATCAGTATGTACCAGCTCCAGTACTCCATTAGAATGATGATGTTTTCTCTGAAATGAAATTCTAGTTTTTTTTCCCATCTGACATTCTTTGCATATGGTGTTAGTAGGCTTCACTAGCTTAGGAAGATCTCTAACTACTTGAGTGGAGCTTACTTTGACAATGTTATCAAAATTCACATGACAAAGCCTCCTATGCCATAACCAACTTACATCAACTTGAACAATTAAGCAACTTTCACTAGGAGCACTCAAGTGAAAAATATTACCTCTTGTCTCTATACCTAAAGTAATTACATTTACAGAACTTCCCAGTATCCTACATTTTCAATCTTTGAACTAAATATTTTATCCCTTCTCGACCATCTATCCAACACTCAACAGGTTATGCTTCAATCCTTCAACATAAAGGACATCATCAGTATTATATTTACCACAAAGAGAAATAGTGCCTCTACCACAAATCACACCATCATTGTTATCTCCAAATATTACAACACCACCGTCATATTTTTCCAATATTATAAAATTTATTTTGTCACTAGTCATATGATATAAGCATCCACAGTCAATCACCCATTCATCCTTTTCTTCAATTTTGGCTGCAAGAGATTTCTCAATATTCTTATCACTAGTAGATTCAGTGGACACCATACCATTTTCCTTGATAGAAATGAATACCCATCCATCTTCATTTCCATTTTCTTTATCAGATTCATCATCAGTAACACCTTCTTCAACATAATATAACATTTCTTTTGAAATCTAGGCTTATCAGGTTTGAACCTAGGAACTCTTTCAGGACACCTTGATGCAAAGTAACCTATCTTATTGCAAGAGAAACATTTAATAGGAAACTTGCCTTTATACTTACCTTGTCCTCTGGCTTCTCTTTTCATAATCAATGCTTCCAAATCTTCTAACTCTCTTTCTTCATCTTTAATCTATTTCATCTCATCTTCATAATTGAATGTATTTCTAGAACTTTCTCCCTGATCAAATCTCTATTGGTTTCTTTTGGATACAATAGCTTTAAATACAGATTCTTTCTTAGGAGTAGAATCACCAAATTCACTTAATTCAATGGCATCAAGCTTACCAATCAGCATGTCTCTTGTCACATTTGTTACTATCTCACATTCTTCAATAGCATGAGCTTTCATTTTGTAAGAAGTAGGCAATGATCTGAGCACTTTAGCCACAATCTCTTCTTCCTCCAAGATTCCACTAGCACATCTAATACCCATCACTAGCTCATTTACTTTTTGCATGAATAAATAATGTTTTCATATTCGCTCATTTTCATTTTTTCCCACTTACCTTTCAGACTTTGTAGCTTAGAAACTTTCACTTGTGCATCTCCTTCATACAATGTCTCCAGCTTCTTCCAGATCTCATATGCTATTTTTAGACCCATTACATTTGTCATCTCTGAATCTATCAAAGCACTCAATAATGCTTCTATATCCTTGATATTTGTTTCAGCTTATTTGATCTCATCAGGAGTAAAGGGACCATTCTGAGGAATAACATATATGTTCTTTGTAATCTTCAAGAGGGGATCACCAATGCACTTCAAATGACACTCCATTCTAGCCTTCCATAAAGAGTAGTTTATTCCATCAAATCTAGGACTATCCTTCTTGTATGATTCCATCTCGAATCACCTCAAGATATTAAACTTCTTTAGAGGAGCCTGCTATGATACCAATTGTTGAAAAAACAAGAATAGACAACTAAGAGGGGGCGTGAATCAATTTTTACATAATTTAACACTTATTTAATCATATTATCCTTTAATCTTAGATCTGATAAATAACAGTGAAAGCATGAATCAACAACACATCAGAAGCACACATAACACCAATATTTTTGTGTTGAAACCCTATTAGGGGAAAAACCATAGTGGAGGTTAATCCACAAGTTATTCCCTATTAAAAGTGTAATGAAAATGAATAAGGAATGCACATGCATTTAGGCACATTTCTTAGAGCTCACTGCTCAAAAGAAGACTCACTATCTTATAGAAAAAAAATAGATTAAATCCATCCGAAGAGGTTGAACTGAGAAATTAGCTTCTTCAAAAGCCTGATGGTAGTTCTGGTTAGATACATAAATACTTCTTCACACTCTACTCTACAATTGAATGATTTTATCTCTATTCACACATTTTGCATTCACACTTCTCATACATCCACCATGCAAACTTCAAAATGAAGAAAAAATCACTCTTATATATCCGCCACATGAAATTACATCAACAAATTTGTCGGCCAAAAATAAAAGAATAAATGAATTACAAATTGTTGGCCCAATTCATGAACAAATCTCAATGTTCACCAATCGAAGCTGGTCACAAAATAATGAAGACCTAAGAAAATATCCTTGAACATGCCAAACATTAAAAGATTAATCTAGGAGGATGTGCAATATGCTACAACCACCATGTTGGCCAAGAACATGAAAACTTGAACACACAACAGAAAAATCTTTGATCACAATCATACCGATCAATAAGAACATGCAACAAGGATAGACCACAATCTAGAAACATAAATGAATATTGCACGAGCATACATAACAACTAGAATTTACATAATTACATTCTCTTCTTCTAGAAACATTAGCTCTAGTAACATAATAACTATAGGAACACAAAAACTCACAACTTGCACAAATCTTGATGCGCACCTCTGAAACTTCCAGAGTGTAAACTAGATAGGCTCAAAAACAAACCCTTTAAAGAATAACTTGTGTATAGCAACATACTGAATTTTTCACCACACTAAACTTCATAGCTTCACAAATAGCCATCAACATGTTTATTATAATTTTCTCAATATCCTTGACATATACAACCTTCAAAACATCAATGCTAATAGTGTTGACATCAATAAAAACCACATATCAACAACATAACCACAACATCCAACAAAATCATCTTGATAGACCACCATTATCACATTAACTAGGTTAGCAAAGGAAACATCCATGACCCTTTGGAATGTTGCACCAACATTTGTGAGTCCAAATAACATCCTAACATAAACATATGTTCCCCATGGCATAGTGAATTTTTTCTTGTATTGTTCTGATTCTTTAACTTTTACTTGGTTGTAACCAGAAAATCCATCCATCATGGATAGTAACTCACAGTCTATGACTCTTTGTAACATAACCTCCATGTTTGGAAGTGGGTAATTATCCTTAAGAGAAGATACATTCAGGTTTCAAAAGTCTACACAAAGCCTTATATCTCCATTTTTCTTTCTGACTAGTACGAGATTAGAGACCTAAGATGAATGTCTAACTGGCTTGATAATACCTCCTTCCCTAAGCTTTATGAGCTCTTAATGCATTTTAGGTTCCAAAGTAGGGTTTATAGGTCTTTTTTTCTACCTGGATGGTTTTGCATTTGGTTTGAATGGAATATCATGTTGAAACTATTGGCCTTGTCGTTGCACCAAAATATTGACCTGTTAATGCCCGATACAAGCTTCAGTTAAGATACACAGGAGGCAGTTAAACCATGTCGTGAACCCGAAGGGAGATGTTGGTGGTTAGTCCAACAATCCCCCCTCAACATCACCTAAGGGGTTTGAACCCATGACCTTCTCTAATACCAATTGTTGACCTTGTTGTTGCACCAAAAGATCAACCTATTAACGCTTGATACAAGCTTCAGTTAAAAGCCACAAGAGGTAGTTAAACCATGTCGCAAACTCAAAGGGAGATGCTGGCAGTTAGTCCAACAGGAACAAATATTCTCTATATGCTTTAAGATCCTAAAAGACCATGCAAAGATGTGCTTATATTTCCTTAATAGTGCAATCAACATTTTTCTAATCATTGGGCTTATCTTCTTTCCAATGTACACTCTTTTTGGTGCCAACTTAGTTCCAAGGTTGATTTCTTCAACATCTTCTCTTTTTATAGGTGTTTTCTTCACTAGGGCTTGGTCATTTTTGTGAACTTCTATTTCATACCTACACATAAGCAATAAACAAACACATTATTAGATCAATATGCAAGGTTAAAACAAGTATTCTCCATGAAATCCATTTGCAATTACTCAAAATAGGAAAAATCAAGAACAAAATATGAAAATGCAAGTAAATCCTAATTAAGCAAGCAAACTCATGATCCCATGGGGGAGTTGGTGCCAATTGATGTGTCGAAATCAAACCTTTCCCAACTCCTTTGTAAGCTTTGTGATTTTATGGAGATTGATCCACTTTTTTGATGAAGAACAAGATGACTTCTTGAGAAACCTGCAATAACTTAGCTAAGATCTTGCATTGAGGATGAAGTTGAGTAGAGTAAGTTTACTCAAGTTCTAGATGATAGAATGAGAGGAAGAGTCTCTCATTTATAGATTTTCAAATTGGAACAAAGAGGGATTTGGATGAATTTGGGATAAAAGACCAACCAATGAGAATAGGCCACTTGTCCACATGTGATTGGAGAAGGAATGAGCACATTTTGGTCAATGTGCATGATAAATGCTATGAGATTCAAATTTGAAATTTGAATGTGACATGTTGGAGGGAGAAAGAAATGAAGTTAAAGTCACTTGGCTCAATGCACAAGGTCATGTAAGAGGAGTGAATGCCTTTTTGAAAGGACAAATCCACTTGGATTTTGAATTCAAATTTGAAGGAACATTCCCTTTTTAGGACATGTTGAGAGAAAATAGAGATTTAATAAATCAAAGTAATTGATTTATTGTGCAAGTGGTAAAAGCTAGAGGATGGGACATAGATTAGGATTAAATTAACCAAAGGTTAGTTAATTTAATGGGAGATTAGGAGATGTGACAATTTTGACTAGAATTTATGAGTTAATTTAAATCAAAAATTGAGAAGAAAGATTTAATTAGATAAATGATTTGATTAATTTAACTAAAGGGGATAATGTTAGATTAAATTAAATAAGGTTTAAGTTATTCAATTTAATAAGAAGACTTTAGAGACTTGACTTAAATAGAATGAATTATTTAAATAAACAGAGATATAAGGTTAATTAAATTAAATTGATTAATTTAATCAATAGAGGAAAAAGACTTAATTAAATAAATAATGATTAATTTAATTAAGAGATGAAAACTGTTGATAAGATGAGAGTATGATTTAGGAGGAAATGATGTTAGTAAACTAGGATCAGGTGCATGTATATTTTCCATGTCTACAATTTCCATCAAACACTCTCTCTAGCACCACAAGTCCTTTAGGAAGTTTGTTAGTTTTGAGATGAACAACCTCTTTTCCCAACACATTTTGTTTGCCATTTATTTCCTCCATAAATTCATTAAAATCAATTTCCTGGGCTTCATACTAATTGATGCAATATAGAAACTTTATTAGATCAATGTCGTCATTGAAGACTTGCCAACTATAGATATTATCTAGGATGGTAGGTCTTATTTTGAATTCAACTTGTGAGACTCGAGCCAGGGTGATATCATCTCTTTTCAAAGCTACATTAGCTAAGAGGTATGCCATTGAGTTCTTGGACCTATCAATCCACTCAATAGGGAAGGCATCAAATAATTCAATGGTGTCCCATGCAACATTCCTGTATTGTTTCAACCTTTTTTTTGTGGCATATTTAGACCTTACTTGTCAAATGATTAGCTCAAAATCTCCAAAGACTCTCAATAACTTGATTTTGTGTTTGACAACCATATTCATCCCAATTAGCATAGCTTCATACTCTTTTATGTTATTTGTGCATTCAAACGTCATTAAGAATGAATACTTGAATGTAGTTCCTTCAAATGAAATAAACACCACTCCTACTCCATTTCCTTCTTTGTTGCATGCTCCATCAAAGTACATTCCCCATAAACCATCCTCATTTTTGGAAATATGCTTGTCAATAGGATAAGTATTCACTAATTCAAGTTGTGAAGGCTCTACTCCAAAACTTCCTAGATCTACATCACAGAAGCAATTCAACTGATTTTGAGCAACATAATCTACAATTTGATTCACACTTGGTTCTCTATAAAATTTAACCTCCTCACCATTTACTGGTATTGTGGCATATGATAAGTCAGATTGCACATTTCCTTCAACTATTGCAGTCCATTGTCTTGAAAAAAGCATCCCAAACTGAGGAGGTGTGTTAATTACAGTCATATCAATAGTATATACTGCTTATGGATAATTAGCTAACTTTACTTCTATTTCTTTCATGATTCCCACCACTGGGACAAGTCTACTATCCATGGCATAGCACTTGCCACCATTTTTTTCCACCCACATGCCAAGTTATTTCATAACTCCTACTGGCATGATATTAATAGCAGCCCCTGAGTCAATCATACAGTTTCTCACCATCTTGTTGTTTATAAGTAATGTGGTAAAAAATGGTTCCACTTGCGGAGGATTCATTAATGTGTCACCAAGACAAACTTCATGGATTTTTATATCTCCTTGCTTGTTATTATTTTTATCTCCCAGATTTGTATTATTATTGGTTCCATTAGATATCAATTGAATAGAACTATCTCTACACTCCTTGATATTCATCATTTCTAATAGTAGCACATACATCTTCACCTGAGACAAAGCTTGTGTGAAGTCAAATGAAGAAGAGTTCTCAGTTTTAGCTAATTTCTTTAGTTTTGGTGGATCTCTATTTTTTTCTTTTTCCTTTTTATTAGTTTCATTATGCTTGTGTTTATTTTTCAATTCTTTGTCTTCCTTTTTGGGAATATGTCTTTTCTCACTCTTATTGAGTTCTTTATTTTCCACCTTCTTTGTTTTCTCCTGAATTGTCTACTATTCTTTCATAATTAATCCCCTCAGAGTGCCTTCATTTGCATTTACTATTCTATTTCTTAGCCCATAATTACTTTTTTCTTGTTCAACTACAACAATGGTTAACTCTTTGATCTCTGCTTCAATTGGCCTCCTCCATCTTGAATTGTTTGACTTGGGTGGTATAGAAGAAGGTTGTGATTCATCATTTATTTTCACTCTTGATCAAAGAAGATTTGTTGTTCTGCCATGTGAATATGGTACCTTTGATTGTCAACATCATACTCATAGCCTTCTTCTGAATATGAATATTCTTGTTCAACCAAATGGAGAGTATGAGAAGTTAAGTATATGGTATGATCTTCCTCCCCAATCAACTAGTATTTCCTCTTCTTGTATTGATTGGGCAACAACACAATGATCTGGAGAATGAGGTAGTTTTCAAACTTGACACCAGGGATTGTTGTTAACCATGTATGCTCATTTATTTTTTAAGGGATCTGGAGTTTCCTTGTATTTAGGTCTATCAACTATAGGTTTTCCATCCTTCAAATTTGTATTATATGGCATATCATGTAGTCTTGGTCTTTCATTTATATATGTATTCTCTTGCCTCTGGAGGTTGCTAGAGTTTTGGGGGATTTTGAGGTTAGCTCTTTTACTAGTCATCCAAGCAGCTTTTTTGTTGCTCTCAATGGTCAGTGTTTTTTTTTTGTGCCTCTGTTAAACTTCTAGGGAATCTATTCTTGATTTCATATCTTGTTTTTTTGGTCAAAGGCCTTTAGATAAATACTCAAAGCTACAGGATCAATCAATTTGGACCCATGTGGAATTTTATTGTACAACTTGGAGAACCTCTGATTAAAGTCATAGACTGATTCATTTTGATACTTTCAGATGCTTATCAATTCATGTAAGGAAAAATCAGGAGCACATTGATTCCCAGATTATTCTAGGAATTGATTCTAAAAGTCTGCTATAGAATAAATTGAAACTTTGGGTTTACCATTGAACCAATCCCTTGCTTCTTCAATTAATGAAATCATAAATAATCTCATATTTATATCCTTATACTCCATTCTGATATCCTATATGAAAGCATTAAATTTTTTTATATTCTCTTCAGTTGATACTGAATTATTTCCACTAAACTTAGGAGCCATGTTTCTCAAATTGTTTTCAATTCAGTATGGGTATAATTGATATCCTATTAAATCAAATTGTTTACTTACAAGGTTTTGTGGAGGAAAATTCAAAGGTGGTGGATTGGGATAGTGTTGGTGTCCATGCTGAGGATAAATATTGTATTGTGGTGGATGGTGCACATTCTAATGTGGTACATATTGTTGGCCTAGTGGTGGATAATATTGGGAGGTGTTTCTAGTATTTTTAGGTTGGGATATTTTTGGTGGTACATTATGTTGGGTATGCTGTTGTAGATGACCGCCTGCATTGTGGGGTACCCTTATAGTACCTGAAGCACCAATGTTCTAATATGCTCTTTGTGAGTTACCATTGACACCTTGTTTATGTGGAGGAACATATTTGATGGTTTTTGTGCTTGGATTTCTAAATGTGCCATTTATCGGTCTATTTCTTGACTTTCCTGTATCAATTATTGCCTCCTTATAAGTTGTTTCCTTTGCCACTCTAGGTGTGCTTCAATTTTTTGATTGGAAATACCACCAAAATCCATGACACCGTGGTTGAGGAATCCCTCCTAGTTTTCTTCTCTTGGTAGTGATGTGAATCCTCTATCATACTCCTTTTGTCTTCATTTCCTTTCTTCCTCAGCTCGAGCATTAAATTATTCTTCTTGTTGAGGGCCTGGTTGGAAATTGAGGACCACATTACTTAGATCATTTCTTCCAGGTGGTGTTGTGGGGTTTTCATCATTAGCATGGAAAGGAGAGTTAAATTTTTTGAAGGGTTGCTCTAATGTGTTTACATTGTCTTATGGTTGTTGAGATATCATTTCACCCTTATTTGTGTTTCTTTTTCCACTAGGAGATCCATGTTTATTTGACCACCTAGCATTGTTCTTCTTAGGACTCTCCTAGTGTAGAGATATTCTTCTATTCATATTGGATGATATGAAGTATCTTTGATGTATGTTGTCTATTCTTTGAGATCTGATGGTTACTTCATCAATCATATAAGTTCTTCAGAGTCACCACCTATTTTAATAAGTAGGAAAAATTATTGTATTCTTTCCCAATGGAGTCTTCAATTTATTTTGGGATAATGACTCTATGATGGAAAGCTTTAGGTTAAAATTTGGCTTAGTCCCAAATAGAGTTGCCAATATGTTAGTTCTCAAAAACACTGGTTGGAAAACCTCAAGAGGTTGTCAAGCTCCTGGTACATTTTAGGCTAATGAACAAGGCCAATTGGTGTTCATGGAGCTTCAATTTTTGTTCTTTGAATTCCATTATTTTTCCTTTGTATTGGTTTGCCATATTATTTTTTCCTTCATGAAAATCCTAATGTCCTATGTTACACCTTCGGTGGGATCTATTTGGCAATTACCTTTATGAAGCGGCCTTTTAAAAAAAAACTTATGCCCCATTGCTTCATCTAGGCTAGGCCCCTTTTATTGATTTATTGTTTTAATTTTCTGACTGACTTTATTATTCCCTAAGTCTAGGTTGGCTTGTGCCCCATGTTTAAAAAAACTTTAAGCCATCATTTATCATTGGCCTAGGCGATGTCCCCTTGACCCTTTAATAATTATTTTATATTTTGTAGGGAGAATTTTTAATGATTGTCAATCAACCATCGGCTGATCTTAGCCATTCCTCATAATCCCATGATGACCCCACCACTGAGTCTCAGCCGATTGTGATATCACAGGAGAGCGCCACGTGTCTTAGTTGGCGATGCTGAAAAGATTATCGAAATGATTTAATTTTTTTGTTGGGTTTTAATATGTTATATGGTGGGTTACTAAAGTGGCTATGAGATGCACATGCTCAAAATCAATGGAGATGTTATAACCTTGATGAAAAAATTGCTCGACGGTTATGTTCAACGTTGGTGACTATTTTGAATGAACACGATTGCTGATGGTGGAGATCAACGGTTGCCCACCATCGCATGATCCAAAGATGCAAGGTGTTTATTGATTGTGATATCACAGGTAAGCGCCATGTGTATTTCTTTGGTGATGCATAATGTGGTGGTCCATTGGTGTTGAGTTGGAGGTTACATCAACTTTTTTGAAGGAATTCGTTCGATGATCTGACAAAAATGAAGGATCGACAATTGGAATTTGAATTAGCATCAAATGTGATTGGAGTTGTTGGCATAGAATGTAAGTGAGCTTTAATGGTGGATGATACATTTACTGGCTCAATTCGATCGACATACAATAATTTTCCTTTGTTCTATTTTACCATAAAGTATTCAAGAACCTTTTACAAAGTAGTTTCAGAGCCAAGGATGAAGTTTTGAGTGATAACAACAATAATTGGGTCTTCTACAAATCATACATCCCGTGAGTTGTTTCTTGTGTTTCCTAGTTAATTTGATTGAGGTTTTGTGAATAATTTTGTTGTGCTTGTTAGAGGGCTTGTTGGTAGTTATTTTAGGGTAACTGATTTTTTGAATTGTGGGAAATTGCAAGGTTTTTCTGTAATTTCTTTTTATATATAGCCCTAGTCTATTCGAAAGTTTGAAATTTTAAGGAAGCCCTAGTTTATTTGAGATGGCACTGCCAAAGCAACACTTTGGCCATGTTGAATATTTACAGAGGAATTCGTATGATGATTTCTTGGATCAACACCCATTGTCAACAAATGATAGGAAGAGGGGTTTAGTTTTGATGTATGGAAGAACCTTGGGTGAAGGACTAGTATGCAGGAATTACAACATTGCAAATGTTAGGGTTCCCATGATTGGTTTGGAGATGTTTAGGCTGTGGTATGGACAATAGAATTTACCTCACCCTTTCTCTAATGGTTGAAGATATGACATGGGGAAGTTGGTAGTACTAAATGTGTTCCCTGATGTGGATTTTCTTAGGGTGGTGGTAGCACGTTATGACCCTATAACAAGAGTAATAAGGGCTAATGATGGAGGGGTCCTATTAATTATAAGCAGGGAATAAATTCAACAAGTGTTTGACTTGAGTGAACCTAGTTCATTCTTGGTTCAGATTGATCTTGAGGAGATGAAGCAGGAGTATGCAAAATCAAAGCCACTTTTCAGGTTGAAGTTGCTTCCTCCTCATCTGGCAAGGGAAGGTAGTTCGAGCATTTATATTAGCCCAAGTAACCAAGAGCCTTTTAGGCTAAATTTCTTTGCAAAATTTTTTTTGGCCACATTTTATTCACCATGTTAGATTTTGGGTTTTAGCCCTAACACAGTAATTCCAGTTGCCTATATGTTTATGGGGGCCCAAATACAACACCCCAATTTATTTGTGATCTATGATTTTACTTTTTTTCTGGTAGAAAAGATACATGAAGGATTGCAAAATTTGCAGGTAGGGGATATTGGCACTCAATTCTTTTGGTTTTCCTTGTTAATTTACATGTTCTTATACAAGAATGCCGACTTCTTCTTAGAGAAGATGGATTTAAGGTGAGATGTAAATAGAGAAGGGTTACCGGTGTAGGTTTAGAATGTAGATTTATCATACAATAGGGGAAGTGCCAGTGTTATGCAATTTGATAATTTCTTTGTTTCTAGACTCAGGGCTCAGTTGATGGTGAATGTGCCTAGAATCCATGAGGATCTACATGACTTTATCAAACCAAAGGGGAGGAATCTTGTTTTATAAGTTTCTCACAACTTAGGTGACATCATCTTGTACCCAATCAAAATTGTTATAAGGGTGTATGGCTTCTAGGGAGCTCAACATATCCTCTCATTCAATGTACCATCAAGAATGGCATTTTTTGAGGTTATGTGGCAAATAGGTTGTATTCATGAATACAACCTGATAGGGAAGGGAAAGGGGACTCTTTTCCCTGATTATACTGTTGTGTCTAATTTTGTTTTCTCCAAGGGAGGATGGGTCCACTTTGGGAGGTTTTTTAATGATTTTCATTTGAGGTGTGGTCCTAGGTGGCAGCATGACCCTGAGGGTTTCTTTGCCCTTTTTAGGCAACAGATTAAGGGTGGCAGGTTTGCACATTAGTTCAATTTCCTGAGGACCTAATTAGGAATGAATTTGATTTAAATAGACAAAAATTGAACAAAGAAAAATGGATTGAATATGAGAAGCTATTGGATATAGTGCATAAAATGGATCCCAAAATATGATCCATTGATGGAATTCACCCCATTTCACAAGAAAAATTATTTCTTGATGGATAATTTCAGGGAGATCATGGGTAATTTGATGACCAAGAGGGTCAAATTGGAGTTTGATTTTGGCATACAAAGGCCATCGGTGAGGCCTATAGGAAAAGGGCCAACATATAAACTCACAGTGAATTGGCCTCTTTATAAGAGAAAGAGGAATGGTAGTAGTGATGAGGAGGAGGATGATAAGAAAGGAAAAAAAATAATGAATGCATCAACACAATCAGGTCTGAAGATCAAAACACCTGGAGGAATAAAGATAATTGATTTGAAATCACTACCAGAAGGTAATCCTGCACTACCACCATCAGAGCCAAGCCCTAAGAGGCAAAGATTTGAGGAAGCAAAAGAGACTCTGATGGATGAAATATTTGTCACAGATCAAGAGATGCAGGTTGGTATTCCTTCCCCTCCCAGACCAACTAAGTTAGTACTGTATGATATGGATGTGAAGGGACAATGTGTGCAAGATGCTAGAATGGAGGCATGCAAGACATTTTTAGACAATGATGCATTTGTTAAAACTATAGTTTTCTTGCAACTGGTGTGGAGGATTAGATTAGAAGAATACCAAGAAAAATGCAAGCAAAGGAGAGAGTTGAGGCCTGATAGGTCTAACTAGGAGAATGATGATGAATTAAAGGCTAAATTAATGGAGGAATTCAAAAGCATCACTCCTGAGGAGGGGAGGAAATTAGTAACTCATGTTGGTGTTCTAATTTTTCCTGAATGGGATATAACTGATGTAGTAGAATTCAATTCTATTCTAAAATCCAAGCATCCGATGTTGAACACTGAGGAAGAGGTCAAGGCAGCACTGCAAGATTCTACCTATAGTGAGGAGTATGAGACCCTAGAAATTTGGGCATTGGCATCTCAGGGAAAGAAGCCGAATGTTAATGAAATTAGCCCAAACCTAAGGGGAGGGTTAATAATCAAGAGAGCCTCTGAAACTTCAACTATAGAGGCTACAAACCTAACTATAAATGTGGCCAAACTGGCCTAAAAGACAGCTAAGAGAGAAGAAGTTGAAAAGAAGAGATTAATGGAGAAGTACAATATTATAATTGGAGAGTACAACAGGATGCACCAAAGGAATGTTGAGTTACAAATTGAGGTAGATAGATTGAAGTATAGACAAGTGGGGGAGTCTTCAAGTGCTCCTGGTATCATGACACTACCTTCTACACCAGGATCAGTACCTCCTACTTCTCCAATTCTTTTCACTCCAGGGTCCCCCATCCAAACTCTTGCTCTCAGTCCTACATTAGAGCCAGTTGAAGAAGAGATTGAATACTCTGTGGATCCCACTAAGAAGTAGATGCTAAATAAAATTACAAAGTTATAGGAAGCTTTAAGGGAAAGTGAGGAGGGAGCAGTTGCAAAGTACAGTGAAGTTGTTGACATAGTTTTGAGGCACCTAAATGAAAGGGTTGATGGTATATTACCATCTATATATTCTTTGTATTCTTTATTTTTGGATGCAATAAAAAAAATTACAAGGGATCTGGAAGTATTTTTTCCTTTAGCTAAGAAGTGGATCCCTAGGACCAATGATTTAGATATCATGTATAAAACCTCTAGATTTGATGCAGATAATAGGCCCCAATCATTAAGGCCTACTCAAATTTTTGTAAAGTCACTATAGCACAAATCAGATTGATTTGTTATGACTCAGACTATGATCTATTGGTGAGTTGCATGGATAAGATCATTAACACCAGCACATTTTTGGAGTCTTTTGAGAGAGAGGTAAATCAGGTAGCAGTAAAATATACACCTTATAGTGCTAAGGTAAATGAGGTGGTAAATTTTGATTGGATGATAGATGAAGAATATCAGAGATGGGTGGATAAATACTTAACCGAGGAAGAATAAGACAGAGTTGACTACTAGCGGCTAACAACTCAGCCATTATAGTTATAAAAAATTCTAGTTATGTTTTGATGTCAGTTTTGGCATGGTTTTTTTGAAGTTTCACCGATTCATCAACCATTTTCAGTGGATAGGATGAACAAGAAGATTCTCCAGGGACTCAGCCATTGTAACAAATTTTTGAAATAT